>QUOP01000083.1:0-68439 GCA_003675405.1 Hericium coralloides
CGAAAGATCAGAGAACCTGCACACACACGAAATAGATTCTCCGTGGGAAAGTTGCCTACAGCGATCCAATGTGGATGACAGCTGGCGCACGCACATGCGAAATGTAGACCCGTAATCGGTCTTTGGGTGGACGCTTCATAGATTGTTATGACCAGGTCCGAGTCGGCCGCCCATCCGTGTAAAGGGCATGAGAGTTATGTAGAAGCGGTAGAACTCTGTTTGTGGCCCTAGCGGACATGATCAACGTCCGTGAGCCGACTATGGGTTGCAGGAGCATATCTGGTCGCTGTACTCCCGACAAACCCGACGGCCATCATAATCAAGATATCTGCGAGGTGTGGCATGAGATACACACCACCGAATATGAGAATGACAGGAGAAGATCAGCGAAAGCACGGCCCGTCGCGATCCGGCATGGATGACAGCGGAAGGAGGTGCACGTGTGTACGAAAGATGGGATGGCGACGACCAGTTCGAAGCGGTGGATCACAGGCTGCGCTTGCGGCTCCTCGATACCAGACGACGAGATGGCCGTCGGCTGGCAATATGGACTGAATAGAAGCCACAACCGTAAATGGATCCGAATGTTGTGTGCCTCAAAACACGAGATTCGCGCCGCGGACATTTCCTAAGGGAGGCGGATGTCGAAGTCTGATTCCCGGGGCTGTGGTTCAGATGCAACAGATATCGAGGGTCGCTGGGCGAACCTCCTTGTTCTCATTCTTACCAGGAAGAAGAGAATGTCTGCTGAGTATTACTGGATACTCCGAGAACGCACATAGTTAGAATCGGTGCACCATGGTAGGGTGGGATACATGACGACATACCAAGAGCCTGGGAGCGCTGGCTGACTTGGACGTCAAAGCGACAGGTAGTCACAGCATCGAGACGTGTTATGATTGTACTATTGACGCACAGCTCGATGCTGTGACTGTGTCCACGCATGAGCTGCACGTTAGTGCAGGATCCGTCTATGCACGTAATGCAGAAAGCGGTGTTTGCATCGGTCCGATGATGTTGCCGCGGGGAAGCTGTAACCTACTTTGACAGGATATCTGATGCATGGGAGGTGCCGTGCCACGTTGCCATCAAACAGGAAAGGACATCACCGAGCAGGGAAAAGACAGATCTATCCAGACGTCCGCCCCACCGGCTCGCGATGCGCCCGGAACGATAGAGGGATTCAGTCTGCTATGCCTGATACATTTACAACCTGTTCAGTCGCATTTCGGTTCTTTGAGATGTGTATAAGAGACAGACATACTCCGAGCGTTGTCCCCACCATCCATCGTTTCCCACTCCCGCAGAAAAATGTTGTCCTCTGTCATCCAGAGCCTCCACTCACGCATAAAGCACCTAAGAGGTGTCCATGGCCATGCGTTACCGCTCAGCGCAGCTTTATCGGTGCTTGCCCTAATTCCCCTCGTAGCCGAGATATTCAATCACCACCTCCGTGCATCCCAAATCGTCCTGCCATCATGGTATGTGCGCACCTTTGCAACCTCTACTCCCAAAGCCTGCACACTTGTCGCGCTCCCTATTCACCAGCACCATACTTACCCGCGTCCACCCAGTATCGCTGCCATCTCCTTCTACCTCATACGAGGCAAGCGCCAGGAGCCAGCCAGGCCCTTCCCGCCGCCCGGACACGAGTACCGCGCGCCCGACCGCTGGGCCGTCCGCTCGCCCTGCCCCGCGCTCAACACCCTCGCAAACCACGGCTACCTCCCGCGCTCCGGGCTCAACATCTCCTCCGCCGAGCTCACGCGCGCGCTGCAGGCCGGCTTCGGCCTCAGCTACCCGCTCGCGCTCGTGCTCACGTACGGCGGGCGCATGCTCGTGCAGCAGCTCGCGCGCCTCAGCCTCGCGGACCTCGCGCGCCACGGGCTCATCGAGCACGACGCGTCGCTCGCGCACGCCGACGCGTCCCCGCACGCGGAGTACGCGCCCGCGTGCATCGACGAGCACGCCGTCGCCGCGCTCCTCGCGCACGGCGACGCGGGGCTCACGCTGCGCGACATCGCGCGCGCGCGTGTGCAGCGCGAGCGCGAGTGCGCGGAGAAGGGGACTGTGCTCGACGGGCTGCATGCGGAGATCGCGCGGGGCGAGGTCGCGCTGGTGCTTGCGCTGTTTGGCGTCAGGCGGCCGGATGGAGAGCTGGCGATCCCGACGCACGTGTTGGCTACGTGGTTGGTGCGGGAGCAGTTCCCGGAGGGGTGGGCGCCGCGGAAAAATGGGCTGGGGCTGTTGGAGACGATCAAGGTTTCGTGGCAGATCAAGTCTGCGATGAAGGAGGAGGAGGCGGCAGTGAGGAGGGCAAGCACATAGAAGACTTGGGATGGGAGACTTGAGGTGGACTCCTGGCATTGCTTCGTTATTGGGACCTTGCAGTTACGCATATTTATGACTGGCTAGCTTAACATACCTTCGGCACTCTTGATATATTACAGTCGAGCACTGATAATCGCAACTTACATCCACGGGTCCCTAGCTTTTTTATGAGGCATGTACTATAGACGACGATTCGCTTGTTGCGCCGGTAGCCACGGCCCACGAGTATCACTGTCTACTATAATGCAATATCATGACTTCTAGAAAGCAGAAATCGAGAAGAACTCACGGAGCTGCTCGGGCTCGGGGACGGCTAGTCGAATAAGACCTGGTGGTGACGGAGCCTTTGTTCTGTTGTTTGTCTCGAAAACATGTAAACGTATCATTTTACCGCACTTCTGCTTCTGTTTGTGCACCGTATCGGGTCGTAGACAAGATGGACGAGCTAGAAAGGGGGTCTTTGCACAAGGGGACAAGTCGCTTGCCTGTCACGAACGCGACTCGTCACCGACTATACGCGACTCGTCACGTCACCCATACAATAACCCTGAGACCTCGTCCCAACGACTTACCATCGACATCGTATCCTTCACCACAACCACCATGTCCGGCGAAGAAAACTTCTCCCCATCCCCATCCCCAGAGCCCGCCGCCGCGCCCTCCCGAAAGCGCAAGAGCGCCGCCGCGCCCAGCGCGTCGAAGTCCAAGAAGGCGCGCGCGAGCACCCAGAACACATCAACGGGCGTCTCCAACCCTATTGCACAGCAGCTCGTGCAGACCGTTCTCGCGAACGTGCCCTCGTACCAGGACAGCAACAACCCGCAGGGCCTCGGGAACCAGCTCGTGCTGCTCGCGGGCTACGCGCGGCAGCTCGAGGAAGAGCTTGCGCGGGGCGGCGGGCAGGCGGCGGCAAAGCCGGTCAAGTCGCGCGCAGACCTCGAGGCTGCTGCAGACAAGCTGCGCCGGGCGGCCGTGAGTGGGATCAAGAAGCAGATGTCGGTGAGTGAGCGCCTCGCGCCTGTTCCGTTCGGGGATGTCAGCAACTCAACATCGTCTGTGTTTGCAGTGGAAGCCGAGCTGCAAGATGGGCAGCGCCAAGTGGTCGTATGACGGGATTTGTGCGGATCCCGCGGTGTTTGGGGTTTTGATGGGCCTGGACGGCCCGCCGACGTGGAAGATGAAGAAGTTCAGTCGAGAGGACTTCGAGGATGCTGTCGGAGAGATTTCGGCCTCCGCTCGGTGCGTTCATCTTCAAATTTCCATCGCTGGTGATCTGAGAGAAAGGGTGGTCACAGTTATAGCGAGCTCGAAATTACGAGCAAGGAAGTCACCGTGCGCTACAGTGACGAAGGCACGTTCAAGTTCAGCGGCTCTTACGGTATACATCAGCCTGAGCCTGACACTGGATTCTGATACCACCACGAATAACCAACGATGAACCGTAATTGCATGTTGATCCTACTATGGTGTATAATGCTCCTACAAATACTCATCATATTCTCGTTTTTGTTACATGCCATGACCTCTACCTCTCCCAATCTGATGTCATTAACTTTATTCTTCTACCTATACATCATTTGAAGAGTTCCAGGTTTCGCAATTAAGTGTCGGCCTTTTCCAACCCACAGATTGTGACAATAGAAATCAGCTCCCCGTCAGAACAACTTGTTGGCACGATGCGATGGGCAGACGGTGACAGAAAGAACGCGCCCAGTCCGCCCTTGAAGCGGAAACACCATAGGTTTGGTACGAGACTTGCAGGCGCATTCGACTTCAGCCTCATTCAAAATACCTCGAGTTATCCCTCAGCTGCATTGATCGAACCGATACCTTCCTCTTCTTCTGCACTGTAATGTCCCGGCCGCGGCGTCCGCGCCCGCGCCAACCCAGCCCAACGTTCGAATCGCTGCGCAGAAACCCCTACCCAGGCCTGTTCCCCTCGAGTATTCCGGAGCACAGCACGCTCGGCAGCGTACGGCGCCAGCTCCCCGAGGAGCTGCACGTCAAGATCTTTGCTCTGCTCGGATGGAAGGACATCGTGCGCTGCTCGAGGGTCTGCACGTACTTCTCCAGCACGATCAAAGCCTCCGTCGCACTGCAGTACAAGATCGAGCTCGCGCTGGACGGGGTCAACGGCGCGGCTGAGTCTGCGCCCAGCAACCAATCCACCGGCGAGCAGCTCTGCGCGCTCCTCGACCGGCGCCACCGCTGGCAGACCCTCTCCTGGCACCCGTGCGTGCTCCGCGTGACGTACCCCTCGCTGCACTGGTCCGACGCGCTCACGCGCGGCACGCTCGTGAGCGCGACGCTCGCCGAGGGCGGCAAGGAGCGCACGCTGCGCCTCATGCCCCTCCGCGCGCTGACCGCGACGCAGACGCTCGCGCTCGCGACCGACGACCCGCTCATCCTCGCGACCGCGCTCGACCCCGCGCAGGACCTCCTCGCGCTCGCGACGTGCCGCCTGTACGCCGGCCGCCGCGCGACGGTGCACGTCCGCCTGCGCCAGCTCAGCTCGCCCGGCGCGCGCGCACACCACCCGCCGCGGCGCACGCCGTGCTCGACACCGCGCTCGTGGGCACGCCCGACGCGCTCGTGCTGCGCGTGTGCGGCGACGCCGTCGCCGTCATCTGGACCGACCAGACGCACGCGACCGCGCTCGCCGCGTGGCGCTGGACGACGGGCGCGCCGCTCCCGGTACGTCGCCTGCGCCTGCGCCCGTGCCGTCGCTCACGCGCAGATCCCCGGCGGCGAGCTGCAGTTCCTCGCGGACGACATGGCGTTCCTCGACCCGCGCCGCCTGCTGCTGTCCTCGGGCCGCGCGAACGCGGTCTACGTCGTCCCGCTCCTCGACCCCGCGCCGCCGCCCGCGCACGCGCTGCAGCGCCTCGCGCCGGACCGCATCCTCTGCTTCCAGCTTCCGGGCGTGCAGCCCCGGCGCCGCATGCTGAGCATCGACATCGCCGCCTCGGCGGACCGCGACGCGCCGGGCACCGGCGCCCTTGCGCTGACGCTGAGCGCGCGCGGCGGTGGCGAGGTGCGTGCGGCGTGTCTCGTCGTGCGCCCGCGCTTCTTCCAGTCGTGGGAGCTGAAGTGGCTCCTTGAAGACACGCCGGGATGCGAGACCCAGCCACCGTGGCGGAACGCGCCGCTCGAGACACGGCTGTCCTGGGATGACTGGGGGCCGGAGCATACGCGCATGTTCGTAACGATTGCAGAGGTTTGGCCGCGGTGAGTCGCGGATGATAGGGTACCCTTGGAGTAGGCTAATGGACGATGTACTGCATTCAAGATGTGTCGGAGGGGAGCGCGTCGTGCGTACCGTCGACCTGGACGGCACCGCGCCGCCAAGCACGCAGGTGCTCGACTTCAATATCCTCACGCACGACCGGTCTTCGCCGTTTTTCAAGCCACCGCCGAAGAATTATGTAGCCCGCTTGGTCAACGAACCAAGTACGATACTAGAAAACACGTTGTTCTTCACAGCTCCGGTCACGACGCGCGCGCCGTACTTCACTTGTACGGTTCCAAACGAGCAGGACTACGGGGAGTTTATGATTGATGATGAGAGGTTATTGGGAGTGAGGGTGCGTCGGCATCTTTTCCAGGATTGGCGCGATGGGCTGACATGCCAACAATTCATTGTAGAGGGATGAGATCTGGGTCGATTCCGTCGATGTGTTCTCCTTTTGAGTGATGGATCTGTTCTCCTGCGGCAGGCCCAACGATTGTTGTAGATAAAATGCATAGAATCTTAAATGTCGATAGCCTGAAGTCGGGTTTTCTTTGCAAACTCATAAGTATGTATTTCAAGAACAAGTCTATCCACTCACAATCCGACTCGCAACATCCGATCCTGCCCTACCTTAAAGGACAGGGGACGTGAGCCTGCCTTCAGGCCACATCCGCCCACAGATCGATTCCATCGACCCATCTCAACTTCGAATAACGTCCACGCAGGGCATCCACAACCATCTGCGCGTATGGCACTGGGTCTGCTGGCCAAGGTTCATGAATGCTCAGCGGCAGCATCCACGCACCGTCGAGCGCCTCCAGGTCAGGCCACAGCGCCATCACATCCAGCACGTGGACAATGCCCGGCTCGTTAAACCTATCCGTCCACGCCGCGCGCGCCCACGTCTTCACTTCGAGGCGCCGCACGTTCGGCAGCTTCTGCGCGACCAGCGGCAGGAGCCCCGGCCCCAGCGTGCCGACGCGCAGCCGCCGCAGCGTCGCCCCGTCCACGCGGTCCAGCTGGTCCACGGACGCCGCGCGCACGTCGAGCCCGCTGAGCTCTTCGAGGCGCAGCGGGCGCCGCCTGTGCTGGTTGTCGAGCAGGCTGCGGATGAAGTGCGGGCCTGCGCGCAGGGTCTTGAGGTTGCGCAGCGCGCCGTCGCGCAGGGGCATCGCGGCGTTGCATAGCCAGGCGAGGTGCGCGAGGCCCGGGTGCGCCTCGAGGAAGCGCAGGAAGAGTGCCGCGGTGCGTGTGCTCCACCAGCGCTGGTCGGAGGCGAGGCGCGTGAGGTGGGGGAAGCGGCATTGCGAGAGTGTGTAGGCGAGCTCTTCGTCGATGGAATTTGGGAGGAAGAGTTCCTGTGCGAGTTAGAGAGATGTGTATAAAGGCAGAGGCGGAGACATACTTGGAGCGCCGGGCAGCGGTGGAGGAGCGCGTGGAACTTGGTCCAGAGGTACGGGAGGGGGATGCCGTCGATTTGGACGGCTTTCAGGTGTGAGAGGGACAGCACCTGTCCTGGTCTCAACACACTGTTTGCAAAGCTACATCATGGTGATCGGAGCACGTACCGCGCTCATGTCCTCCTCATCCTCTTCGCTCGGGTTGCCGATCGCCATCCCGGCCGATTGATAATGGAGGTACTGGATCTTTTCAAGCATCGGACGCGCCCATATTGCGTCCCACAGCCTTTGTTTCACCAGCGCCGGATATGGATCGAAGCACATGGAGTGGATGACCACCTCTCTCAGCCCATGCAGGGATTTCAGCGCCTGGAGGATGACCTCTGCCTCGTCAACCGTGCCCTCATGTTTCCGCAGCTCGTGCAGCGTGTCAGCCATCCGGTTATCATCCATAGGCAGCTTCAGCACGCGCACATTGCGTGCGAGGTGAGGTCGTCCGGCGAGGTGTGTCCATAGGAATGGGTACCTGTGGATGCCATGCGCAAGAGTGAGGGTATGATATGACCTGTGGGTGACCAGGAGCCAATAAAGAGCTCGACATGTTGCAGAAAGGCTGTGAACGTCGGCAAGGGTGGCGATGTGTGCTACGAATTCCTCAAGCAACTCGAGGGGGAGGCTGAGGAAGAAAGGCATCAGTGAAGTGTTTGGATGCCCGGAAATGAAGGTGGGGTGTATCATGGGCGTCTGTTCACTCTAGACAACACGTTGTCGCGTACCGATGCCTCACCTACATGCATCTTTGCACTTCTGACCACTTGCCTTGTGGACAAGACTCCTGCTGCAATATTCACTTCGCCCAGTGCAGAGTAGGAGGACAAGGTGTTGCGGAGGCAAAAATCTCTCGCTAGCACAAACAGGACCCCGAAAACTCTGTTCAAGCATAACGTTCCCCTGCACACAATGTCGCACTCTGAAGTCCATAAGATCTTCCAATATCCCAAGCGTCCCAGCATTGCCATGGGCGATAAGAGAGTGAGTGCTATCCTATTTTCATTTCCATGTGAAATCTTAAATCAGCTTGTAACCATGATCGTCAGTTTTTTGCCGAAGTGGCATGCATTCTACCGTTCGAAACGCTCCATGACACTCTCAACTTGAGTAAATTGTATGCAGAACATGGCGATGATACTTATTTATCGCCGATGGTATGGCTCGGCATGGAATTGGACCAGCAACAAGCAGAATGCCTCGTGAAGAAAGAGCAGCAAATCAAATACCCGTCAAAGCACAAAGGCGACGATGCTGGGACCGGCCACAACGAGCATAGTGATGACGACGGCTACGATAGCGAGGGCCCAGGTGATACGTACGATGAAGATCTGTCGGATATCATCGAGAGCGCCGGTGGATCCTGGAGAAGGGTCAGAGGTGTGACGGCTGGGCCCGAGCACGACGATACGCTGGTAGAAATCGTCCCTTTGATGACGAATTATGTGCCGAAATCAGAGGAGGAATGTAATGCCCTCGTGGAGGGACTACGCGGGATAGGGCTCGTGCGCGGAGAGCCCAAGTGGTTCTTCGATGGCGAAAGATGCTTCTGGTGAATAAGCCCAAGAGCTGCGTTATCTGAGTCTTGTCTAACGACTTCCGGTTTTAGGGGGAAAGGAAAGGAGGAGAAACAGAGCCGGGAATCCGAGTCCTACCTATGGATCCCTCGGGAATAACTCCCTTCAGCTGCAGGGCCTAGTATGTCCCGGAAGAAGGTGCAATTGAGGTGGCGGACGAATTCATCGAGAACCTATGGGTGATGACTCTGGGAGCATATATAGACATCTGCACGAGGTAGATGCGATTAAAATCTCGGTGAGCGCGCGATGTGTGTTACGACGCTTTGAACAGCGCTCTCGAGGAGTAAGTACTTATGTATCAGCTGAAGAGATTAAGAAGAAGTATAAGGGGCACTCAGATGGGCGACATATTGAGTATGGGCCACTTACTAGTATCTGTTTCCGCAATTCCGTCTTGAATTACTTCGTAACAGCCTTGAATATGAGATGTAGGCTGTAGACAACCACAGGAAAGTCTCTTAGTACTGGTAAGACCCCGAAAACTCTGTTCAAGCGCTTTAGTGCCAAGTCGGACGCGCTCATGGTCCCTGCAAGGCTGGACACACAGCCTCTCCAATTCCACTATATTACCTCGCGCAGTCGATAGCATCCTTAGGCTCTTTGGACTACAGAGAGACATCGGGAACCAACTATGACTGCCACCGGTCCTTCGGAGCCTCCGCCAGCTCCTACAATCCACGATAACTTTGGCTTTCCAGCAGGATACTTCGTTATCCGCTCCCTAGCGAACGGGCGGCTTCTCGATGTGGAGGCAGACTCGACAGACGACGGCGCCGAGATCATCCTCTGGCCCGAGAAGGACACTTCGCTCGTCGAATGTGAGTTGATCCTGGGGCCTATCTGTTTCGTTGCGCAATAATTTAGAATTTTTGCAGCGTTTCGGTCGCCTGAATCGAATAACCAGGTATTTACATCCAATTTTCGTCTTTGGAACTCATCTCATCGCCTACCAGGTCTTTTTCATAGACGTCTCAGGCGCTCTGTGCTCCAGAGACTCAGGCCACGCCATTGACATCGAAGGCAAGCAATTCTACCAGCTCCCCGACTCTCGCACAGCCATCTAACGACCCACCAGACGGCCGCCTCGTCCTCCGCCACCGCCGCCCCGTCTCGCACCCCTTCCCCAACGCCTACTCCCACCCGCTCCCAACCTTCCACTACACCGCCGCCACCAGCGACCTCACCGCGACCTTCGCCTTCGACCCCGCCTACGCGCGCCCGCCCGCGCGCCCGCGCCCCGGCATCTCGTACCACCTGACCGCCCTCCCGCAGCGCAAGCCACGCACCTTCCTCGACGACGCGTCCGACGTGCTCACCTCCGCGCTGCGCTCGCCCTTGTCGTTGTTTGGGGCGGGCGCGCCGCGCGGCGGCGAGGCGTTCGATCTGCAGCCCGAGGAGGTCGTCGAGACGGAGCGCGGCGAGGACGCCGAGGTCGACGACGCGCCGGACGCGCTGCGCCGCGTGCGCGTCGTCGGCACGACGGCGGCGCAGGCGCGCGGGCTTGGTGAGCGCGCGCGGAAGCGCCGGCAGTGGAAGGTGCTGCCGCTGCGGACGGTCGCGGCGCGGACGGGTCCGTGATTGATAGCGTGCGCTGTGTCTGTGTGTGTTGTCTGACGACAGGTTCTGTGTTTCTTGTATCGTGGCATCTTGCTTGTAGGGCGTTGAATAAATTGTAACTTGTAGTTTTGTTCTCGCGCATTTCATGCCTAGACAGGGCGGTCACCAGTCTAGATCTGACCGACCACCGCGTAGAATGGGTGGGTAAAAATTAGAGCCCTTTTAAGCCAGGAAAATATCCTATAGGGCGTGACTTCAGTCTAGAATTCAAAATGTCCATAACACTCAACGCGTTCTATGATGTCTAACATGACGAAGTTCGAAGCAACAGGCATAGACTAGCTGCGCCCAGGACCATAGAGGTCTATACACCGCTGCTCGAACGCCTCGACCATCTGCTTCGATATCTGGCTAAAGAACGCAGAAGACACCGCCGCGTAGAGCGGATTCGCGAACGCGTACGACAAGTCGAGCGTGAGCAACGTCGGGCCTACGCCGTCTCCCGCGGCATCAAGGGAGGCGGACGTCGGGTTGAGCAGCGGATCGCGCGCAGTGGGATGAGGCGAGCGGGGCGACGCGGGCTGGAAGCGCCAGAGCGTCTTCAGGGTCTTGAACAGCGGCGTAGACGACGACGCGTCGGCCTGCAGTGCTCGCGCGTCAGCAGCCACGACAACCGGCGCACACAACGCACCTCCACCGACTCGTCCGGCCGACACGTCACCTTGCTCACATAGCGCTCCTTAAACGAGAGAAACGCGACCGCCAGCTCCGCGTCCATGCGCACCTCCCTCCGCGGCGCAGCGCCCGCCGCGTCCGCACGCGACGGGTGCTCGGAGCGCGTCAGGATGCGCGCGCCCGTGCAGAACGGCAGGAACGCGGGGTAGGACGCGACGTCCGCGACGACGGCGTAGAGCTCGCGGCGGCTGTATCTGCGCCCTGCGCTCGACGTTCTTAGTTTCCAGATCCAGAGCGGCGCGCCGGACGTACGGGAGGATTTTGCGCTCGTGGTAGGTCTGCGGGGGCGTCTCTGGCGGCGTGAGTCCAGAGAATCCGAAGAATGCGCGACGCTGGGTGGTTGTTCTGCGCGCGATGGACGCTGCGGCTGTCGAGGGTTTGGAGGCAAGCATGGTGGAGGAAGGAAACTCACAAAGGCGCCGGCTGGAGGCGCATGTCGCGTCACGGCACGTGACTCATCCAGCTTCTGAGAGAAATTTCAAAAAAGTGAATATTCCACTTTCTAAGTTACGACACCCAAGCTGTGGATGTGTTCCAGAAAAAGATAGATGAGGCGCTCGTATGTAGACGGCATAGCCTGACCAAATCATGCGGAGAAAATCCAATCGGACAGGATCATTCCATGTGCCGTTCATTCAACTCTATCGCGCCTGCGAAGCTGCAGGTCGATCTTACGGCTACGGCGCTCTAATCTGTCGCTCACGTATTCATCTCATCGCCTGCACGGGCTTGGCGTCGCGATGACAACTATGGCATGTGGAATTGCATGGGGGGAATAGAAACGGAGGGGGCATAATCTTCCACAAATGCGAACTCGCGGGTGAAGGGCCGTAGCGAGACTAGACGTCGCGAACCATCGTGTACTGACGCATACATCCTACCGCGGCGTCGTCAGCATCGGGGCAGAACTGTGCATGGTTGAGATACTCACTAGTCCCTAACGGCCTCCTGAGCACGGTGTTCATCCGCGATTGCTCGCATGCCGCTTCTTGCCAGGATGGTAGAGGAGCTCGGCAGAGGCATGAGCCTGATATGGCATGTCAGGAGAATTTTGCGGGGGTGATGCAGTGGGCCGCACCTTGGCAGAGACCGACGAGCACCCTTACAGGAAGCGCGATGGAACGCGGGCAAGCGAAGATAAAACCTAGTAAACGGAGGGAGATTGAGCTTCGCGGTATTGCAGACGCATTGCGTCGTATGCGGAGACGCCGTTGACGTACCTCGGTGGGTCGACGAGAGTTAATGGAAGGAGACGGCTACGCTGGAAGCCTTAAAGGCTTATGGAGGTAGATATAGCGGGAACGGGAATGGAGCCAAGCTAAAATCAGACGGCCGGTCCCAACTTCTCGAACCCGCCTGCTAGTGAGCACGAGACGGGTGATATCAAGGCAATTATCTTGAGTTCCACTTCTCTATGAGGCCTGGACCTGCGGAAGAACTGCGTCCGCTGTCCCCTTCTATCTTCGTGCTTCGTGACTCCGGCCAGAGACGGTCCGCATCCTCGCAATGCGTAGGGCTGCGGAGTCGCCGCACGCTGGGACGGGTCGTGTGGGTCATCGACGCCTTGTAGAGGAAATCCGCCCTGTGGTCTCGATACTGATCGCGCTAGATTGATATGATGGGAAAGATACGGCTGAGAAAGGGCAGGGGAGGATGGTGGCGTCCGACTCGGCCGTCTGGCTACCGGGGACAAGAGCACGGAAGGACGAGGCACCACACGAGACGATGGGGAAATCAGCCATTGATCATGCATGATCAAGGAATGGACCTGCCTAACACGACTAGACTGGCCTTCCAGATCCGATAATTCTGAATCGAGGGCTAACGGCGATGGCGAAAGAGCATGATACTCCTGGCAGAAGTCTGTCCTAGGAACCGAATGTCACGAAAACGTCAGTGGAAAGTCACAGGGCCCGAGGGCGGAGTCGTTGTAATCGCACCTTGTTGGACCGTCTACCCTTCTTTAGCACAAATTCACCACACCTGACCATGAGAGAACCGAGTACAACATGCGCCCGAGCGCTCATGAAACGATGATAATGTGCCGTCCTTGACCATTGTATTCGGGAGGATTAGCGGGCGATGGGTCTGACGAAAGCCGCATGGTCGTCGACCAAAGCCGCGGCGAGTCGTTGATGAGCGGTATGGTCAAATCGAGCAGGGGGTGGCGCCAATAGGCTAAATGGCAGATCTGGCGGCTGAGCACGAGTCGTACGAGATGAAATGCGACACCTGCCCCAGTGGTGCAGAATGCTCATAGGTAAGTGACCCGAGATGAATGCCTCGTGGAAAAATTAAAAATGCCGGCGTTTTGGGCGAGTGGCGAGCGTTGCGAAGGAAGTCCCGTGTCAGGTTTGCTTGGTCACGTAGAAAGCTTATTGTAAATGTCTGGGAAAGTGAGCAAACATATCAGCCTTCCTTGATGAACCTTATCCCTCCGCAACGGTCAAATCCACCAGCAATCCCCTATCTTTTTGCTCGAGACTGTTTTCGTGAATAACAGAGCAGCTGAATGGGCTCGGAACGACGGAAGGGGAGACGGCGTCTACAAAATTAGAACGATGGTGAGTGGTGGCGATTAAACGCGTCAAACAAGCTTTCTGACCATGGCAATCTAGACGTGCAGGATCTATGAGGCATCTCCCTCTGATCCTCTGTCGCAAGAACCACAATCTGCACCCACATCCCCCACGAAGTCGAGCGCAGGTTTCATGGATGGATCAGCTTCCCCGCAGCGGCAGGCGTCGGCGTTCAGTGGGTCGGAGCGATGTTCGGTCGAGCCTGTACGGGCCGCCTAAAAAAATCCATGTGAGCTCCGCAGATCCTACGCGATTCGCTCACAAAAGATGCCACACCTGCACGCTGTGGTCCCAAAGCCTCGAGCATGCCTACTTTGATAAGGCGCGACAGAACCCGTCGGATAGCCCCCGCGATCTTCTCGTGCCAAAGTCATGAACACGGTTCTCGCAGAACGCCCAAATCAAGCGAGTAGGTATGCAGGTAAGGCCGCCGCCGTGCTCAACGACATCGATTGAGAGGGCCTCTGACCACATGATAATCAGTCCGACGCGCGGACTCACCGGTTCCAGAGCAATCTCCTCGGGGCGTGGTAGCCTGGCGCTTGTCCTCCACCGGTACGAGCTCCATGAATTGAAAGACCGCTCCTTCAATTGCTCAAGAAAATATGAGCGGCGCCTTCTGTGCTGCGTTCTCCGGTACGGAACGAGTAACCCCGTTGACACGTGTATATGCTGCGATCGCGATGAGAAGGAGCCCAGGACCGCGACCTGGTCACAGGTTCCAAGGAATGGTTTCCAGAATGCGGACGAAATGAGCAAAGAGAACACCTTGCAAATCGAGGCGACTCGGAGATGTGGTGGTACGCCTGTCCTTCTTCTCTTTCGTGCCCTGTATGCTGCAGCAAGCGACACGTTCCTTTCAGGATGCCCTATGGCCCCATTTCCTTCAGCACTTGGTGAGGTGAAGATCAGCCTACCCAGACTAGCTGTTCATTCCCATCATTGTCCATTGACTGTGTCCAGAGTAACCCGAATGGCAAGTACTTGTCTGAACGTCGACGTGGACGCGTTGAGACAAACGTACCCCCGCTATCTGAATCCGCGTCGGAGTCCGTATCGCTCCTGTAATTTGTCGTTCATAACACCGCTTCTAATGAAACGGTTCATCAGAAACGTACCACCTAAACGGAATCCCTGCGTACCTGCAAGCTCCAGATGAAGAACGCCACGGAATCGCCAGCCCGACGCCGCCCGGGCCGCACAGTGGCAGCACCCACGGTCCACGACCCCACGCCCCACTCCAAAACCTGCAGAGAGTTCGCGATACGGCGGGGAAGACAAACGGACTGCGAGAGGAGCTCTGCACATTGGCCGGACAAGTCGAACGACAAAAGCCGCGAAATTGGCGCGAACTACGTCCCTCACGTGATCGCAGAGACCTTCTCCTCGAGGCCCTTCGTGAGTTCGTCGGTCGCACTTGATTTTGAGCTCAGCTTATCACTTCAACAGATGGCGGGCCGAAGAATGCTGCTGCGCCCACCAAAAATCAGATCGATTTGTTCTCAGTTGGACTTTCGCCGTGTACGGCTAGATGATTTTCAACGTCAAGTTTCTAGACGGCAAGATAGCTCCAGAACAAGAAGCAAGGGTGACACCATTACACCAGTTATTTCTTTCAAGTAGTCAGGGTAAAAGCTCGAATAAAATTATCCAGAAATTTCCGCAGGCTCAGGACAGCTGGATCGGAATCACCTGTTCACCTGAAAAAGAAGCCCACTGCCCGGCCTTCAGAAGACGTCGGAGATTTTATGAACCATCACGTTGGGCGAGGCCAGTGCACAATTGGCGACATTTGGCCCGTGTGAGCACTGAGAGAGACACCTATTTTGTGATTCACCGCAGCTCTATGTTCACACCATGATGGAACGACTAGTGCCCGCCGTCCATCGGCGGCAGTTAATGCTAGCCGCATCCTTTTCCAACCCCGCCCGCGCGAAGATCTCAAGGCCCGAACGAGCATCGCCGTCGCGTCCAGAAGAAGCGAATGTGAACATGGGATAGAGTTGCATACTGCCTTCCCCAGGACCGATACGCCAGCCGGCAGGTTCCCCAATATTAGAGACTTCCAGAACCGCCGGCCTGCGCAACTCCATCCGGCCGTCGAGTCTCAAGCTCATAAGTGGCGTCGCTTCTTCGGCGTCGTGTTCGGGTCGAGAAACACGCGTCATCGCAGGTTCGCGCACCTCGCTCAGCAGCACATGGCAGGGACACACCGGCCGTGCTGGCCCCAGGCGCGGCTTCGCAAACTCAGCCAGAGCTGCGCACTGTCAGCCTTGCAACTCAGCTGCCTTCTGTTCTGTCCTGTTCTGATGTTCGCACACGCCGCGCGGACGAAAAGCGCTGCTCGACATACGGTAACGTAGCACGACGGTGTTGATACAGAGCACATACTACTTCTCGAAAGGACGGCGAAACATGATGTCATTACACTCGGTGTCCGGCATGGCTCGCATGCGGGGATTAGGCAACATAATCAGCGGTCTCGGGGCAGTCTCTCGCGATCTGGAGCGCGGGCGCCATCAGCGGAGACGAAAGAGGGGCATGGGAGCGCGACGTACGTGACCCTCCTGCTGGCACTTGTAGCAGGTTTTGTTCTTGTTCACGTTGCCGGCAGCAAGCCCGTTCAACGCGGACTCTGTCGAACCTGGCGCTGCAAGACAGTCCCTGGTGCGTGACGATCATCAGTAAGGCCTTTGACTGGGCAAAAACTGTATTTTGTACCTTGCCATATGGTTGGGGCCGCCGCAGCGGTAGCACTTGACGGGCGGCAGCGCGGACGTATTCAGTCCGCGGCCAGGGGGCGGCGCGCGCGACGCGAAGGCCCCGCCGCCGGCACCAAATCCGGCACCGTTAGGGCAGACGCGCGCGATGTGCCCGAAGCGACCACAGTTCTGCAGTAGAAACGATGTTACGATGAGTAAGCCCGCAGGGATTGTGACGTACATAGCACTTCTGGCTGCCGCCCTGGATGCGCAGGCTGGGGCACTCCGCCTGGATGTGGCCGACGCCGCCGCACGAGTAGCACTGCTTGGTAGAGACGGTGCGGGGCGACGGGCATGCGGAGGACTCGTGGCCGGGCTGGCGGCAGTTGTAGCACAAGCGCTGGTCGGAGGAGCAATTCTCCGCGATGTGCCCCACTGTGCGGATGTTAGCTGCGCAGCGAGCGAGGGGACGGATACGCACAGTTTCCGCACTTGAAGCATCCCTTCCTAGAAAACTGATATGCCATTTTAAATAATAGACTCGGACCGCTTCTGTTCTGCTTTCTTTCTTCGAAAACCTGGGGTGCATGTGAGCGGCATGGCGGGCGGGGGCGGGGCAACGTGCACGGACCTCACGACCCTCGGCCTGCTAACCCTCTTCAATCCCTCCCGCCTACGAGCGAAAGACGATAAGTGAGTAAGGTGATGGTTATGGATAAAGATCCGATGGCTGTGGCGCAACCCGCCCCCGCGCCGTCACGCGGTCATCGCGCGCCGGCCCTCAAGTCCTCCGTCCCCGCCACTCCCCGCCGCCTGCGTTACATACACCATCGTGCTCGTCGTTCGGACATATCGTCGTACATCCGCCATACGACACACATTAAAAAAACGAGTTGCTGCGATCTTTCCAATTAGCCTGTCGGCAGCCCGGGCCAGCGCCCTCCGAAATGGGGCGTTACCGGTACCACGGAAAGCTCATCTCATGGACACTCCGTTTTGGTGTCGCGCTTCTGGTCTTCTTTCCCCTTGTTTTCCCCTGATCTTTTTTTTTTTTTTTTTTTTTTTTTTTTTTTTAAATCACAATATTTATATAGCGCCGGTATGGTAGCCAGGGGCGCGTTGTGGTACATGACAACAGTACACTAAGAGACGTAGGCCGCGAGAGGCAGGTAGCCGGAAACATAAGTACAGTAACCTTTTGGACACAGGCACGGAGGCTTAAGCTAGGGTCAAGTGGGAAAAGACCGTCTGCTAATCGTGAATAGGAACCAAAACCTATAGTGAAAGTCCCCCGTAGGGGTGGGTAGAGTGTCCGAATCGTAGACTAAAGAGAAGGAATCAAACCAAATCCATAGCCTCGTCCGCCGGCTGTCCTGCTTTCTCCTTGCCCTTGCGTGAGGGCAGGGGGTTGGTAGACCGACGCGTGGTCGGTACCTGTGTGGAGCCTTTGGCCGGAACCTTGCGAGAGGTCGGCTGGTGGGCTTTGATCCACGGGAAGTCCGTGCGATGACGGTAGAAGCCGCACTCCTTGGAGTCGGCGCGGTGTACACCACGGCAGTTGGTGCACGTCGGAGGATGAGGGCAGGGGCCACTGCCCGTCCCGCTGCCGGAGCAACAGGGGGCCTTGGACGTGTGGTCCCGCTCGTCGTGAAGGCCGCTGCAGTGCGCACAGCACCTGTAGATCGACCGACAGTGGTTAGCTCGGTGGCCCCACTTCTGGCACGTGGTGCAGCGTGGGACCGTGTAGTCGTTGGCAGAGCGGGCGGCCTGTGCCCAGCAGGACTCGCCGTTGAGGATGACCGAGCGCCGGAGGACGTCCTTGAGAGTGGAGCCACGAGCGTTGTCAGCAAAGTCAACATAGAGCACCCCGTAGCCCCGAGCTGACTTGGGGACATGGAGGCGTGGACGGGAGGTGATGTCGACACTCGACCAGTGGGAGTCCGTGCGGAGTTCACTAAGGAGGGTGTCGGGGGTGATGTCAGTGCCGTCGGGGGCCTGGAGAGGGACGCGGCGGAAGAAGATGGTGTTCTTGAACTGGAATCAGGCGGAGGTGGCCTCAGCCGGCGTCGCAGTGGGAGATGGGGTAATGAGTTTCTCAAGGACGAAGGCCTGGAAGATGGGGTCGATAGAAGGGGGTGGGCACTTATTGAAACGTACCCAGAATGAGGTCGGGGGCATCCAGCGGACGAACTCGATGGAGAGTCCGTCCATGTCGGAGGCCTGCGGGGGAGGGTGAGCAGTCAGCCAACTGGAGAACATGGCGCGCAGGGTGCCGTCATGGGGGATGAGCTGGGGAGGGTTGACGCCACCGCTCAGGGCGACGGTGATGGTGTTCATGGCCCCCTTGGGGGCATGCTTCACCGAGGGCTTGTTGGAGGTAGGCGGGCATTGAGGGCCAGCCTGGACGGGGTTGTAGACGGGGCCCATGTCACGGGCGAGTTGGATGAGCTGGGATGCCGGCGCTTTCGGGGATGCGGCGGCCAGTTTGGCGACACGTGCAAGCGGGTCAACCGGAGTGGGTTTCGGCTCAGGGGCCTTCTTCAGTGGCGCCGGGCGCTTCGCCGGGCCGGATGGTGGGGTGGGGGCCACGTTGTTGCCTCGAGGAGCAGCAGGGGCAGAGGGCTGAGAGGGCGGGCTGGGGGCTGTCGCAGCCGCGTAGGACGGGACTGAACCGGTCACAGGTGCGGGAGCGGGCTCGGCAGGGGCTGGGATGGGCTCGGGGGCCGGGGTCGAATCGACCGCCATCTCCTCAGTGGAAGGGCGAGAGAGACCGGGGAAACCGACAGGGGTGTCAGGGTGAGCTCGGTTCCAGTCTTTAAGGAGCTGGACGAGCTTGGCACGGAATTGGGTTGCATCTTCGGAATCGAGGCAGTGGAGGAGGCCCCTCGGGGAGCTGGTCGACGAGGTGATGTTCCTAAGGGCTGAGTGGAACTGCTGGAGGTTGAAAGAGAAGTGGACGGGTTCGCGGGGTGGGGGGTCAGGTTGGATCGGTTGACCTTGGGGAGGGCGTCCCCGCCAGACAGTAGTCCAACAGTCGCCGGAGGAGGAGGGAGTAGGGGGGTCGTCGCCGTGAGACGACATGGTGGGAATTGTTGGAGGAATTTATAGCGATTTTTCCCAGATAGGAAGGTAGTGGTAAGAGGTCAAGAAGGGCTGGTTTTCCCCTGATCCAGCCTTGTTCGTCCGCCATCTCAACACATCGCGACTCCGACCCGCCCCATGCACGATCTTGGCGGCAAGCGGGCACGGGGCGCATGCGCTCATTTGATCCCCGCCCAGGATATCAGACACGCATCCCGATCATTTTTGAAAACGCGACAGTCGAGCCGGGACTTATAAAAGGTGCGAGGCTTATTTTTTTCCTCTCTCCTCGTTACACCTGGTTACCCCCTGCCCTACGTGAGTTGCTGCTCATTCGATGCTGTGTGCATGGTCAACTAACGAGTATGTACCAGCAGTGCCGCAGGGCGAATTTTCGCGAGGCGCGCGAGTCGCACTCTACGCACCTCCCAGCGGGTCGCCACGCTTTGCGCACTGGTGTCATCGCGCTTCTTGTTAGGATGCTTGGCGGCTGCTTTCGAGGTGCGTCTCGCCGCCCCCCGTCCATCGCGCACGCCTGACACCATAGGATTCTCCTTAGGGCCGACCTTGCGCGCAGCCGCCTGACACCCTGGCAAGAAACGGCGTAGCGAGCGGTCAAAGAATGGCGATCCGTGTGGTAGGGGAGTGCAGCAGCCGCACGCCCGCGAACCCGTGACGCGGCGAGGATCCTCTTCGTCGGTAATGTCAATTCAGTTGCTTGGACAGTTGATGATCCTGACCGCCCCGTTCCCAGAGTGAAGATCAGACGCGTGCTGATTATCTCTGTTATGCTTTTATTCTCGTGCCACAGAAGGCAGGCAGCCTTCTGGCCTCGTGTGGATGGGATCGTCTCCCTGATGTATGTAATAGTCTGCATCTCACGAATTATGCATATGTCTATGCCTATGCCATGCCGGGACTCTTTGAGGTCATCGAAGAGTGTACCCAGTGACAAATGATCGATCGCATGCTTCGTTGCCTTGACTTCCGACAGAGGTTGAAGCTGAACTTGAAGGCCGGGAGACACAAAGAGAATGACTTGGACTGTACAACTAGCGCTCCTCCGCACATACGAAAGTTTAATCATGCTATTTTGACGCTGGCGCCAGCCAGCCACAACGGCGGTCGATCCTGCAGGGCTTCGATCGTCTCTTTGCATCATGCTCGGGCGCGATGGCGCGACATGGTCTGCGATGGCGCACAGGCGCTTCTGGTGGGGATATATACTTAGAGCATAAACGGACATGTCCAGAGTTCCATTTGCTCCCTAACAGTCTCCTCCCTTCAACGATTGCGTTTGCTACGACGAGGGTTCACGTTCGCTGTGGTATCCCCATGTATCGTCTCTATCCCGGTACGGCGCCATTCCACTGTTACCTCATACCGATTTTCGGCACCAAGACTTTCTTCTCCTGCATGCTCAAGCTCTCGAAAGCCAGCAGCTACTTATTCGGCCGATTGATGGCCTGCTTCCTGGCTTTCGCTCGAGGCCGGCCGTGCTCGTAGCGCCAGCAAGCAGCTTATCGTGGTACGTCCGCGTGCGCGTGTGAACAGCCGATGACTGCGTCGTGACACTGACTGCCTCAGGGCCGAGGACTGACGTCGACAGCGACTGAGTCAGCGTCCTGTAAATGCTAATGACCCACAGGCAACAAAATCTGTAAGCAGATGGGGGCGTAACGGCTCCCAGCTAAATTGTCCAATTGATGAATCACTCGCAGCGGACGCCCGTTTGCAGTCGGCACGCCAATCGGGGCTTTCTGCAGCCACGCCCCGCATGCCCTTATCTTTCTGCAGCTATGTGTGTCTGCCCCCGATACGTTCTCGTTCTCGCCAGCTGTCGCTTTTCTGCTCTTCCTGCGCGACATCACGCCAGACGCCATGGACACCGAGAAGAAGAGCACGTCGATCGACCTGTCGCACCACCTCTCTGATGTCTCGAAGGCGCGGCAGGTCT
The DNA here is from genome assembly GCA_003675405.1 of Hericium coralloides. Classification (NCBI taxonomy): domain Eukaryota; kingdom Fungi; phylum Basidiomycota; class Agaricomycetes; order Russulales; family Hericiaceae; genus Hericium; species Hericium coralloides. The sequence continues at coordinate 21,203 of QUOP01000083.1, forward strand.
CTCCGCTCAAGGGCCTCCAGAAGTACTTCAAGCGCGAGGACATGATAACTCTCGCAGGAGGTCAGTGATAATGCGCTCCTCCCCCCAGAATGCCCCGTAACCCGTCCCAGGCCTCCCGCCCGCGGACTATTTCCCCTTCCACAGGATCTCCGCCGACGCGCTCGAGCACGACTCCTTCCCGCTCACCGAGCCCGCATCGTCGGGCTCCTCCGCCTTATCGTGGCTCTGGCGCCTCTTCGGCGCCTCTGGCAAGGCAGAACGCACGAGCCGCATCCATGTGCCCAAGGCGCCGTCTGAGGGTGATAGTGGCCTCAACCTCTCGGTCGCGCTGCAGTACGGGCCTGCGACGGGCCTCGCGCCGCTCCAGGCGTTCATCCAGCACTTCGCGGAGGCGGTCTACCAGCCCGCGACGCACGATATCAAGACGCTGGTGCACACGGGCAACACGGACGGGTGGGCGCGCGTCGTCGGGACGTTGTGCAATCGCGGTGACACCGTCATCACTGAAGAGTGGACTTATCCGTCTGCGATTGCGTCTGCGCAACCGTATGGCGTGAGCGTGCTCCCGGTCGCTATGGATGGCGAGGGCATGCGCCCCGATGATCTACGTCGTGTGCTCGCTGAGTGGGATGAGAGCAAGGGTCGCAGGTACGTCATAACATGCAGAAGCTCTTCTGATGACATGTAAACGGTTTTGGCAGGCCACACGTCATGTACACTGTTCCTGTTGGCCAGAACCCGAGCGGCGCGGTGAGTCGCTCCTTTCCGCGCTTCTCAAATATGCCGATCTGAGCTGATGCGGGCACAAGACTATGGGTCTGCAGCGCAAGAAGGAGATCTACGACGTCTGCGTTGAGTTTGGTACGTCTCTATTCTGCTTCTCCCACTGCCGCAGACGCCAACGTGGCTCGTAGACGTTGTCATTGTCGAGGACGACCCGTACTTCTTCCTCCAAGTCGGCGAGTACGTCCCCAAGTCCGAGCGCACGCCCGAGCCCGCGCTGTCCGCCGGCGACGAGGTCAAGCAGTTCATCAGCAGCCTCGCGCCGAGTTTCCTGAAGTGAGTGCGCCCCGCATGCCGTCGTGTGCTGCAGTCCTGATCGCGCGCAGGATCGACTACCAGGGTCGTGTGATCCGCTTGGACACGTTCTCGAAGGTACGCCATCCACCCGTCCGCGCCGCGCATCGCTGAACTGCGCCTGCAGACAATCGCGCCTGGCGTGCGGCTGGGCTGGTTCACATGCAACCCGCTATTCGTCGAGCGCCTTGAACGGCACGGCGAGACGACGACGCAGTCTCCCTGCGGCCTCGGCCAGGTATGCGTCTCCAGCCCGTCGTTCGTCTGCGCTGATTCCTAACGCGACGCCAGTCCCTCGTCGCGAAGCTATTGGAGTCCTGGACATACGAGGGCTACATCCGTTGGCTGCGTGGTACGCATGTTTTAGGCTTTCCGTAGACCGTGCTGAGCGACATAATCAGGCCTACGCATACAGTACAAGCTGCGGCGAGACCTCTTCGTTGACCTCCTCTCGGACGAATTCGACCTACGCGAATCCATCGGCACCCGCGCGCAGGGCGCATGGGAGCACTGCACGGTGTACACCGCCTACGCGAAGCCCCGCGGCCGCGCGCTGCCCTGGATGTCCGTAAAGCATGCAGCCAAGCCGCTGATCAGCTTCGTGCCGCCGTCGTCGGGCATGTTCGTGTGGGTCGCGCTGCACTTCGACAGCCACCCCGCTCGCCGGGGCGGCCGTGGTACGTTCGACGAGATGGACACGCTGGAGATGCAGATGTTCGTGAAGCTCGCGGAGGCGGGCGTCCTCGCCGCGCCGGGCTGGTTCTTCGCTGCGGATAAGGAGGACGGGCAGATGCCTGCGGACCCGAACGTCGAAGGCCACATGCGTATGAGCTTCTCCAGTGCTGAGGTGCGGCGTGTCTTTTATGCAGGTTCTTCGCGAAGGCTGATTGTTGTAGTTCGAGGAAATGAAGCGCGGCGTGGCAATCTTCGCCGAGACATTGAGGAAGTTCTTCGAGGTGTGAGGTCTGGGGGGTCGGGGTATGCATCCTTCTTTTTGTTGTACTTATTAATACCGCCAGACTTATGAAAGCTGGTAAGTAGAGGATATCTGACGTTGTATTTAACCGGATAGAGCGCACGAGTTAGATGCTGTAGGATTCCTCTTATAAACAAGGTTCTACCTATAAACAAGGTTCTACCGGATCACTGTGTCCAGTCTCACGCCTGGATCAGCTCCATGGACTTTGGATATACGTCAGCGTTCGGAATGCCTGAGGATGGAACGGCTCTTCGAAGATGCAGCCCATGCAGATAAGATGCGAACTGATGGTACAGCACTGAATACTTGTTGGAGGACGTGTGTGATGGTGATTTGGGTGGGTCTTGCGATTATGTATCTACTAAATGTCCTCACCGTCCTGTTCCTCCTCCTCGTTCTGTTCCTCGCCGCGCTGTTCGTCGCCTTCTCCGTCGCTATTGCCTTCATCCTTACAAGCCCCTTCGTGTGCATCCCAGGCTATATCTGCCACTTCTTCCAAGTTCGCTACCCATTTCCCCTTGACCATGCACTGATGTAATTCGATTTGAAGCCTCGGAGAAGACTTCACTTCCCGGCGCGCCGACAGACAGCGTAGGGCACGTTGATGAGAGGCGTGCCCGCCTCTGCCTCCCCACCCGAAACGGAAGTCCACATATGATAAGCGTACCTCTTGAAGCCTGCGGAGGAAAATCTGTTCGTGCGAGCAGTCCCTCATAGTTGCAATTGGTGTGCAGTCCGTGGTCAAGCCCAGCGCGCTGAGAAATGATATACCCTGCTGGCCATAGATGGAGACTTCTTCAATTTCCGTACATCGCCCCAGGATGTCGGTCCAGTCGCGGGGAGATAGATCCAGCGGTATGAGAGCCTCGAAATTTCGAATGGTTTGTAGGGGCAGTACTTGGAATAAGGATTTTATCAAATGGGGAGGCGACTCTGTATCGTTGTCAAACCAGATAAGCAGATCGGCAGGCAATATGGGGTCGAATGGGTCCTTGTTTTCGAGCGTGACAGATCGACGCCACAGGTCGATTTCGAAATAAAATCTGGTATCGTTTACCTCGGAGTCGGACCACATACTGATCATGAATGTGTACCAAGCGGGCAGGTTCGCCTCGTTCTTGGCTTGGATTGCTAGGAGAGGAATGATCTTGGATATATCTGCATGGTCGGTACATTGGAGATGAACTTGACAAGATGAGGGAATCTGGAGCCGGTTTGTGATGCCTAGGCAAGCTGTGGATGGTCCTTGGAGCCGAAGGACCTTCAATGCGGGCAGCTGTAAGATGTCGCATCCATCACCTTTCCACGGCCCCAAGGGAAGGCATTGTGCAAGGATCAAGGTCTCCAGCCCCGGCATGTTCTTGAGACTTGTGAATAGTTCCTCGTGCGAGAAGTCCAGATACGGATGTTTTACTTCATCGCACGGCTTATATGATACAATCTCTAGGTGTGTGAGACCGCAGAGAATGGGCGCTGACCAAGGAACATAAAACGCCCGGAGTATTAGGCGTCGCAGAGAGGGCAGACGATGTCTAGATAGAGATCCAGGCAGTTCAGAGTTCCGGCCCTCTGCGTCCGTGATATTGGCGTCAGCAGTACCCAACTCCATGGTCTCCAAGGTCTCTGGCGAGGGTGGAAAACCTTCGATAAATGGCGCTAGGGAAGCCGGCCAGCCAGCAAGCGAAAGCTCGCGTGTGCGACGAAGGTGTTCAGAGATGAAGTATAAATTCTCCTTGGCGTCCTTGGTCATTTCCCAGCGAACAGAGATCGGGACTGATTTCGCACGGGCTAGCATCAGCTCCGTCCACTGGGAGCCAAGCTTGAAGCAAATTTTGCTCCAGAGATTGGGAGACTCTATGGCCGTGTCGCGCCAAAGCTTGCAGACGTGTGTCACCTCGATCCAACCAAGATGGCGGCGGCTGTCGGCACACGGTCCAGCGGGCCTCATTGATGCATATAGTTCAAAAATGTGGACAAGGAGTTCGGCTGGGAGGGCGGAGATGGGGCAGAGGGCATTGAGACGCGTTCGAATCGAGCACATCGCAAGGTGCATCGCTGACAGTTCCTCGTTTAGCACCTGTCGAACAACCCCGACAGCGCCGGACTTGTCTCGTGGCGAGATGCCTTCAGTTTGGGCAAGCCGTGGTAGGACGAAGTCGGACCAAAAGGCCTGTGGACTAGATGAAAGCATTAGTCACAGCTGAGTATGTACAGGATGTGACTGACTCTGAAGTGGCAGGTTCATCACGGGTGGACGGCATATCTGGTGAAGAAGAGTAGCCTTGTTCGTGAGATGCAAGCTGAACGATAGAGTTGTCAACAACGAACAAAGAGGTGGCCGGATAAAAAACGACAAAAACAGATAGACCTCCGTTCCGAGGTCGAGAACATCTGAGAACAGATCCTCCATCTCGAAGAATATCTTGACACTACAGCACTCTGCCGTCGCCTTCACCCCGTATAAGCGAGCGCAAGTAAATGATAGAGTTCTGGCAGGCCGAGGTGCATACATACCCTATGTAAAAGCGAAGGATACTTATTTTTATGGAACGTTCAGACTCACCAGTTGAATGAATGGAGAGCGTACCAAGTCTCGATTGACGAAAGAGAACTTGGAAGGTCGAGGGCCGGAACAAGCGCCCACAATCCCGTCCGGAGCGCCGTCGGCGCTTGCCACGACGACCGAGTTGAACCTGGTAACTTACTATTGTAATTTAGTTGTCTTGAAGTTGTAGCCTATGTATCAAATGCAGAACAGATGGACAATTAATTCAACTCGTATGATGCGTCCACTTTTCTCAGCCTGTGCTACCTCAGTCTCCCGCGAAATTATTAGTTCAGGCCGCCATGCTGTCAACGCTTTACGGCTACCGGCCTGCCTATCAATCTGCGTTTTCGTCTGAGCCGTCGTCGTCGCTTCGACTACAGTTCCCTTCGAGCCCATCCCATTCGACCGCTGCCACGTTTCTCAACTTCTCTACCCATTTCCCCTTGATCGTACATGCCATGATGTTGATTTCGAGCGTAGGAGCAATATTGACGTGTCGCCGCTCAGACAGCCATTGTACCAACCAAGGATGAAGGATGTGCTCATTCCTGAGCCGATCTTTGATTGTACGGAAGTCTGCACGTGATATATGCAGAAGTCTGAGTTTCCCGAGAAAGAGATTGGCCTGCCGTCCGTGGCCCTGCTCAGCGCCTTGCAAAAGGTCACAGTATTATCCCCTCTGATGGACGCTTCATCTATTTCCGTGAATCTGCCCAGGATGTCAATCCAAGTGCGAGATGAGAGACGTAGGTCCGTGGAGACGTCGAGCGTACGGATGGTTTGGGGGGATAGTGCGTGGCACAAAGACTTTAGGACAAGAAGGGACCTCTCTGAGGTGTAAAAGAGGATGGTCAAGTCCGGCTGGGGTAGAGGGCGGTTCGTTCTGTGAAATAAAGATTTTCTATCCCCTGCGAATGCATTGCAGAGCCGCCATGCCTCGAAGCAGAGGTGAAGCGAGGTTATCTCAGCGATAAATGGGTCGTCGCTGCACGTAAGGCTCACTTGACAGGATGCGGGTATCTGCAGCTGCTTTGTGATAGCAAAGCCAGCTGCGAATGATCCATGCAATCGGAGGAGCTTCAGCTTAGGTAGCTCTACAACTTCACCCCCACCGTTCATCCTGGGTCCAAGTGGGAGGCAGTCCTTGAGGACCAACGTCTCTATGGTCGGCATATTCTTGAGTGCGCCGAGTAGTCCGCCTTGCGAGGAACGAAGCCAGCTCTCCTGCGCGATTTCGAGTGGCTCGGACAAGTAGATCTCCAGCTGTACGAGATTACGAAGGATGGGCGCCGACCAAGGAACCCAGCATCCCTCAAGGACGAGGTGGCGAAGCGAGGGCAGGCGACATCCCGCCATGGCCTCAGGCAGCTCGAGAATGTCGCTTGCTAAATTTGGGAGAAAGCGATGGCTGAGATGCAGCTTTATGGTCTCCAGGATTCCGCATGAAAGATCTAAAGCGCTGATGAATGGCTCAAGGATGGGCACCGGCCCGGCGAGCGATAGCTCGCGTGTGTGGCGAAGATGTCCAGAGACGAGGGTTAAGCTCTCCTGGGTGCCTTTGGTCTCCCTGGCAGCATTCCAATCGATAGAGATCGGAGCAGACTTTGCACGGGACAGCATCAACTCCATCCATCGGGCGCCAAGCGTGAAACAGACGTTGCTCCAAAGACTTGGAGATTGCAGAGCCGTGTCATGCCAATGGCGGCAGACGTGCGTGACCTCGATCCAACCAAGACGCCGGCGCCTACTAACATATGTTCCAGTAGGGTGTATTGATGCATAGAACTCAAATATGCGGACGAGGAGTTCGGGTGGAAGGGCGGAGATAGGGCAGAGTGCGTTGAGACGCGTTTGAATAGAGCACATCGCGAGGCGCATTGCTGACAGCTCGTCATTTAGCACCTGTCGAGCAACCGTGACGACGCCGGACGTGTCGCGAGGCGAGATGCCTTCGGTAAAGGCAAGTCGAGGCAGTACGAATTTGGCCCAAAACATTTTAGGGCTAAATGGAACTCATGAGTCGCAGTTGAGCGCGCATGATGTACATATCTCACTGACTCTGAAACGTTGTGGTCCTTGTGGGTAGATGCCATGGCAAAGTGGTTTCAAATCAAGGTATGGGATCTGATCTGAGGCTATAAAGAACTGAGATAAAAAAATCCGAATCAGGAGGGCTTGAGGAGCGAAGACAGAAGACACATACTTAGAGGCTCTGGTGCAGTTGTAACCAAGAGAGATCCGCAGCAAGCACTCGCAAGCGCCATTTTTGTCTTGCTGTAAGCGCCGGCGAGAAAGCAAGGTAACTTAACTCCCGGCGGCCTATATGGTTATATCATAAATGGTCACAAATCTTCGAGCCTTTGCCCTTCTCAGTACTGTACATAATTGGTATTCACCGCCATACATATTCCTTTGCGACCCGAGCCTATCTGGAAAAAGGTATAGGATTATGTACAGAAGACCAGAACATATATCGTATCATATGGGGTACGCCATGCTTATTCAATGCGAAAGAATTACAAGACGAAATGAATATACGTTGATGTCTGAATTGCCCAGGAAAGCATGAAGCGAAAGCATCCTATACAGGACTCTCCCTCCGCTTCTCCGCGTTCTCGCCCCCATTTTCCACTTCTGTGCTCGACCGCTCCGCGCCCACGGCATCGTCCGTCCCCGCGCCCTCGTCCACCACGAGAAGCGACGGTTCCGACGGCGCGCCCAGCGCCGCGCTCGGCTTCTCGTGCGCCGGCACGGGCGGCGTGAACCAGTGTGCGGGATAGCGCCGCTGCATATTATTCACGATCAGCGCGACGGCCAGCGCGAGCGTGCTCGAGAGCATCACGACCGCGAGGTAGTACCACCCGAGCTGCGTGAACGCCTCGTCGACGGAGGGCAGCAGCGCGGTCGCGCCCGCGGGCGGGTGCGTCGTGCCGGTCATTTGCATCGCGACGACGGCGGTCGCGCAGGAGATCGACGCGGACAGCCAGCGCAGCTGCTCGAAGCGCGCGGACGGGAGGAGGCGGAAGAGCTTCGATACGCAGACGCCGATGAGCGAGCCGATGAAGTGCCCGCCGACAAGCGCGCGGGGCTGCGCGAGAGGCGCCTCGATCGCGCCGTAGATGAGGACAGCGGAGGCGCCCTGTGTAGGCGTCAACGTCGCGACACGCGTGGGAGAGAGAATGGGTGACGTACGTAGGAGGCGACCAGGAGAGGTACCTGGCGGTTGATGAAGTACTGCGCCTGGCCAAAGACGGCCATGATGACACTGAGGCCACAGAACGCGCCGATCCAGGACCAGATCCAGACGACGTACTGGGAAGGGCGTGGCGGGATGGTGCGGCGGTAACCTAGCCACCAGGAGAGCCAGTACGGGAGATGGCGTAGAATATTGGGACGCGGGCGGTTGATCCATTCGTGGATAGCTTCATAGCACTGGACCGGGGACTTCATGGCGAATGGGCGGGCAGGCAAGCTGAGGAACGTGGGGGTCTACTCTATGTCGGAAGGTGCTTTATGAACGTTCTGTTGCACGAAACGACATGTACGTTGCAGATACTGCGCGACAGAAGGGTATATGAGGCACTAGTGCGAATCCTAGGAAGTAAGCATGAGACATATTGATGTCGAACCCACCCGAGAAACTTGCCTTCTGGGAATCGAATGCGTCCGCGTGGAATTCCTTCCTTCACCGAGGCTGGTGCGATGTCAACAGCAAATAGAAGAGCAGGAAGAGATCCGGGCGTGTGCGTAGCGGATGCATCATCCCCGGCAGTTCTTGAGAATTTCTCCTGGATTTGCTGACCATCGACGACGGGCTTCAGCGCACCCCGGAACGGACCGGGCGGGAGGCGGGCTTCGGGAGGGTCACCCGCCTCCGCTAGCGCACGATCGTCCATCACTGATTCACTCGTTCATTCCATCGCGAGTTTCCCCAGCTTGTCCATCATTTATCTCCGAGGCGCGCGGGGGCACAACAATGGAGTCCTGGTCCAACTCCTGGTTAGCGCGCAGGCGGCAGCTGACTATTGCACAGTCGCTGTCTCATGAAACATGTGGGCACACTTCGGGCATGCGACGAATATCCGTCATCAGGTATTTCTTTTCGCCGCACAGATGATGAAGGGGGTGAAACAAGGATCTTATTAACATTCCTCAAGACATTCCTCATGCTCTCACAATCTGCCTTTGTCACTGATTTCTGACACCAATCAATCTATTTTGTCTTCTGCGCTTATGTTCTACCACAGGCCACGCCGTGATCAATTTGCACCCTCTTCTCTAGCTGACTCCAGGCGTATGTCTGCCTGGACTAGAACTGTTCTAATTCTTCCAGAGTCACGTTGGCCGTCATCCAATTGTGCGACTCGTCTTCCCGTGCGCCTATGTTTTTCTTTTCTCCCCTGAAGTAACGGCGTCGGAGATTAGAATCGACAACTTGGCAGTAGCGTCCGGAAACCATGTACCAATAGCAATCAACGCCGTCGATCCACCACCTAGGCTCACCGCGCACGAGCCCCGCCCCGCGCAGTCCTTCAATGAGCACATTGCATTCCTTGTCCGTCTTGGACACATAATTGGTCTTCAAAGGGATGATCCTCCACAGGATTTCGTCATGCTCAGGCCCGGCCGTCGCATCTCTAGTCGTTCTCCAGTAGCCAGTGGACTTGAGGATGATCGCGGATAGATCCTCCTGGGAGGTGTCCCCTGTGCCATCAAAATCGTCAGAATCTTCACCCGCATCAGCCCGTCGGCGCTTGGACGGGTATCTAATCCGCTGATATTCCTTGACGAGGCGTTTCGCTTGCTGCATGTCTAGCTCCATGCCGTACCACACGAGCGGCGGTGCAAATGCATCTTCGCCATGTTCGGCACGCACTTTATCCAGGTCAAGAGTGTCGTAGAGGTTTCCGAAGGGTAGGATGCACTTCACTTCGGCGAAGAACTGGCGAGGTTGCAAGCTCAAATGCCAACTGCGCGAAGAGTGGGGACAAAATTAGACGTACTATCTTGTTGCTCATGCTAGTGCTGGGACGCTGAGGATATTGGAAGGCTTTGGGGACGTCGGAATGCGACATCGCTTGAGATGGAAACCGTGCTGATGGTGACACATCTCAGACTCGATGCTCTGCATCGCCCAGCGCCGCCTCGCGATTGTTAATATGCAAATTGCCTTGAGCTTATGGCGTGTCTTCGGGCGCTATTCAGTCGCCAGGAAGGGAGGTGTGTACCCCACGTGCATTACTTTACGCATCCTACTAGCAAATTGACTGAAGTAACCGTCATCTCAGGACAATAACCCACCGAGTTGCACATCGTTTAAACCTTGCAACGCTTTATAGCCTCGGCGGATCTCGCGATCGTTCACAAGTCCAAGCATATGCTAGATTTCACTGCCTGCACTCGGCTTCTGGTCAGGCGAAACGTAAAGACGACTATCCGTGATATCGACAGCTCCTTTTGACCCTGGGGGAAATGTTGATGATGGACCGCTTTCCAACATGTTTCGAACTCAAGTCTCAAAGTTTGTTATTGCCCCATTCCTATCTATCATGTTATGACGACACAAACAGTCTCAAATGCATCTTCAGTCTTCTAGATCTCTCGCCAGCCTCAGCCCCATTCCCTCTTTCAGGCGTCTCTGACACGCTAGCTCGTTGTCCACTGATGAGACTCGAACGCCCGTCTATTTTTCAACTCCTTTTTTGCCTTGAAATTCAGAAATCGTCAGAGCAGCACCAGAGACACAACATCACGGTGTCACTCACCAATAGCACATAACGCCGTCAAACCACCATTGAGGCTCTCCGCGCACGACGCCTATCTTGCGCAGTCCATCGATGAGGGCCTTACATTCCTGATCTGTCTTCAGCGCATATTTTGTCATGAAAGGGATGATGCTAATGAGCGTCGGGAGGAGAATGACACCCACTTCTTCATTGTTCATGCCCGTGCTGGGGTGTTGGGGATATCGGAAGATCTTGGGGACATCGCTCGACATTGCATCAGGGAATATTTTGACGGTGAAGATGGAGATCGATGCATTGTACTGGCGCCCACCGCTTCGCGATGGGACATGCAGCACGTACAATAATCACGAATTTCGGCGTGTCCTCAGGAGTTTTCAGGCGTTAAGTCCTGTGCTCCAAATGCTTTGCTCTCAATTGTTCGTTACTACAATTCCACCAGCGAGCTGACCATCTATTGCTCTTCTGCGACCACTTCCAAAAGCTTTAACCAGTGGCATCGCGCAATACCGGCGAGCCCGACGCGACGCGCGCCTTTACGGTCACCTGATCTGAACTTGTCCATGGTTCCTCCGATTTGGAGCTTCTTTTCTTCCTGACACGATCTCAAGTAGGATCGCATCTATTCAGGCTCACACGCCGCGGTAGCCGACGTATTCTTACCGTGCGGGGACATCTGGGGCAAATGGTACAGGTTAAACATATAAACTCGAGTTCGGGATCTCATCTAGCTCTCGCTCAGAACCAGATCTGCCCGAGCCCTTCAAGTCTTGAATCCTAATAGCTGGCGGACGTACTGCGTCGAGGACCATGGCTATACGGTGAGTCCCTGTTGTTTTTTAGTCTCATTTTCATAATCCAAAATGTATCATATCCAAGGGATCCTTTGCCCTTGAGCGTTACTCAAGCAAAAGCCTACGCGACTGACGGCAACACACCAGCCTCCTTACGCATCGGAGACATGGACGAAATCAAGAACCTCGACCTCAAAATAGAGGAAATAACTGGTGTCCTTCGAAACTTGCGATCGAGGCGGAACTGCTTGCCTCCCGTGTCTCGACTACCGCCGGAGGTGCTCTCGAGGATTTTTGCCGTTGTCGCTTCGATCGAGAAACCCGAGGCACCCAAGGAGCTATCACTGGTTCGGAGTGATTCCAAGCAGCGCTTGAACACGGCTTGGCTTGGATGGATCAGGGTGACGCATGTCTGTCGTCACTGGAGGCAAACCGCCCTTGCCGACGTCTGTTTGTGGGTCGACGTTCCCAGCATCACGCCGGAGTGGACGCGAGAATCGTTGCTCCGAACAGCAGACAAATCCTGTCCCCTCTCCCTCTCCATTCGGTACAACCGCGAGCAAGCCAAGCGGATCCTCGAAGTCTTAGCGGGCCCCTTGATGTTGGCTCTCCCTCGTATACGACAGTTCACTTTTGAAGGTTCAGAAGCGACTCTACAACCATTTCTAGCGATCCTCAGTACAATCAAGCACCCTCTTCAGCTGGAGCGCCTCGAATTTCACGCCGGCGAATTGGATAGAGCTTATAGCTTGGCACACTGTGTCGAAAACCCAAGCCGGTTCATTCAGGCTACCGATCCACTTCTCCTGCGTCATCTCGTAATCCGCGACTGTAAATTACCAATGGGCAACATCGACTTTCCTTTGCTTCCCCAGCTCAGACATTTCGAACTATCAAATACGACACTTGTTATTCAGGAACCATTCGCTTGGTTTGATTCGTGGGTTATGCAGGCCTTATCAAAGATGCCCAACCTCGAATCTCTTAGCGTCCAAAATCCGTGGTACGACTTAGAGGGCACAGACATAGTCTTTCCAACACCCAACGGTGTTTACGATGACGCTAGGCTTTTACACCGTCTACAGAGAGTTGATGTCACCTGTGCCGGTGTCGGTCATTTCACAGCTTTAATGGCGAGGATTATTCCTTTTATCCCCCGTTCGGCATCTGTTAGATTTGAACTCTTTATCCGCAACGCCGCGATGCCCTTCGAGCCGGCCGTCGATGCCATCGTGCAGTGGCTCAAGCCTTTCGCCGGCGCCCCAGGCACAAGCGTCGAGCCGCTACGCACGATATCCTTGAACCCCGGGCCATTCCCAGTGCACCTCGTTGTGGATGGTTGGACGACGAAGAACGTGTTGGTGAAGAGCCTGGTACGGCCCAAAATCTCGCTTAATCTGCGCGGAGCCAGATCTATCGAGGAAATCGACCACAACCGTATCATTGTCGAGAAGCTGTGCGAGCATCTCCACGTCAAGGATGTGTCTGACTTACGGCTGCCGAATCTTTTCAAACTCTCAGAGGGGTATCGCAAGCTGTACATGACCATGAACGCAATCGAAAATGTACGCCTCAGCACAGACACCTCGGTTCAGCTCGTTAAATCTATGACCAGCCCAGCTTTTCCGCCTTACACTTCACTGCCCCCCCCATCCGGCTCGAAGATTACCCTTTACCTACCGAAGTTGACTACTCTTACGATGAGCAACACCCTGATGGATCAGAAGTTTTCCAATAGTTCGGGAATATTTACATTCATCGAGGTTATCAGAGCGGTTCTTGCGGAGCGAAAGTTGCAGCTCGGCGCGCCCCTCGAAAGGCTGATTCTTGCGCAGTGCAGGATTGAGAGGAGCAATGCCCAGACGCTGCAAAGCGATGGCTTGGTTTCCCAAGTTTATCTTGCTGGTAGCAGGAAGCCTTGAATCATCCTTTGGATTCGGGTTGTTGTTTCCCTTCGTGCCTACACGGTATTGGAAACCGTCTTTTCATTCTTCTCTACTTATTTACGATGGCGTTATTATCTACGAGGTTTTATCTTGCTGCTTTGAAAATGTACTGTAGTATCAACGATGTAGAGTATAAACGCCTATCGCCGAGTAGACTGGGACGGAGGCTGGTCTTGGCGCAGTGATCTCATGGGCGCGGCACGGCCACTGCCATACCTGAACGTGCATCAGCAAAAGTGCAGAATCTCGGTATGGTCATATCTGAGCTTGTAAGGTCCATAAGGTCCATAAGGCTCACCTTGGATAAGGGACTTTGACAAGGCCCTACAAAGCATGGGTTTTTCTGACAAGAATTCACCAAAATTACGAACTCGACAAGATCTTGTCGGCCTTATCAGCCCCGGTAAGGAAAGGCCGCCTTACCAGACCTTATCATCACAGACGGTCATTGTGTTATACAGTCGGCACATTGCTTCAAAATGTATATATTTAAGTCTTTAGATACAGTACAGAAAGATGTGTGCTATAGCTGTGAAACCGAGATGCCTATCATGCAGATACACTGCTGACAATATTGAATATACCTCGTCGCGCAAATTGCAAAGCGCGCACGTTAAAAGCGTACGCTCTACCGTATAGTAGCGCACTAAGGTGCGCATTCTCGAGAACTGCAGCATAATTAGCACGCCAATGATCCCAAGGATGCCGTGCAGAATTCGCGCCGTGCATGAGACGTGGTATACGGGGATATTGAGAGGCCTACGGGTGAGGGCGTACCGTTGGGGACGTTGCCACCAGCACTGCGCTGGTGCATACCGTATAGCGTCGAGTACATACACGTGCGGTGTGGGACTTGCGGACTTGAGAACTGTGTAACAGACGTACCTGGCAGCGCAGGGCGACGGATGGCGGAGAAGGTCCTTATACGCCTCGACCCATGGAGTCGTGAGTCGGGATGGGCTGAAGCCTATCGTGTGTCCAGGCGACGGCAGCGTCATGGGCACCGGTGACCTGGACACACGGTGGATCCATTCCATCCCCAAATGTTAGCACTTAGTCTGTGATTGCCATATGATGCGCATATAGACGCATATATGCGCCTATATGCGCCAAGAATGATAACACACCTGATATTTGCGCTCATGCACCGCGCTCGAATGAAAACGCGATAGCGGTGGCGAGTTTCTACTGTATTCTACCCGAGAGAAGCAAACATGAAGATGTGATAGAGACTCAGGGAGTGGAGGGGTGAGGAAGGGATTTGGGGCAAGAGAGAAGGAGAGGGAGAGGGATGACATGGTGGTGGAAGGAAAGAGACATTTGCGTTGAGCAGGGCCGTCGCGCCCGAAAGATGGGGCACAATCACGTGATTCTCGAAGCATAATCTGCCGTCAAGTCGAAGTCGATTTTCTTCAACCTTACCCAGCGCGCCTTGAGCTTGAGCCCTTGAGCTGTCGCGGAGCTGTGTCAAGCTCAAAGATATTGTTCGATAAAGCTTCAGCAGCACGCCGAGCGGCGGCTGGACGTCGGAAGCATGTTGTTAGCCACTCGCGCCGCGTTCAAACTTCACGTCCTCGGCACACGCGTTTACGCCCACGGAGCAAGTGATATGCGGAGTTATATCAATGCACGGCACCTCGCCATCACAGAGGGAGGCAGAGGCGTTATCGATGATACGCTGCAGCATGTACAGTACGAGCAGCGGGTGGGAGTTGTGCAGCGGGACAGGTGTCACCAGGGTACCGGTCGAGCATCTTACAAGGTCCCACAAGATCATATATGCTTTTGGCAGGCAAGAGCATGGACATGATCTTGAAATATGACGTAGATACTCGTCTTGACAAGGACATACAAGGATGACGGCGAGCTGCCTGGACGAAGGTCAGAACGAAATGAAAAGCCGTGACGTCAGACATGTCAAGATAATGCCCGGGCCGGACAGCCGATTTCGGCCAGGCTGGTAAGGCTAAATCTGGTTTCTGCACTTTTGCTGATGTGTCCGACAGGCCTCGACACTGTTCTCCACAGCGCCGACGCACCACCCTCCATCATTATATCCCTATCGTAACCAACAATGAGCACGGACGACTCGGAGCCTTACCTCGCCGTGCTCAAGGCAGCATACGACTACGAACCCCAATCAGAGGACGAGATCAGCATCAAGGAGGACGAACTACTCTTTCTCATCGAGCGTACGGACGACGAGTGAGCTGCTTCTGATCTGGATGTCTCCTCTGCTGACCAGATCACAGCTGGTGGAAAGTCAAGCCTAAGGGTGAGTCTCCGGACGAGGAGACCACTGCTGGTCTCGTTCCTGCAGCCTATGTGGAGCAGGCGCCGCACACACTCGTGAAGGCCCTTTACGACTATGACCCCCAGTCTTCCGGCGAACTGAAGATCCAGGAAGACCAGATTCTCTATTCGTTCAGGGTACCTGGCGACGATGACTGGTTGCTTGTCCAATATCATGACAAGGAGGACCACCATGAGGGCACGAGAGCGGGCTACGTTCCGACCAACTACGTAGAGGATGTGCGTATTTTCCCTTCGCAGGTTTGTGTCTACCATAACCATCACCTTAGACCTCCGAGAATCCGTCACCATCTTCACCGCCGCCCGCCGCAGCCAGTCCCGCAATCGTCGTTCCCGATTCAGATGTGGGTCCCGGACCGGTCAGTTCGCATTTCTCTTTATTCCGCTCTGTATGTCGGGTTGTCCGTGCTGCCCCTACTTTTTTACTCTGTGCTCTTTGGCGCGCTACCAGGAAGGGCCGTCAGCCAGCCCTACGAGTGCCCTACGCCGCGGCGGAACGAGCCGGGCGGGCTTACCGGTGACACTCGATGATGCTCGCAGAGACATATCGTGGGTATAGAGCGTAGATCTTACCCGATACGCCTCGGTCGTCGTAGAGTGGCACAAAGCGCGCGCTCTTCAGAAGGCCTACAACGATATGGACACAAATGAGGCCAGAGATCCTACGCATCGCATCTATGGCATGGATGCCATTCTGTGCCGTATCCTCCTTGAAGGGTCGTCATGTTGGCTGGTTTTCGCGTTTCATGATATTATTCACAGGAAACAGACGTCTGTCGTTCACGTAGTGGGGATGGGAACATGATAGATGACTGCACACATGCTAGTCATGTGAAGTCTTTTGGCTAATCCCTTCGAACAGCTCAGCTACTTACGTTCATTCTTCTGATTATCGGTGCCTTATATTGGATGCTTGGATTGCTGACGTTCATGATACTACCGTGTAGACTTCTCGTGGCCAGCCATACACGGATCCCGCCGATCTTGTCGCTGCCTCGCATCATACCAGATCCGCCTCGTTAGCTGTGAAGGATCCCATTCAGACATGGGGTATCGCTGAAGTCGACAAGAAGGGCAAGAAGAAGAAAGGAACGCTGGGCGTCGGCAACGGCTCTCTTTTCTTCGCAAGCGAGTCGGACAAGGTGCGCATCTGAATTACCTATATCCCACAGTCAGCTCACGGTCGCCCACTCCAGACACCCGTGCAGAAATACGACACAAGTATCATCACCAATACCCGCATCGACAAGTCCAAGCACGTCTTCGTTACGTTCCCGGTCGACGGCGAGGATCTCGAGCTGCACTTCAACGCGGGCAGCAAGGACACCGCCGAGGCCATCATGGCGAAGATCGAGTCTTCACGCGTGCTCTCGCAGGTGGACGCGCTCGTGTCCAGTCCGACGGCCGGCGCGAACGGCAGCATCGAACGCAGCCCGGCCAAGAAGGGCGTTCACTTCGCCGAGACGGGCCCAGCGATCATCCCGCCGCGCGAACCTTCGCTTGACGGCGACGAAGATGATGCAGAGCCCGCCGGGCTTGGGCTGCACGCCGACGGCGCCCATGAGGGCGCCATATTGCATGCAGGCGAGGGCGCGGCGGATCGTGTGGACGAGGAGGTCGTGGGTGGTGCGGAGGAGGCGGTGGTGATGTATGAGTTCGATGCGCAGGGCGAGGACGAGCTCAGCGTGCGGGAAGAGGAGCGCGTCTGGGTCATTGAGAGGGACGCGGAAGGCGACTGGTGGAAATGCAGGAACGAGGCTGGGAAGGAGGGCGTGGTTCCCGCCAGCTACGTTGAGGTAGGTTGCTGGTACTTGCGCTTGAGAAGTGGGGCTTACTCTTTCTGTGCAGCCGACAGGCAGGAGTTCAGCGCCGCCTGCGTCGATTAATGCTGCTGTGTCGTCCATTGCGGATGAGGATGATAGTGATGCTCGAGAGGCAGATGAGCGGGCGGAACGCGAGCGAGAGAAGGCGAGGAAGCAACGGGAACAAGAGCGTGCGAGGGCTACTGCCGCCGCCGCCGAAGCTGAGCAGAAGCGCAAGCTTCGAGAGAAGGAGCGCGAACGAGAAAAAGAGCGAGAGGAACGGGAGCGAGTGGCAGAACGGGAGGCTAAGGAGAGGAAGGAAAGGCGGGAGAAGGAAAGGAGAGAACAAGAGAAGAAGGAGCAGGGTGGCAGGTAAATGTCTACTATATCCATCTCGTTAATTTTGCGTTTGCTCACGTTACCCGTCACAGACCTAGTTCAAGCTCCGGATCTGGTAGACCATCCACAGAACGACGTATGTATACTTCTCTTCGTTTCCTGATGTCTCTTAATCACGTTTTTCTCAGGTGGACCTCCTCCCGCTGACAAAGTGCGCACATGGCACGACCGCACTGGTCAGTTCCGAGTGGACGCCGCTTTCCTGGCCTACAAGGACGGCAAGATCCGATTGCACAAAGTCAATGGCGTTGTCATTGAGGTCCCATCTGAGAAGATGTCGATGGAAGACATGCAATACATCGACCAGGCCATGGCACGGAAACCCAGCAATGGCAGTCCAACGCTCGTGAATGGGTCGCGGACATCCGACGACGACGAGCCCCTTGCGGTACGCAGGAATTCACTCCGGGTTCAGCCAAAGTCAGCGGAGACTAAGGCACGCGAACTACAGCAAAAGAAGAAGAAAGGTCCAACGATCGACTGGTTTGAGTTTTTCCTCAACGCGGGTTGCGATCTGGACGACTGCACCCGCTACGCAACCTCGTTTGAGCGTGATAAGATTGAGGAAGAATTGCTGCCAGACATCACCGAGAGCACAATGCGCTCTCTGGGCCTCCGGGAAGGCGATATCATCCGTGTCAACAAGGAGATCCAAAAACGCTTCCCGGGCGCGAAGGACAAGGATGAGCCTCAGAAGGATTTGCTCGGTGTCGACGGCGTGGACACGCCGAAGAGGACCACCCCCAGCCCTGCGCCGAATCTGTTCTCTGGCCCTGGTGGCGCTTTGAAGACGGCGCGCAGAGGCCGGCCTCAGCCCAGCAAGTCTCTGCCGCCTACATCAGTCGACATCAACGCTATATCTACCGCGTCGGATCAGATACGATCCGTCACGCCCTCAAGTCAGGCAGCGAGTCCCGGTGCTGTATCTTCCCCTGTCCAGGTGCCTTCGCGGTCGAATTCTACGGCGCCTTCTGCGAGTGGCTTTGACGATGATGCGTGGACAGTCAGACCAAGCTCGACAAAGCCAACTGCGCCGACACCTCCTGCTGCACCCGCGGCCGCAGTTGCTCCCACCCCTCCCCCGGCCCCCGCTGCTCCAGCAGCGCCACCAGCACCGACGCCGCCGCCTGCCCCTCCCGTTCAAGCCCAACCTACTGGTCTTGCAAAGACGACAGAAGCCGACGTCTTTAACCAACTCGCTCGTCTCAGCGAGCTCCGCGTGCGAAGCCCTCCATCTGCTTCTCCATCGCCTGCTTTCGCTGGACCCAACCGCATGGGCCCATCTCCCGGTATCACATCACCTCCCCCTGCTGGTTATAGTGCTGGCCTTGGAATGGGTTCTTCGCCCGCGCCAATGGGCCAGCACCTGCAGGCCCAGCAGACTGGCATCCTTCCTCCGCCGTCGCCAGCGAACGGTCCGCGTGGGCCATACGCGCCAGTTCCTGCCAATCAAGCGCTGCTGCAGCCGCTCATACCCACTAGCACTGGCTTCAGCGGCTTTGTCCCCACCCGACCCGGGACGGCTCCGCTCCAGCAACAACAGCCGCAGCAACAGCCGCAATTCCTGGGACCGCAGCCCACGGGCTTCCAACCGTCGCTGGCACCTCAACCAACAGGCTTTCAACCATCGCTGGCACCTCAACCAACAGGGTTCCAACCATCCTTCAACTCCCAGCCGACAGGTTTTCAGCCCTCGCTTGCCCCTCAGCAGACCGGCTTCCAGCAGTCTGGCCAATCTATGCCGCCACAACAGACAGGAATGCCCGGGGGGTACGGCTCGTTTGGTGGTGGGTCTGCGCCGCCCGTGCCCCCGCTGCCTTCCTTCCAGAACAACAACTCATTCGGACAGATGCAGCCGAGTACGCCGTCGTTTTACTGATTTGGTTCGGATACAAATACTGACCGAGGCTTCATCACAGCGCCGACAGGCTTCAATCCTGGATTCGGCCAGTTCGGCAATGGCGTGTCGCCGCCACCGCCTCAGCAGCCGTCGAAGGACACGACTCCCGCCAACATCTTCGCGTCAATGAAGGCGGGCACATTTGCGAACGATTCTGCACCTCAGTCTTCTGGTGAGTGCATCCCTTTTTTCTGCATGTTCGGTCTGGCTGACATCGACCATGACCGTAGATAAATACGATGCTCTTCGTGCGAATCGTAAGTGTCAATCCGTTATCACCGTTCGTCTACTGAACTTGTTTCTGGTACCTTAGCTGCACCGCTGACTGCACAACCTACTGGATGGGGCGGATTCCCGGGAGGTTATCCAGGATACCAACTTTAATCTTCTTGCATTTCGTGTACAATCTCCCTTCGATACGACTCACTTTCTTTGTTCCTCGCTATCTCTCATATCTCTTAACTCTCCTCTCGTTTCGGTTTTCGAAGTCTACTCTCCTTCACACTTGAGTCGGTTTGCCTGGAATACACAATAATCCGGAATCGCCAATTTAAAAAAGTATGTCCGAAGAAATCATAAGGTACAATGTGCAGGTCATGAGGGCTCTATGATGCCATGTGCGTATCCAACTCGAACAAAATACTCTCGAAGTCCATCCCGAATCTCTGGCGATGTGTCGCGCCCGACAAGCTCGCTCGCCAGAGGGTAGATTGCAGGCAAATATCGACCGAACTGTGGTAGAGTGAATCAGTCGTTGCAAATAGTGAGTTGGTTTATCATACTCACAGCCTTGTCGTCGAAACGGCAGAAGCCCTGCAAAATCTCTGCCACGACAGGCGTCCAAGCAGCGATGTTTTTCGCTTGCGTGTCTATCCGCAGCTTGTTGTAGTCTTGAAGAACTCCAAGACCCAGTCTAACACGAGAACGTGAGTCGTAGTCTAAAACATTTTTGAAGATAGGAACGTACGGCATTAGTCGCTCCGCCACCTGCGGTCTTGCGGCTTGATGCTCCGGCCGCGGGTCATAATACATCCGTAGTAAAATGTGAACTAGTGTCGATGCACTGCTCGACTCCTGCTTCAACAAATTTGGTAGGTGCTTCATGAACCCTGGAAAGAGTTAAAAAAAAACATTCTGGACATAAAGTCAACGTGATACTTACCAACTTTCCACAGCCCGGTGCGCAAGTCCTTGTCCTCGTTGAACATGCGCGCGAATTGGTAGCTATGATCCAAGACGCCCATCAAACGCAATAAATGCTCTGGTGGTATCGTTTTGTAGACCTCGTCGTTCCGCAACAGGTCATTAGTCGTTTCGATTAATAAGAGCTGCAGAACACATTTGACGATAATCTGCTTGAATATCCGCCGGCGGTCATTCAGTGTCGTTTTTGCATTGATCTTTTGGCTATCCAGATTTGATGGTGACAGAGGTGCGGGAGTATAGCCTGCCCATCAGATTCTGATATAATAATCAGTAGCCGCTCCGAAGACACGATTGAGATGAACCGACCAGTCGGATCTTGCAGTTCTGGGGATGATCCATCGATTTCCACCCGCAAACTCTCGTCAAAGAGCTGGTGGGGCGTCGTCGTCCTGAACAGCTTCACAAATGTAGTTGCCACACGTTCCCATCGAGCAGGGCTCAACTTCTTGACATTGCTCTCCAAAAGCTGTTGTAAGCAAGACGTGCCAATGCGGGCGAGGGTATCGTTTTCTACACCAATGTCAACAATAATTCGCAAGCAAAAAACGTATTGAGCCAACCTTGACAGATGCAGACGCAGAGCAGATCAAGAAGGCCATCTAAGAAACGCTCCAAAGTGTCGAAGTAGAAAGTATACAGGTCAATCAGATCGCGAAGGGCCTGAATCATGGTCGTCGATAGCCAGACACTCATATCCTCTTGCGTGCTAAATCGAGACAAATCTTGACTCGATTTGAGAACGGCAAAGATAGGGAAGAGGAGTTCTTGGGTAACGGTATCCCAGAATTCGACGGGGAAGGAGGATCCGTACTTCTTGAGAGTGCTAAAGAGCGAGTCCAATGCTCTGCAGACGAAATTTGGGTCAGAATATGAAATCGAAGCAGAGGTGCAGCAACATACAATCGCCGCACTTCGAGGTCTTCGCCGTTCATGATCACGTCGTAGAACCCAAACAGCACAGGGAACCAATACTTGATCATGGGGTCATCGCCCTCTTGCTGAGGAGCATTGAATCCGCATTCAGGAGTATTCAGCATAATAGGAATGACGCCTCGGAGCATCGCGATGGCTAGCAGGCTGATCTTCTGGTACTTGCTCACTTTACAGAAATGCGTGATGCAGACCGTCAGATCCGCAAAAGCGCCATGTCGGACAATCGCCGCAAAGTACTCCTTGTTCAGACGGGTTACGATCTCAAATGCTGAGCTCGTGATGCGTTCTGTAAAAAGCTTAATAGAGCAACAGCAAAAGACACGACAGATACTGACCTGTGAGAACTTTAGACGCCGCAGAAAACACGCCGAACATGGTTCTCCAACCCGATCGCATGTTCTGCACACGTGCCTGGATCATCTGTGAAGACATTGTAGGACCTAGAAAACTGTAAGCTTCGGAGGTTTCGTACAGAGCTTGCGGTGGGCGTACCATATCACGGATATCAGGATTCGGGTTGTGAATCATGGTGTACTCAAATGGCTTCAAGAAGTCCTTCTGGAACCTGAAATGCGGCAATTCCTCCTTCTCCAAAAATCGCATTGCGAGCTGTCTCAGGGAATCCAGAGCGAAGAAGCCAACATGAGGATTGTTATGACAGCAAACCTACGGACTCGTTCAGATGAGATGCGCTGATAGACGTAGACGATATAAATACCTGGTTAAAATGCTCCCCGAGGATAGCCCATAATTGTGACCATTCAAGACGGATACGATTCATGTTGTAGTACGAGATCTCGACCAGCTTCTGAAGACTGAAAAGCCGTGGATGCTGGGACAAGCCCGAGGACTGAATCTCCTTCCATGATACATCGCATAACGCTTGAACGAAGTCGACGATTGCGGTCTACGAATTTATAAGCTAATGGAATGACGATCCCATAAAGAAAAGCACACATACCCCTGACAAATAATGGCTGAGTGAGAACACCATATCCGCTGCTACCGTGATATGTGTGGAGCGGCTCTCGTTTGCCAACTCCTCGTTAGGTAACTTTCGTACTTTCCTGGAAGGAAGATGTCGTTATATGAATCGCTTGGACGACAGACAGACAAGACAGACATACCCGCGTTTACCATCGGGGACGTCGACACCGCTGCTGATCAGCTGCATATGCTCGAGTTGACTGACGCAGGAGAGTACATCCTGCCATGAGCCCTTCAGGTTATTGCCCTCAGTCACAGCGACATCAAGGAGCGCCTTGATCGCCTCCATGTTCTTCGTTTTCATCTCACCCAAGTTGTTCAAGAACGTGAACTTGGCAAGCGTCGTGACAAACGCATTGCGCTCGAGCTCGAGCTCGAAGAAGCAGACGATGTGGATGGCGTTCTTGAAGCCGTCCAAGCAGAGGTCCACAACTTCAAGATCGTCGGTCTCCTGGAGCGGAGCCGAGAGTCCGGCGAGGAAGGCCATCCACGCGACTTCGAACATCGGCCGCACATGCACGAAATGCGAGGCGCTGAAGAACTGGTCGCCACCTTTCGACCCTTTACGCTGCGTTCGCATGAGGGTGCGGAACAAGGCCTACAAACGCAAAGTTTCTGAGTCCAGCGTACTCACAGGTGAGTTCGATGTAGACATACCTCCGTCTTGTTTGCCATGCCATTTGACTGCAGCATGTATGCTTCCCTCTGGAGATCTCGTCCCATAGTCGCAATAGCGCCCGCAAGACCTGGTGTCGGCGCAATGGGACCCACGGCGACCTCAACTTCGTCCTTCATGCGGATTTCGTTGTTCACAATGTCATCATAGATTTCATTCAGCATCTCCTCAGGCAAGTCCGCCTTATCGTTGATACCGCGGTTATTCTTGATGAAATCCGACAACGTCATGCGGCGCTTGATCTGCGGATTGTGCGCGTCCGTGTTGAGCAAGATGACAGAGAACGAAAGCACGTAGGCCGCATCTACTCAATGATAAGGTCCTGTAAGACTATTGCTGCGGATAGGTATGCACGTACCAGCATTCGCGAACGGCGTTTGGGCGTTCCCCTCAATGTATCGTTCAGCGAACTTGAGCATGAACCTGTCAATCTTCTGTGCCTCCCCAGGAAGACGGAATGTTTGCAGGAACGCTCGCAGCGCAGAGATGAACGGCATGTTTCTCAGTTCGATAAGGTCCACGAAAGCGTGCATGATAGCAATGTTCTCCTCGTCACTTATTATCGCCAGGTCAGAGTGAAGGCACCACCGATAAAAGCAACACATACCCCTCTCCGAGATACTCTCCGATCATTGCTTTACTGAGTCCATCCGTGGTCAACAAGAACCTCGCGATATCCTGAGGAGCTCGACTTGGAATGAAGCCAGTTTCCAGGAAAAATTGAATCCCCTACGTAACTCGACATCAGCGTCAATGCATCAACTAAACAAAAGCCACTCACGCGCTTCGGCTTGAAATTAAACTTCTTGATCCCCTCCAACAGCGTCGTCTTCTTCTGCTTCGCGCTGAACAGACGATCCGGGTCGTCTGACGCATCAGGTGTGGACCCCCGCGCGGCTTCCACGCCCGCAGCGGCAGACAGCCGATCCAGCGACTGCGACGCGTCGGGCGTAATACCCACGCTTGCTCGCGCCTCCTCGCCCTGCTGGGCGCGCGCCGCTTCTGCCGCGGATTCAGCGGCGCTCTTCCCGGAGGTAGTTCCCCACGCGACTAGCGAATGGAGCACGGCGACGACGCACTCGAGGCTTTGCCTGCGGAGCTGCTGTTCCGAGTGCCCGAGAACGGAGGTATCCATAGAGCCCGTGACTGACATGGCATTCGTGCTAAGCGAAGGTGGGATGTTTCCATGCGTCGTCTTCGTAGTTGGTGTGATGTTCGGACTTCGTGGGTCGTCGTTCTTTTGCTGGGCAGCTACAGACACTGAGGTCGTACCGATCTTGGTGATGATGTTCATGAGGCTATGTAGCACGTCAATTGACCGAGATACTTTGATGGATTATTGTCCAATCATGACTTACTGCTCGTAGATGTTGTCGGCGGCTTCGCTATCGCAGTCATAGTTAAGATAAATCTCAACCAGCGCCTGGGGGTCCTGACAAAGCCTTGACAGCATGCCCAAGATGACGGCTTTCTGCTTCAGCGTCGCAGTCTTCATCTCCAAGATCGGAAGGAAAATCTCATGGAAGAGGAGCTCAATTTCTTTCTACAAGTCACAAAACGCAACCATCAGCATGTAGCTCGGTTTCTCTGAAATACGTCATTGTACACATACCTTGAGCTTCGTCCGCATACCAGATAGCACGCGCCAGAATATCTCCACGCTGATCTCGAATACCTGCGGAACGGGGCTTACCGCGTTCCTGCTCAGACTGAGACATAGATACTGGTTGGCCATCTGGATGAACGGCGTTGCCTCGTGCGACGAGCTGGAGTAGATCAGAGACGACGGTGACACGAAGATGTCCATGTGGGAGTTGAGGATAATGAGTACCATATGTAGAGAAAGCAGCTTTGAGCGCATGCCGTGCGACCTGAGGTCACGCTCACTGGTAGACGAGATGATGCAACATTAATACGAGATGCTAGATTGCGTCGTAGAGAAGAACGCACCTTTCCGTTGCAAGCGGCTTCATCGTCAATTTGCACATGGCACGGAAGACGAGAAACGCATCTTTCAAGAAGAGATCGTTCGTCGTCAAATGGGTATGGGCCGGATGCCCGAGCTCAGAGTCCAAGTCATGGATGTCGTCGGCATGCAAGGACGACGCCGTCCCGGGCGGCGCGCTGGGCGTTCATTTTAGCATTGATCCATGTTGCAAACAAAACGGACTTACGGAGACATAGCAAGGCGAGGTGGCCGGGCGTCTGCCTCATGATGTCCGTTCTCCAGCGGCTGCTCACTGGCCTGACTCGCAGCCGAGCTGTGCTCCTGGGGATCAGACACCGACTCCGGCGCCTCAGACGGTGCGCCCTCAGAAGCCGAGGGCAGCTCATCGTGTGAAGGCAGAGACGGCGGCGGCCCCGTCTCCGGCGTCGACGGTGCCAGCGACTGCCTCCTTGTCGCTGGACTGTTCTCGGCTTTCGTTGAAAGGGACGAGTTCGACTCGGCTGGCGCGGACGGGGCGATCTTGCAGCGCGAGAAGACGTGGTGCACCATCTGGGTGAGCCCACCTTGCGCGACGGTTTGGTTCACAGGGTCGTTGCTCATGAGGAAGACGTTGTACACCGTGCGAACAGCCTTCAGCAACGAGGACTGGTGCACGAGCACAGTTGGCGACAGTACGAGCGCAAGGAGAGCCTTGACGACCTGCAGTGAGACGGGATCGGGTGTCGCCTCGGTGTGACAAGTCGTAATCGTATGCACAACAAGGTCGACTAGGGTTGGTGGCGGCTGGTTGGCTTGTGCCTGAGAATGTCTGCCCGTGCCCGGGGACGGCGGTGGGGAGGGGAGCGTCGTGGCTGGCGGCGCGTCATGCTCGACGAAAAACGAGTACGAGATGAGTTTGGAGATGCAGTCTAAACTCGCGATCATGAGCTTCTCGTTCCGCGTCTCACACGCGAGCCGCAGAGGCTCGAAGACCTCGCGTGGGCGGTCACCACCCAGATTTGCCTTGATCAGTTCGAGGGCGTGGTTGACACTCCCTTTGAGCGGAGGAGAACGTCTTGCTTCTTTGGACGCGGCAATCGTTTCCAATGCTGAGGTTATGAGGACGGTTGACACACTGTGTCCTCTCGAAATGGTCATCGAGCGCCTGTGCGAGGTGGCTGTCGGAGACGTCGCAGTAGCAAGAGAAATGGTCGAACGGGATGGGGAGAAGGTGCTCTGGGCGCCATTGGTGTGCACAATGGCAGCGGTGTCGGATTGGCGGTAAGAGGAGCGTGGTGGAGAGAATTTGAGACTGTCTTTGCGAGCGGGTAACGGACGATCCATGGAGGCTTTGGAAGGCGGAGTCGGGGGATGTGAATGATCTGTTGCAGAGGACTCTGGGGCGAGCGCAATGGAATCACGGCGGTCCTGGACCTGCGCGTGTTCAGCATCCGGTTCTGCTTTGGGCTCGGACACCTGCTCATCTTGTGGGTCGTGTTCATCATGTTGGAGCGGGGTTATTGCCTCGGAATGTTGGGGTACTTCGATGGTAAGTTCTGCTCTATGAACCTCTTTGGCAGTGGGTGGGTTTGGGTCAGTAGTCTCTGCGGCAGCGGGTTCTGGCAGACCCTCATGTCCCTCATTACCCTTCGCATCACCATCTACATGACCGTTCTCCCTCCCGTTCTGGTGTTCTCCTCCGTTCGAGGCTGCATGACCATTGCTTGGACTGGTGGGAACATCAACCTGATGCACCGTCACGTCAGGCCCGTTCGCAGATTCCGTGTGGTTGTTAAGAGGTGACGAGTCCGGAAGGGTGTCCGAGGCAGACCGCTCAGGATGAGCCGCCTCCATCAATATACCGGAGAGCCGTATAGGGCCGCAGCAGAGCGGGAGTCGTCGCCGTCGACGAAGAGGATGAGGATGGAGGTGAGTTGCAGTGGGTCGCAGCCCTGAGAGGAACCGTGGCGGCAACCTCCGCCCGGCACGTCCGCCCCGGTCAATATTTTGCGCTTGACATCCACCGTCTTTACCTTCCTCTCCAAACTCCAAACTCTCTGGTCGATGGCGTCCAGCTCGACCAGCGTGCCGAATGGCGCATCAGCTGCCGTACTAAAGCCTTCAGAGCCTATCTCAGAGGAGGCCGTTGCGGTCGAAGGTCCAAATTTCGATGAGCCGTTCACACTAGAGAGTCTTCTGGGATCGTATGAACGCATCGGATTCCAAGCCAACAGTCTTGGGAAAGCGATCAGCATTGTCGACAAAATGGTAGGTAGGCACGCGCCCACTATCATCCACTCGCGTTTACTTACACGCATCGCAGCGAAAATGGCGTCTCTCCGATGAGCCCATCGCGGAAGACGAGGACGAGGAGTTCCGCGATCCGCAAGTGCGCGCACAGACGAAATGCAACATTTTCCTCGGGTACACTTCAAATCTCATCTCCTCTGGCCTGCGCGAGGTCATTCTGCATCTCGTGAAGCACAAGCAGGTCGCTTGTCTCGTTACGACGGCCGGAGGCATCGAGGAGGACTTCATCAAGTGCCTCGGCAAGACGTACCTAGCTGACTTCAACCTCGACGGCGCGGACCTGCGCCGGCGAGGCATGAATCGCATCGGGAATCTGATCGTGCCGAACGACAACTACTGCAAGTTCGAGGACTGGCTCATTCCCATCCTCGACACCATGCTTACGGAGCAGAAGGAGACGGGCGAGGTGTGGAGTCCGAGCTCGTTTATCCGGCGGCTCGGGAAGGAGATTAACAATGAGGAGTCTGTGTACTACTGGGCCTATAAAGTGAATATATATCGTCTACTTTGCAGCAATGGGCTGAAGCTGAGTGCGACCCTTGTCAGAATGATATCCCTGTGTTCTGTCCTGCATTGACGGACGGGTCCATCGGCGACATGATTTACTTCCATTCCTTCAAATCGCCGGGACTCATCCTGGACATCGTGCGTGATATCCGGGCTTTGAATGAGCACGCGCGTAGGTCAAGAAAGGCGGGGATGATTATCCTTGGCGGAGGCGTCTGCAAACACCAGATCGCAAATGCGATGTTGATTGTAGGACATTTTACGCTTCATATTTCGACTAAGCTAATGACCGGTTCAGCGCAACGGTGCAGACTATTCGGTGTATATCGTATGTGATCATCGTCACAGGACCCGTTCTGCGTGCTCACTGTCTTCGCAGAACACAGGCCAGGAATTCGATGGATCAGACTCGGGGGCACGGCCCGACGAAGCTGTTTCCTGGGGAAAGATTCGTGTAGGCTCCGAGTCCGTAAAAGTGCGTCGTTTTGTACGCGTAGACATGAGTAATCCTGACCGGAAATTTTGCAGGTATTCGCAGACGCTACCCTAGTATTCCCTCTTGTAGTAGCCGCGACGTTTGCGCAGGACAGCAAACGTGCGTCGTAGGAAAGTGCCTAGACACGAAGAAGTAATAGATGTGCGATATGTACTTCTATCGAACGTTCGGCCGTCTCGTATACGGTCCTTTTCGGTGAGTGTTCTTGCCTACATTTTTTCGGCTCGTGCGCGTCTGGAACCCTGACTCCCTCGACCACCGGGAAAGCCATGCAGAGTCATGTTCATGGGACATGCTTATGAGCCATGTAATTGTCAACTGTCGCTTCGCTTCTTTTTTCTTTTCTTTCAGATGCATCGAAGCTGCGTTTTGTAACTTGGATCCTGACGTCGTTGTAGCTGTAGACGCGCGCTCGGCCATCTACGGTGATCGTTTTGTGTTGCTGACATTCGACCCTCGGCTGCGCCATCACTTTTTACCCATTCTCGCAGCAACTGCTGGACGCGCATCCCGGTACAGTTGTCCTCGTCATTCGCTGTATGCCAACGCGGACAATTGACGACTTTTCCTTTACTCAGCCCCTCGGGGCCATATATCCAGCTGCTTCGTCTGACCATTCCTCACCTACCATTGGTTCTCTCCCTGAGTATACGGAGGGCGTGAGATGCTATCCTCAGTCGGGGCAGACCCCTCATCGCGCCCCTAAATTGCATCATATCCATTCCTGCCATATAAAAGACTGAGTCGGTCTACTCTCTCCTCAACGCAAGGACATCGACAGCTTCCCCGCACCCGCAAACATCGTCTCTCGAATCAGCACCATGTCTCCCATCGTCACCTACCAGACCGTCGACGTCGACGGCGTGAAGGTTTTCTACCGCGCCGCTGGGCCCACTGCGGCACCCGCCATCGTCCTCCTGCATGGCTTCCCGACGTCATCGCACCAGTTCCGCAACCTGATCCCGCTGCTCGCGACGAAGTACCGCGTCATTGCGCCTGACCATCCCGGCTACGGGTTCACCGAGGTCCCACAGGAGCGCAAGTACGAATACACGTTTGCGAGCCTTGCAAATACCTTCACGCAGTTCGTCGATGCCATCGGGCTCGACAGGTTTGCCATCTACACGTTCGACTACGGCGTAAGCCCCCAGCTCCCCACCTTCCACTCTCTCCCACTGACCTCGCGTGTTCGGCACTAGGCCCCTGTAGGCTACCGCTTCGCCATCGACCAGCCCTCGCGCATCACCGCCGTCGTCTCCCAGAACGGGAACATGTACAACGAAGGCTTCGGCGCCACCTTCTGGGCTCCGGTCCAGAAAGCCTGGGCCGACCCCACCTTCGACCCGACGTCCGCCGCGGCGCGCAGCGCATTCGCGCCCCTCCTCAGCCTGGAGACGACCAAGTGGCAGTACACGAACGGCGTGCCGCAGGACCGGCTCGCGCGGCTCGATCCCGCGGCATGGACGCTCGATGTGGCGCTCATCGCGCGCCCCGGGCAAGTGGACGTGCAGATCGAGCTGCTCTACGACTACCGCACGAACGTAGATCTGTACCCCGCGTCCCAGGAGTGGCTGCGCACGAGCGGCGTGCCGGTGCTGGCGATGTGGGGGGAGAACGACGAGATCTTCGTGAAGGCCGGCGCGGAGGCGTACCGGCACGATGCGAAGGTCCTGGAGGTGAAGCATGTGGACAGTGGGCATTTCGCGGTGGAGACGCACACGGAGGAGTATGCTGAAGCGATCGACGAGTTCTTGCAGAAGCATGTTGTCAAAGGCTAGGCTAGTTCAACACTACTTACTGAAGTGATCACAGTGTTCCCCATTTCGCCATGTTTTTTAGATCCAGTTACCTACTGTGGCTGTTGTAATGACGATGTACTTAGCAGTGACTTACCAGCCGCGTATCATGCCAGTCCTCTACAAACGATCTGAGAGAATAAGATTCGATCTTTCAAAGCAGAGTGACCGATGCATTTGCGGAAGTTGTGGGACGCTAGACTCGGCTAGAGCATGTAGTAGTTATGTAGAGCAAAAGGATAGAGAGTGGTGGAGCGGCGCAACGTGCGCCAAAAATCTAATCTTGTACTCCGACTACATCCTCCTCCCTCCCCTTCTCAGTCTCCTTGCCCTCGATCTCGCCGATACTCATTCTCCAGATAGAATCAGGCGCGGAGGAGACATCATGAGCAAGCTCAACGCTGGCGCCTTCGAATTCGTGCCGGGCAAGGCCTTCAAAGTGCCTTCCCAACCCGCCCAACCTGCTCTGCAGCCCGTCGAACGCGTCGAGACCGAGGCACCTGCACCACCACCAACGATCAGCCTCAATATCGGAGGCTCGAAGCCTCCACCGCCCCCAGCAGCTCCGCCAGTAGCTTCTCCACCGCCAGCGCCTGCGTCTGGATCGGCACCTGCAGCACCTGTCCCCACCCAGAAAGCACTTCCGAAGACTACCGCTGCTGTTTCGTCTGCTGCTGCGTCTTCTGCCCCATCGGGGCGGACATCAGGAGCATCATCGCCCGCACCTGCATCGAAGACGTTCACGATGGATCGAGCGAAGACGGACACTGCGGCTATAGCGCACGAGGTGCAGAATGCAGCTGATGAGGCGGTCTTAAAAGATCTGTTCGGCGATGGTGCGTCGTGCTTATTCTTCACTCTAGGACTACTTAGCAGATGCCTTGTCCAGTAAAGGAGCACCTGAGCGTCGTCTTCGTCGGGCATGTCGACGCCGGGAAGAGCACCATGGGCGGTAACATCCTCTACGTGACCGGCATGGTCGACAAGCGCACGATGGAGAAGTACGAAAAGGAGGCCAAGGACGCCGGGCGGGAGAGCTGGTACCTCTCGTGGGCACTAGATTCGACGCCTCAGGAGCGCCTCAAGGGCAAGACGGTCGAGGTCGGGCGCGGGTACTTTGAGACCGCGCGGCGGCGATACACCATCCTCGACGCCCCGGGACATAAGACATATGTGCCATCCATGATCTCAGGCGCGGCGCAGGCGGACGTCGCGATCCTCGTCATCTCTGCGCGCAAGGGCGAGTTCGAGACCGGGTTCGAGAAGGGCGGGCAGACGCGCGAGCACATCATGCTGGTCAGGACGGCCGGCGTGAACAAGGTCGTGATTGTGATCAACAAGATGGACGATCCGACGGTCGAATGGTCCAAGGCGCGCTACGAGGAGATCAAGGAGCGCCTGTCACCATTCGTGCGCCAGGCCGGATACAACCTCAAGTCGGACGTGACATGGTTGCCTATCTCTGCACAAACCGCCGCCAACCTCAAGGACCGCGTCGCAAAGTCCGTGTGCTCGTGGTGGAAGTGAGTAGCCATTATCTCGTGCATTCCGTGGATCCTCATTCCTGCGCAGTGGCCCGTCCCTTCTGGAACACCTCGACCAGATGCCCATGGTCGACCGTAAAATGATGGCGCCGCTGATGATGCCCATCTCTGAGAAATATAAGGACCTCGGCACCGTCGCCGTCGGCAAGATCGAGTCCGGCCACGTCCGCAAGGGCGACTCGCTCGTGCTCATGCCGAACAAGGTCTCCGTCGAGGTCGCGGCGATGTACAACGAGATGGAGGATGAGGTGACTATGTCCGTGTCCGGCGATAATGTGCGCATCCGGCTGCGCGGCATCGACGACGAGGACCTCAGCCCGGGCTTCGTGCTCACTAGTCCGTCGAATCCTGTGCATGCTGTCCGTCAGTTCGAGGCGCAGCTTGCCATTTTGGAACACAAGAACATCATCTGCGCGGGATACTCGGCTGTCATGCACGTGCATACGCTCGCGGAGGAGGTCACGCTCGCTGTGAGTATTATATCTTCTACGAGCTCTCGGGATGATACTGAGCCATACTTTCCAGGCCCTTCTGCACTACTTCGACAAGGCGACAGGTCGCAAGTCGAAGAAGCCACCGCAATTCGCCAAGCGAGGCCAAAGGGTTGTTGCTTTGATCGAGACGACTGCTCCTATTTGCGTAGAGCGATTCCAAGACTACCCACAACTTGGTCGATTCACACTTCGTGACGAAGGTCAGTCTTCCCTGCAATCCCTGTTCGTGTTCCTTCTGACGTCTTTCTGCTCTCCAGGGAGAACGATAGCTATTGGAAAGGTAATTGTTGTTTGACTCTGGCGAGAACTCTACCTTACGATTCCTCGTTTCGCGCTACAGGTCACCAAGCTCATCGAAGGAACGGCCGACGAACTCGCCGAAAATGTACACCAGATGACCCTCAACGCAGCGGCAGCAGCGGCCTAAATTTCCTGAATTGCTTCACGCGAGTACACACGTGCGGAAGGAGACGGGGTGAAAATGTAATTGACTTTGTGTAGCATCTTAGAATGTATGCCGGTGCTTTGTCGGCTGTTGTGGCAATCTATGTGTAGCTGAATTCTTTCTTGAGCTTTGAGACAAGCCTCCCAAATCGTGTACGTACAGGCCCAAATACAAGGGCAGGTATGATACATAACCGTCATTGAAGACCTCTTCGTATTGTACAGGGAATCTAACAATGATGACAGACAAGGAAATGATGAACATATCAAGATATCGTACGACCGATTATCCTCCCGATGATGCGACGCTTGTTAATGACAGTCTCATGAGCTGCAAATGCAATGCCATAGGCAGGTGCAATATCATTGCATGCTTCATCTGGCAAATGCACAGGTAAGCCACATGACAAAGTTTATACAGAGCACAACATACGTGTTAGATGTGACAGCTGACACAAATCGATTGGGAAGCTGCCTTGGGCATAGGGTGGATGATTTGGCATCGGCGGAACAGCAATGAGGGGACCATTAGATGAGGCATTAAATGCTTGGATTGGGACAGCCTCGAAGCTACACAATGCCATCGGTGAAACAATGCAAGAGACATAAATCGCAATACATACAACCATCTCATCATTTGATCACCTTGATCAAGCCGATTGTCGATTCCATCGAGCCGATTGTCGATTCCGTCAAGCCGATTGTCGATTCCATCAAGCCGATTGTCGATTCCATCAAGCCGATTGTCGATAATATTGAGCCGATTGTTGATAACATTGAGCTGCAGGGTCATCTGGTGTTGTGTTATTGTTAACATCAATCCTGTCGGACATCCATACTAGTTAAACTGCTCACATTTTGTTGAAGGTTATTGATTGCCTGCACTATATTTGCTCCGTTTTGGAGAGCAGGGATGTTCGGTAACAGCTGCGCCTGCTCGGAGAAAGTATGGATGGTATGTACAGCGGCGTCGAGACTATCTGCCTGTGCGTGGTGACTATCTGCCTGTGCGTGGTGACTATCTGCCTGTGCGTTGTGACTGTGGGATAAGTTTTGCAGATTATCTTGGAGACTTCCGAGTCCTTGCAGCAGCACACCCACTTGGGGCTGAGGAGGGTTTGCTGCCATTGTGATACAGAGAGAGGCTGGTGGAGAAGCAAGACGTACGAAGAGGAACACATCAGCGAACTGGCCAGGACCTGATTTCCGCATGTAATGTTTGGTCAGGCTTGTCGAGCTTACATGGTAAGGTAAGGCCAACAGAAGGCTTACGCACCGTTGGCGAACTCATCGTCAGCCTGCCGTTCCTTACAACCCCGAAAGTATGATGATATCCATGTAAACATAACGACAGAATTTTATTGTGTCCCAACTTCCGCGAGACACCTGGTTGCTGGCCGGCTGACCGGGATGGTCACGGGCCGGCACGTTCATCGTTTTTGTCGCGCGTTGAGCAGTGTGGACCAGCCTTTCACACCTTGTCAACGATGAACCAGGCTGTTGAAATGTCGACAAGGTATGCTGTAGGATCAAGGATTGCATAAAGGCCTTTTGATAGTTTTCGTTCAGATTCTGTTTTGCCCGTGTCGCGCGCGGCGCAATCGAAGACGGCGTTCAGAGAATCATTATCCCGAGATTAGTAGGTCTACGATAGTCTACCACTCTGCAAACCCTTCCATCCCGTCATCATTGCCGCCATCTTCGCTTTCTTTCCCGCCCTCATCCTCATCGCCCTCATCGCTGCCACCGGTTTCGTCGTCTGACGCTGCTTCAGCTTCGTCAGAGTCTTCGGCCTCAGAATCCTGACGATCCGAGCGAAGCACCGGACCTGATGCAGGGGCGTTATCCTCGAGCACCGGATTACTTGCTCGGGGTCCTGTTCGTCTGTGTTGAGCTCCTCAGGGTTCATCTCGGAAGGCAGTTCAGTTAAACCGAGATGACCGACGCCGCGGCCGCAAAACCGCATATACATGTCTCGATCCACGAAACTGTTAGGTGCATGGTTTAGTATTATATGCTCAGACAGAGCAGAATTACCCACTGATTGACATTGTAGAAATTCCAGTCGTCTTTGTCAGTGATCACATCACCAACGCCCGGAATTGTCTCGACCAGGTCTTCCTCCTTGCCATGTGCGAACGCGGGAATAAGATGGACACTTCGGATGATGTCTGCAGGGTCGACAAAGCCATACGCATCGTCTTCGTCATCTGGAGAAAATCCGATGCGTTCAAGGCGACGCGGGTTGCGCCCTGCACGAGATGTGACAGCTCAACCAAACCATCGGACCCATAAAAACTCCATGCGGCGAGGGTGAAGAGCCGAAGTGACCGAGTCACTATGAACGACATTCGCATGGAAGATGCCCAATACACGGGCATACCAGAACGGATGAGGGGCAATGTGAGTTTCTTCGGGATCTTCTCGTGAGAGGACCATGATATCTGGGTGTAGCTTCAGGTTAATGGTGTCCTGCCCACGTCGCACATCGTAGGTTGTATAATTCACGCTCATCATCTTGTGATGAAAGATACGCTCATGCTGAATCATGACACGCGCGAGCTCCGCATCAGTAAATTGACGCTCCGTGTCGCTATCAGTACCCAGAATTCGCCTGAGCAAGTGGTCCGAATTCGCCTGAGCAAGTGGTCTTGAAGGTTCGGCAGAAAGCCCTGAGAAATGTGTGTAATTTTATTAGAATATGTGATATGTCGAAAGAGAATGTAATGAGTTACCTTGACTGCAGGATCATCACGCTTTGTCTGCAGCCAGGGTCGCAGATTCGTCGGGAATTTCTGCGTCATGCCAATTGCGTAGGAATGCTCTGCCGAGTTCAAGGGGAGGGTCTCGTCATCTGGGATATCACGATCATGCAGCGCAGATCGGCGCTTTCGTTTGAGGCTAGTGCTGGCTGATGGGGGATGTGCTGGAATAGCACGAAGGCGCTGTGCAAGGCGCTCCCGGCGTTCGAGCCGCGTGATTTGTTTGACAGCTCGATTCTTGTTTGTTCGTGACAAGAGGCCCCAAGGAATGTATTCTCGGACACGATGCCCTATTATTCGGATTTCCGCGATCTCGTGGTCACCCCCCACCCCTGTACTTTATTTTTTTCCGCCGTTCCCTCTGGTAGGGTACACCTCCCCCCCTCCCCCTCGAAAATGTGGGATATTTGTAAATATCGTGATTTTCGTAGCTAATGAACTCTTGGTACATGTTGTGATACGAATGGTTACATCTTGGCTCTCTTTGAGCTCAAGTCCTGCACTCCGCTGTCTGCATCATGTGGGCCAGCTTCAGTCCGCTGCCGTTTGGACGTCGTGGCCTTTCTGGGGGCCGCGCGCTGTTTGCCTTTTGGTTTCGACGGTCCCAGACCTAAGTTCGTAAGTTCTTGCTTCGTTATCTCGCACGTTTCGAGTGCCACCATCTCTCGATCCTTCGAGATACTGCTATGCTTGTCTTGAATGTGCAGAGCCATGTTGTAGGTCCAGAAGATTTGGCTAGAGTCGAAGACACCGTGCTTTGCGGAAGGGAGACAGAGCGGACATTGGACCGGCCGATTTGTGCTCGGACCGGTCTTCGTGGTCTTCTCAGACGCCTTCATTAGGGGGGTTCAAAGCTCTCGAAGGTGAGGCCGAAGGTCGAAGCCGAAGGTCGACTCGAAGGTGACCTTCGGCGCAGAAAACTTGAGAGCACCGGTGCGAGAGGACCCCTGAATATGCGGTTAGAGGTTCCATCCTGAAACGCTAAATTTTGGCCTTTATGTCCGCATGGATTTTGGCCGAAAACATCCGAAAATCGGATGGGACGTCTGATTTTCGGCCAATCCGTCCGCCTAAACGGATGGGACCTTGTGTAGCATGCGTTTCGTCCGCATAACACGATGGAAGTTCATAAAATTGACATTAAGTCCACATTTTATGTAATGGTAAGTAGATTCATGCTCTGCTACATGCCTGCAAGCAGCAGCCATTCAGCCACGGTGGACTACACGGATGCGGTATGTCTGTATGCTCTTAGCACAGTCAGAGTCTTCATGCACAAAGTATCGAGAGAACTTGTAAGAGCCTAGAGTGTGGGTAATCAAGAGTGCTTGCAGCTTATGGAATGGGTCATTGATTGGGCCCGTAGCAGGGCGGTGTGCGTGAGATGACCCGACCCGGAACGAACAGACAGCAAAGGGGTGCATGGTGAGGTATGACTCACATGGCCTGGCACGTAGAGCAAGCAGAAACGTCTCGCATGTGCAAAGGAGATGGTATATCACGCAAGCATGGCGTGAAGCATTGATCGGGAGGCAATTATAGACTAAGATAGGTGCCGCGCAAAACCAGCACCTTATGTAATATTACCTAATGTGGCGTGGGAACCGCCAAATTGGCTGGCATTGACATCCCATACCCTCCCGACCGGACCATAGGGCAAGAAAAGAGTGATGTACAACCCTCCAAATGAAGGCCTTGTAAGGTGAGTGATGAGGATGCATATCCCGCGAACAAAAAGCACTCATAGTTTACATGCTGCAGTGTCATGACTCATTGCATCACCTTCATGCTCGCTCTTGCTCTTGCGTCCGGCAACTTCCCGAGGACAAGAACAAGGACAAACGACTTTGTGAGTGCCTTGCGCCCACCGACGGAGATTGTGCCTCACCAGGGCACAATGACTTGCGCAGCAAGCCCATGCTTGATGTTCTGCATGAGAGTGTGCGCTGGATGTTACATGCTGGTCATGCAGGGATCACGCAGCCACTCGGCACATCTTATGTGCATCTGCCGCAGTGATGCTCATTCCTGCCGACATTGCACCAGCTCTGCGGGGTTCCTTCAGGCCCTTGTAATGAATTTATTCAAAGCATGTCATAATGCAGTTCCCTCTCAGATTGTGAAGGCAAATCTGCTATGTATTATATGACTGCAGTGTTGGTTCCCGAGGGGTATTAGGATGGATTGCTCTTTTTTTTTCATCAATAACACGTTGTGCAACGCGTTCAAACACATCACGTGTTCAGGGCGCTTATATCACGTGCGGGCGCTTAGTGAGCACTTAGCCCGCCAAATGTCCCGAGGTCAAAAAGTTCAAAATGCAGGAAACAGCTCAGAATGCACAGAAAACTTGTTTTCGGAAGGTTTCACTTCGAAAAATTTGTTCACCTTATAACTCAATGATTATGGGGAGTTGAAGTAATATTCTTCCTGGCACTTGTAGCTATGCATGTCTACTACACACCCCAGGGAGCAGAATCCTGAAAGAGTTGCTTGCGGCGGAGGAGTAGGCATCGTCGTCGGGCGGCGCGCCTGCTTACATAACAGGTGCGGGATTCGCGCGGCACCTATCTTACGCTGGCAGGCTGTCACTGCGCGCATGTGGTTGCTGGCTGGGATGGGCGGGCAGGCGCGGGTGCAGGCAGGCGCGAACACGGCGGCATTGCGGGTGCTAAGGACCGGTGTCCTATAGTGACCGGGCAAGGGCTCAGGCTACACACTAACAAGAGTGCTGACCTGCTCAGGAGGCGAGCAACGACTAAGAGAGTTGAGAGCAACTGAGAGAGGGGAAGCACACAGCGAGGGGCTCAAGGGAGCACTGGCAACTGACAGGACAAGTCCTATAGAGTATGCGAAGTGGTTAAGCTGAGTCGCCAGGACTCAGCTCTGTGGTATATATACATGAGAGATGCGCAGCCGCAGCCGTATCTAAGGAGACGGTAGTAACTGCGCAGGACTGCGCAAGGCTGCGCCGATAGCGGTGAAACAAAGATAAAACGGATAGGTAGGGTAACACTGCCACGATCATGATGGAAACAGAAGTGGGATCGAGGCAGCGCGATAGAGTCCATGTATGCATGTAGATATGATGATAAATAAAGTAAGGGGAACACGGCCAGAGGCATGGCGAATGAGCCATGGTGGGGATGTCGAATGGAGTGATGTTAAGAACAAGGAAAATAAAACGTACGGTTCTTAGCAGCGGGTGGGTGCATCGAAGAAAGGTGATCACGCAGCCCAATGATGCACAAGGGCGGGGGGGTCTGCGCATGGATAGCAGTCAATGGTGTGACTTTCGCCGAAACCTACGGGCCAGACAAAAGTGACCTAAGGCCGCAAGTTACGGGCTGGTCAAACGAGCTCAAATGACACCTTTTTGGTCCGTAAGCTACGGGCGAGCTCAGTTTCTGCATAGACCGCAAGTTACGGGCCAGCTTATATAGATATGTACCGTAGCTTACAGCTGAGCTCCGCCCCCTATATCTCATGCCTCGTAAATTACGGTCGAGCTCGTCTCGGTTTGCCCCCATCCGGATTAACGGACCCGGACCCGGACTACACCATCCGGACTCATCGCCAAATCCGGATCTGGATCCGGTTTTCGGTTCAGCCGGATTAACCAGGTCTCGGATTAATTGTTCCAGCACTTGCGGACTGCTACGTTCTCGGACTAACATGCACTTTAACCGACTCTCTCGGACTCGGACTCGTCAAATCAGATCCGGGCATTCCTTGACTCACCGGACTCGGATTACCATCCTGATTTCTAAACACGTCCACAGGCATACTGAAGACCAAATACAAGAAACTACATTGATTTATGATACTTCTCAAGCTCAAATGCAGACTGACAGATGCGGACTACCTGCGTATACAGCACAAATGAAGACACGGATGGAGATGGACGAGGAATGCTGGACTAAATAGAGAGTAAATAAGACCAACCAACCGGGACTATGTGCTGACGGTCTCATGCCTTGCGGCGAGGGTGGGGATCTGGTCCTTCAGTGCATTGTAGCCCAACTGGAGGTCTTGCATCTGACCCTCCATGCGATGCTGCTGTGCACTGACATCCTCTTCCTGACGCTGGATATGCATCCGGACTCGGCGCAGCTCCTCCTTCAGGTCATCGACCTGGCTTTGGAGAGACTGCGCCGTAGACCATGAGCGCTGCGCGAGGTCCCGAAGCAAGTTCATGCTCACATCGCGGGTCAGAGTTGGATGGCTATTCAAGCCGCTCCTCGCACCGCTCCCACTACCCAATGCCCCTGGGAAAAGGGTGAGCACTGGATCACCCAACTAGTCAAGCAGTTGCTCACCGGTCTGCTCCCTTCCAAGACCACCACGCAACCCGCTAGGTCCAGCTCCACTGTCATCTTCGTCTGGCTGATCTTGGGGCAGAGAGCGGCGCTTCTTCCCAGCAGGAGCTGCAGCAGGAGCCGGTCCTCCCTCATCATCTGATACCACATATTCTGCAGACTTTGGAGGGTCTGAATATAGTCCTATTAGCCCCATGCACTCTCCTAGATGGAGCGGATTACCTTTCCGTTTCTTGCCCTTGCCCTTCGGAGCTCGGTCTGCTCGCTGCTCCGCACCTTCCCCCTCCTTGTCTCCATCGGCAACTCTCTGGCCGGTCCGACGGGTTCTGCCCCGTCCACCCGCCAACGGACACTTAGCCCGGCGTTTCCAGCACCACCAGCATGCTCCATTTGAGTCATCGGACCGGACGCATCGAGTGCCCTTCTTGCTGCAGGGTAAACATGGCGGGGACTAGACACAATTTCAGTATGCAGTGATAGCAACGCAATGGACCATTCTCACCACTACCGGTAGGTCGTCCGGGGGACTGTCCGGCAAAGGGCTCCCTTTACCCTTCTTTCCCGTCGTGGTACCTGCAGAATGATCCCCGGCATCATCTTGCGAGTCCGGAGACCTTTGGGCATCGGCGTCATCACGCCGGTCCGGTTCCTGATCCTGCGGACTACCTCCCATGTCCACATCCACTGGTTCATTCTGTGCAACAGGGACACCTGACTCGACAAGTGGGGCACGCCTATTCCTGGCAACGATCATCGGACCGCGAGAGCGAATGCGGGCTTGGGCGTGGCCGGCTTTGACAGAGGATTCTGAGGGCCTCCGCTCCATTGTCTGGGCGAGATTGCCCTTGGCGGCCAGAGAAAGATCCATAGGGATCATCGTGCTAGGAGGGGCTGGACCAGGCGTGGATGTGAGACCGACAGGCTCAGCAGGTGCGGGGGCTTGGCCGGTCTGCCTTTAGCATCGGCGGACTCAGCAACCTGCTGTCGAGTGGGCCTGTGCAGCATTTCTGGGACTCGATGGGGGCGGGGGGAAGGGGGCTCCATGATGTTGTCTTCCAAAGGTTCGAACACCCACCAATGCGGCTCTGACAGCTGATCTGTACTTGCACGCTCCGACCATTCCCCACTCGCCTCTGAAAAGGAGTCCACCACATCTACAAACACCTTCGGATCGAAGACCTTCTTCCCCTCCGGCGCCCTTATGATATCTGCCAACTTGGCACCTACGGCCTGGATTAGCGCAGGTATTTGGAATGTCTTGTCGTTATGTGTGGCATTCAGTGCCCGACACATGCCAACAGCCTTATTCTACAAAAGGACCTTCATAAGGTCAACATACAAGCCCACAGCTGGAATGAAACTCACACATTCATGCACCAAATGCCGCCTCCACCAGTCCCGTCGCTGGTCCGAGATCGGCTGAATCTCCACGATTTTCTTCAAGGCGAGAAGCGCGCACCCCACACGGGCCTCACGCACCAAAATCTCGGCGGCTTGGTCTGAACCAGTAGTCATAACGCAATGAGTGAACAATGTCAACACAGTGTGGGACAGAGCACAACACGTCACAGTGCTGGCAGGCACAGCATCCGGCAATAGCCGCTGGATGGGCGATCCGAGGTGACCGTGACATGTGACATGTGACATGTTGGCACAGGCCTCCGGAACAAAACGGACAGAGAACATCTTTTCCAGGTTGGGCACCATTATTGCATCCTTATCTCGTCCTTGTCATTTGAGGACAATATGTCCCACTACTTGACAAAGTCAACAGTCCTGAACAAGGTATGAACAGTGGCACACCTGTTGCCATTAGTCCACTTAAATCTCTCTTTTGTTTGGACATCATTGTTCCTGCCTCATTGCGTTGCATGAGCAGGACCCCATCTATACTCCGTCCAGGTCGCCAGACCTCCGGAACCATCCCTTAACCGAACCCCATCAACTGGAAAAGAATCCATCTCTTCCATCCCCGAGCCGGAATGAATCTGATGTCACTGCGCCCGGGGTGAGTGTCAATATTACACCATAGAGCTCGATCTTCATTACTCGTGCAGTGGCCCCATTTTACATCGCCGCTTCCCTCTCCATCAGAACCAGACCTGAAGGCTGAGGAATGCAGGATCATCACAGGTGAGTGCAGACCTGTCGTACCGGACTCAACTGAGCAGACCGCCATGTAGAAGAACTCGCTCTTTTGCGTCGCTCGAAGGCTTGGATAACAGAGGAATTGGCCGAGCTTATTGAACTTGATATTCAGCTCCAGA
Organism: Hericium coralloides; assembly: GCA_003675405.1. Taxonomy (NCBI): domain Eukaryota; kingdom Fungi; phylum Basidiomycota; class Agaricomycetes; order Russulales; family Hericiaceae; genus Hericium; species Hericium coralloides. Next base: position 63,373 of record QUOP01000083.1, read on the forward strand.
AAAACATAGCTCTCTTCTATTCTATTAAGTCCTGTAGCTAAAATTGTCTAGTACAAATGTCATGGTTCTCCGAACCGCCCTCTTATGTTTGTACCGCAATACCTCTGATGATTTCTGGTTCCTATTCTCAGACCGACACTGCAATACTGATATTCGATCCTTCGCAATTAATTACATTCAGCAAAAACACTATCACATGGTGGCAGGCTCTTTGCCGTTGTGCTCCTCGGCCTCGGTAGCTGCAGGCATCTGGTACATTGCACGCACTGACTCTAATGCAGCAATCCGGGAATCCATGTCCTCCACCTCCCGGAGAAGGGCCTTCTTCCGATCCGCAATCCATTTGATATGAGCTAAACAGCAGATCAACATAGTTTATAAAAAAAGTAAAATTTAGCAGAAATCGTACCTTCGAGTGCGCCTGTGACCCACTGAATCCGGTCCGCCTCATTCTTGACCGGTTCTCTGGGAGGATCGGGTAGAAAGCTGGTGTAATCCTCGTTCTATGCACAAGTGCTTTAGAGGCGTCTCAAAATCTATCCAGCTCAACTCACCTGGGCTCCGGTGCGAGCTGGGAATGCTTCCGCCACCGATGCAGATTGTTGGTCCCTGGTATCATAGCTGTCTTCCATCTCAACATCCTCGGAGGTTGGGACGACCCTTTGAGAAGATGCCGGCTCTTCGACGTTGGACTCCACAATAGATAATTCGGGGGCAAGGGGTCGTGGGGTTACTGAAACCGGTCCAGCATCACCTCCACTTTGCCGCTCAATGGATTGAGTGTCGGCTGTAGGTGACGGATCAACGGCAGCATCCTTTTTGCTACAATAGGTCTTACTGTGAGTTGTCATACCGACAAAACGACAAGCCACATACCGTGGGGTATCAAGTCCTTTCTCTGCTGCCGGGGCCTTATCATCAAACTCGAGCAGAAGGTCCTGGAAATTGTCAGCCGCCTTTCACTGATGTCCGATGCAGGCCCACATACCAGCCCCTCATCCAGTTCCCAGGACTCGTCAATGGACTGAGTGCGGACTGCAGGTGACGGATCAACGGCGGCATCCTTTTTGCTACAATAGGCCTTACTATGAGTTGTCATACCGACAAAACGACAAGCCACATACCGTGAGGTATCCAGTCCTTTCTCCGCTTCCAGGGGCTTATCACCAAACTCGAGCAGAAGGTCCTGAAAATTGTCAGCCACCTTTTACTGATGTCCGATGCAGGCCCGCATACCAGCCCTTCGTCCAGTTTCCAGGACTCTTGACTCGATAGTGCATTGTCGTTGGATGCTGCATCCAGGCCGCGAATGTTCCCGGTTGCATCGCTCCCCGAGACCAGGTCTGCTTCCCTTGCCAAGGCTTGAAATCCTTGATGTTCGGATTCGCCTATGGTGAGATGCATGCGGTACAGATGATACCATCGCATTCTGGATTAGTCGGAAACAAGCAATGTCATGGACTATGCTCCGTACCCATCGTGTCACCGGTCTTCAAGATCACAGTCCACCAGAGAACGGTCAACTGCAGTGAGTGAGGTAGAGGGGGGATGAAACTTTCTAAGCACAGGGTGTTGTCGTTGGGTTGGGTTGGGTTATGAGACACTGTAGGTTCCGTTGGGTCAATAAATTCTCCCCTCCCTCCAACGCCTGCAGGTCGGATATGGGTCGGATGCTCAGCACATGCGCAACGCTGTGGGTCGAACATAGGTTGGACGCTCAGCACATACGGTGGGTCAGATGTGGGTCAGACGCTCAGCATATACGGTGGGTCAGACGTGGGTAGGACGCTCAGCACATACAGTGGGTCAGATGTGGGTTGGACGCTCAGCAGATGCACACCGCTGCAGGTCAGACATGGGTCAGAGCACATAAGCCCCATGCTTGCCTCACGCGTGAGCGTCGGCAGACGCTTGTGCCATGGGGTGCAAAACTGGCCACTTCTCCTAGCTGCTAGTTACTTGGCTGCTAGAGCTTGGGGCGAGCGTCGCCGGACATTGGCTCTGTGCTAGGTAGGAGCATCACCAGTTTGACAGCTCAGTGCCCAGGGCCAGGGCCAGGGCCAGGGCCAGCGTCCAAGGACGCTTGCACCCTGTGCTGGCCAAGGTGTGCAGAAACAGCTAGGCCAACTGTAAGCTGCATGTGCTATACACAAAGCCTCCTCATCTGGCATGCAAGCATGTTTGCACCCTAGCCCCTAGCGGACACTGCCTCCGGTCAGTGCTCGGGGTGAGCGTCGTAGGTCGCTCACTGTGTGAGCAGGGAGGTGGGAACCACGGGCAGCTATAAACTGCTGGTAGCCACACCCTGCCGTTATCCTCATGGCTCAGCTGCTCGAGGCCAGCGTCCAAGGACGCTCACCTCCTGCACAAACAGCATGTGATGCATATATGCCACCATCTCGCCATGCAGACTGAGAGCATCCAAGACTGGGAGCATCTGATGTTGCCTAGTGCCTTGTCGTCTGTTGCTTACACCTCTGCCACCACCCTTGGCCAATGTTTATGGCCGAGCGTCTTCAGACGCTCGCTACTATTGGCCACCACCCCTGGCCCGCATCTGGACACAATTTGCGACCCCAGGTCCACATCTGGGTGGCTCTTGCTGTGATAACCAAGCGTCTAGAGACGCTCGCCCTGCACACCGGTCTCGCCACCCTTGGTCCAAATCTGGGTGGCTTTGGGTGTAACGGCCGAGCATCTGCAGACGCTCACCACCATTGGCCACCACCCCAGGTCCACATCTGGGTGGCTCTTGCTGTGATAACCAAGCGTCTAGAGACGCTCGCCCTACACACCGGTCTCGCCACCTTTGGTCCAAATCTGGGTGGCTTTGGGTGCAACGGCCAAAGCGTCTGCAGACGCTCACCACCATTGGCCACCACCCCAGGTCCACATCTGGGTGGCTCTTGCTGTGATAACCAAGCGTCTAGAGATGCTCGCCCTACACACCGGTCTCGCCACCTTTGGTCCAAATCTGGGTGGCTTTGGGTGCAACGGCCAAAGCGTCTGCAGACGCTCACCACCATTGGCCACCACCCCAGGTCCACATCTGTATAGGCCACCATTTCTTATGCACTCCCAAAAGGGCGAGCGTCGAAGGACGCTTTCTGTGCACAGTGTGTCTACCTCCTGCCAACTCTGGTAGCCATGTGCTGCTCGTGCTTCGTTGAGCCCGATTGCTCCAGATGAGCGTTCTCAACCGCTTACCCTGCCCACTTTAGGTTACGCTGCATATGGGCCTTCCTGTATGATCTTCCATTGCATACCTGGCTTTGTGCCAGTTGAATTACAGCAATAGCTTTTTTCAGCTAAGATGAGCGTCTTGGGCCGCTTATGCCATACACAGGGGGTGTGTGGCGCCCTTACCCTGCATGCAGGCCTTCCTGCGCATACTTCCATCACATATCTGGCTTCACGCCAGTTCAATCGCAACAATGGCTTTTCTAGCCAACTGACCACTTTTGCTGCAATCACCCCCCCCGCACCTCACACCCTAGGCTGGAGCTCTACAGATACTCTCCTTCTTCGGCACATGCTTTCACATTGGGTCTAATTTTGGATCTCGGTTTCGTCCGACGGCATCCTGAAACACTCGGATGGCTGTGATCAAGTTCGCTTAGGCCCAACTGCTTGCAGCCGGTATCCAGGGACCTTCGGACACCATCGCCGGCCCCACTCCACACCATATGGTCTATCACCGCTCCCCTGTCAGCATCTGCTCATAGCAACACAGGCGCGCCAAGCATCGGCAAGAAAATAAGATTTTGGCTTCTGCAATCTGCCCAAGCGATCGCCACCATGCTATGCGACGGCAAATGTTTAACACCACGGAGATCACCTAGCCAGGCCAAAAGTGATTTAAGTTGGGCTCAAGATGGGGTCGGGGAGTCGACTTTTGCCCTCTCCGCTTAACACCAACACCAACCCGCCTTCCCTGGCCACACATCAGACTTCCAACGTAAGCTGTAAGCTCACCTCCGGCAGCATGCTGCCCTTGCTACGACGAGGCTCACTTTTTTTTCCTTCTTCTTGCTTATAGATCATGCCCACAAACAACTACAGCATCGCCCTGGCCCAGCTCCATGCCCAAGAGCCTGGAGCACCTGGACATGGCCCAAATGGCAAGAGCGCGTCGGATTCTCTGGCGAGCCCTGGCTAGGTGACAATGCTACCACCGTGCTCGATGGCAAGGCCAAGGGAAAAGGCGACAAGATCCGAGCTTACCTTGACAAGTTTTCCCAAATCAAAGATCCCAACCAGCAAATGGCTTTCGGCAGAGGACAGCAAGACGACAAGACCGATGAGGCCGGCAGGGTGGCCTGGCGCGAATGGGTCGCATCCAAGTGGAGCCCATCGTGGGGATCAACGACGCCCTCCGCACTCTCTTCCAGCACTCACGGTCCGATCCGTTGATGCACCTCAAAAAACGGGGCGATGGCACGGTGAGTGGCCCCTTTTCTCTCCGTTGCTACATACCATGACACGAATGCGCACCCAGCTGCCGACTATGAAGGAAGCCGACGTGGATGAGCAAAAGTGGGCCGTAGCCGACCTGCTTTTTGGCGAGGATGCGTCGACGCCCATGGTGTGCATCGGTGACGAGATGTACCCAGGCAACTACAAAGATGAAGTGCTTCGGGCCACGTCCACCCTTATGGCCGTGTGGTGGCACAAGGAGCGACAGGCCGCGAAGAGGGATTGGAAAAACATGGGCAAGTATATGGCCCGATTCAAGGCAGACCGACAAGGTGCGTTTGATCCCGACTTGCTTGCCTCTATTTGGTCTGAAAATACGAATTCCTTGCCATCTGCAGCACTACAGGACAATCCAGCATCCATGACGCTGAAGACCCTTCGTGCGATGGAACACAACGTGATGAAGTTCCTGCCCATCGCGCACGTGTTTCCAGCCAAAGGCTCAAGCAGCCGAGGTCGAGCAGCTCAAGGCCGATGTCCAAGCCATTCTGAATACCGTACTAAGCAAGGAGGGCAATCCCTCTGTCCAACGTATGTGTTTTCTTTCTTCGTGTAGACAAAATGGGACCGCTGCAACCACCGTACTGTTCA
>QUOP01000084.1:0-19277 GCA_003675405.1 Hericium coralloides
AACCAATATCATGGTATTGCCTGTGGGACTACCATGAAAATAATTTTCATACTAACATATTTGCCCAGGTTGGCACTCATGCCGACTCCCTCGTCGCGGAAGCAGTATTGAAAAACATCACCGGCTTTGACCTTAATCTCGCCTATGAAGCAGTCCATAAAGACGCAACGGTGCCTCCCGTGAACGACAGCACCATTGTGTGAGTGCTGCTCTCATCTCTATCGACGGACTTGGGCCAACTACCGTATTGTCGGTCCATTTCAGGTATTCGGACAGGCAAGAGAATGTAGGCTACGAGGCCCGTGCCGGCCTTTCGACTGTGTATGCGCCAAAAGGCTGGGTCGCGAACGACATCCATTCAGAAGCCGGCTCGCGCACGCTCGACTACGCCTGTACGCGACCATTTCCTCTTGCAAAAAATCCATCAATTGACCCTCTACAGACGACGACTTTGCCGTCTCGACCGTCGCCTCACACGTAAACAAGACTGCCGACGCCGCCTTCTTCCTCAACCGCTCCATGACGGCGCCCTTCGCGATCTACAACAACGCAACGCAGTTCATGGAGGCGCGCAATGCCAGCGGGGCGTGGGCCGGCGCGGACGCGGGCTGGACGGAGGGCGACAAGTGGGCGTACTCGTTCGACGTCGTGCACGCCATCGACAAGCTGATCGCGGCGCGCGGCGGCAACGCCCAGTTCGTCCAGAGCCTGGACGCACATTTCGACGGAGGGCACAATGACCATGCCAATGAGGTGCGCCGCGCGAGCCGTGTAAATCACACCATGCGTTGATCCGTCGAGACAGCCATCGCACCACATCCCGTACCTGTACTCCATGGCGGACGCAGCGTCCAAGTCGCAGTCCCGTATTCGGGACATCGCAGCTGTGAACTACAACAACACCGTCGATGGTCTCTCCGGCGTGCGTCCATGTCTTTTGTACATATTCTGACGGATCTGACGCTCGCTGCTGGACAGAACGAGGACTGCGGCCAGATGAGCGCGTGGTACATCTTCAGCGCCCTGGGCTTCTACCCCGTAAACCCCGCCTCGGGCGAATACATCGTCGGAAGGTCAGGGTGCCCCCTCGGTCACCACCGACACAGCCTGCTTACCTTCTCTTCTAACTAGTCCGTTCTTCGACTCCGTTACTATCCGCCTGCCTGGGGCTTCCAAGCCGCTCCGGATTTCAGCCCAGGGCGCGGCGCAGAGGCCTTACGTCAAGTCGCTCACCGTCGACGGGAAGCCCGTCGACAAGGCCGTGATCACGCACCAGCAGATCGCGCGCGGCGGGGACATCGTGTTCGAGATGAGCGCCGCACCCGCGCAGTGGGCGTCCGGCACGCTCTACGCCTAGCACAGCGGCGCGACTGGACGTCTTGCCTAATTTCAGGCATAGGTAAGTATGTTTCTACATGGTCATTTGGCTTCCTCTGCTTTCCCCCCGGCGCGGTTGGGTATCTTGTGTAACTTCAAGCATAGGTATATTTCTACATTGCTGTTTGGCTCCTGTACTTGTCTTCCGGCGCACGATCACCACCCGAGCTGCTCGAGCGTCCATCCGAACACCTTCCCGCGCGCGTTCGGCTTGTTGCAGTACCGCGTCCCGCTGTCGAGCGCGGTGATCCGCGCCACGTCCTCCGCCTCGAGGCCCAGCACCGGCTTCAGACGGCGTCAGCCCGCACCGACCCGGCACGGCGTCAACACGGGAACTCACCGCGAGGTTCTCCTTCTGCCGCGCCGCGTTCTTGCTGCCCGGGACGAGGACGTTGCCGCGCGCGGCGTGCCAGCCGAGCGTGATCTGGTTCGGCGTGGAGTTGTACTTCTGCGCGAGCGACACGATGAGCGGGTGGTTCCGGATGTTGGCGTAGCCTGCGGACGCGCGTCAGTCTATGTGTGAGGGAGCGTGAGGAAGGGCGGACCGCTGGGGGTGTAGGCTGCGAGGAGGATGCCCTTTGCTTTGCAGTACTCGAATAGCGCGGTCTGTGCGAGCGCGGGGTGCAGCCTTCGTGCGTTTCGGTTAGAAAGCTTGTCTTGTGAGTTGCATGATGCGGACTCAGACTCACTCGACTTGGTTGACGGCGGGCACGATCTTCGCCGTGGTGAGCAGTTTCTCGAGGCTAGCTGTGCGTCAGCGCGAGTTGGACCGAGGGGCACAAAAACGGACTTCTTGATTGAGAAGTTGCTGACGCCGATGGCCTTGGCTTTTCCGCTCGCGTGCACCTTTTCGAGTTCGGCCCAGATCTCGTTGAACGTGGGAGTATCGACCACGTCCAAGTCTCCGTTGGAATCTTTGGGTAGCCACTCGTCGTCTAGTGCGTGTCGTCAGTGCAGACACGCGTAGGCTTGGGTTGTAAGTGCGTACCTGAGACGAACTTGGCGACTTGAGGCCAGTGGAGGAGGTACTTTGAAAGGTAATTCAGCATATGAAATCTTGTCAGGATAATGCGACTTACCAGGTCTACGTAGTCCGTGCCGAGGTTTTGGAGGCTCTGGTCGATCGACTCGGCCACCTTGTGTGCGTGATGCCAACTGCACCAAAAACGCATCCAGAGATTGGAAGTGAGATACAGGGTGACACGTACGACAGCTTGGTGGTGATGAAGATGTCTTTGCGCGGGATGCCAGACTGCCGGATCGCTTCTGCGACGCCCGTCTCGGTTCCTGGTGACATCTAAGTTATCAAGCTTTGGCAAAATTCTGGAGGGCGTGCCGACCATACGAGTATGCAGTGTCAAGGTGCCTGTACCCTGCCTGATTCGCGATTCGTGGTCAGCGATACGAACACCTGCGCTTTGTCCGAATTACCTTGAGCGCGGACAGGATCCACGGAGAGACCACTTCGACTTTCCGCTCCTCCGCCGTCACGCCGCCCCATGTCCCGAGGGCTGATAGCGCGATCGTCAGCTTTGTAACTGCATTGTGCGGACACGAGAGCGACCTCACCGATAGCGGGGATGGAGGCGCCGGTGTTCAAAGTAAAGCTAGGCTGAGCCATGAGAGCAAAAGATGACAGTAGGAGGGCGAATTGGGCCCTATATATACCGCGCCGCCTAGATGTTCCCTGGGCAGGGTAGTCATGCATGATGCACCCACTCCGGCGCCGTCTTCGAAGAGGCTTTGAAATCAATCATGCGCACGACGGTGCGAAATCTGGCGAGCTGGCTGGTATAAATGGATCAGTGCTGATGAGATACCGGTGTCTCGGTAGCTCGGTTCCTCTAAGCAGATTACATCGATGCGTCATCAGCCTGAGTCTGTATGTCGAACGATTGTGTGTGAATTCGCAGAGGTGAATGGCTAGCCTTCAGCTCGACCGCAAGTGCCTTTGGTAGGTTGATGAGCGCTTTCTTCGATTTTCTCGATGAAGATTGAGTAGTATAGTCCAAGTATAAGGCCAAGATAACGCCATCGTACGCCTCGAAGGTGCATCATGAGAGTAAACATGAAAGAGTGAGCTTCCAAGTAGTTTCCAAGTCGAGCAGTCGTAAACCCAGCGGCCCGGGGGATACCGGGCTCTCCGACTTTTCTCCGTCTGCATGGCGATTCGGCGAAGTCATGACAAAAGGATCGCGCGCCTGCTCAATGGGACTTCGAGGTAAGTAGAAATTGTAGACAGGGTTTGGATGGACTGAAGATACCACTTTACTCACTATAGCATGCCCCGTTAGTTGGCCAAGCAATAAGGCTTGGTCTTTACGCGATCGTCAATGATCTGTTGTCGTTATGATGACATGTAAGATACCTCGCCGCACCTCGTTCTCCAGCCGGCTGGGCTTCATTATTCTGTTTTTTCACGCCGCTGTCTATGGGACATCATCGCATCTCAGATTGTCAGTAACCCGCTGGCATTGGGAGCTTTCGCGATGCCACGTCGCACTTTTCTGACAGACCACGTGAGGGCTCGAGATGCTCTCCTTCTGCAGAGCAAGGCGACGGCTTTTCTCTTGCTTTTCACCACCACCATAACCACCATTCCCGTTCCTGTATTATTTGGAGCCATCCTCGCCGAAAGTGTTAAGGCACTGCATGAAACGATCTGAAGTGACTTGAAGCCTGTAAGTGGTCAACTCACTTCGTCCCTGCAATCTTGCCGATCTCCACCCAGTTTTATTATAGACCGCACGACTCGAATTTCGCTCTACATCGGAGAATTCGGTCTTCAGCGTTTAGAATACCATTTGGACGAGTTCTGAGCAAGACATCATCTGGCAGCCAGGTCATAGCCAGGATCGGAACGGTCGCAAACGGTCGACCGTTTCGACCGATTTTCGACCGTTGGAAACGCACGTGCCGCAGCGTCCGCAGCGCGTCACGTGACCTTTTTGGATCTGGCCCCCTCCCGGCAGATCTGGCACCCTCCTAACCCTGCCAACCCAGCGCCGGGTTCCACGGGAGGCGGCGGGCGACGGGCGACGAACGACGACGGCGGCGGCGGCGGAGGGTATATTCGAGCACCAAAAAATCGTGTATATTAATGGCCGGGGGCTTAAGTAGAGTACAGCTATGCAGAGTCAAAGGAAATAGCGGGGAACCGTAGGATAATGCAAAAAAAGTCCGAAAAACGAACAGCAGCCTAGTGCCTAGTGTGATACTGCGTCAGGGTCCTTGGCCCAGAGGCTCGCTTGGATGTGGAGGTGCCGCTTGCCCTCGTAATCGACAATGTACTCTGCGTCGATCGGGGGGTCGAGCTTCAGGTCGTCGTAGAGCCTCCATAGAACGAGGCCGTCGGGGTGATCCTTGACGAGGCGCGAGGTGAGCGACTTGGAGAGGTTGACGAGCTCGCAGGGGAGGTCGTTCGTGGTCTGCTGCTCGCAGACGGCACGCACGCACAGGTCGGAGATGGCGCAGAGGAAGGCGATGGGGTTGAAGCGCGCCCCGTCGCTGTAAATCCCGTCCGGCTGTGGCCAATCAGGCAGCACGTCGCGCCCGTCGGCGATCTTGACGCCGTCCGAGCACCAGTCGCGCCTGTGGTTGTCGGGTGAGCCTACCCCACCGGGGTACTTGACGGTCTTGCAGCGCGTGCACGTCTGGATCTTGCGCTATCGATCGCAACGCGCCAGCGACGCGCGCACCACGGGAATCGGTCAGCCGCGACGTCCTTGTTCGAGAGCGACGGCCCGATGCGAGAGGAGACGTACCGGTTTCTCGTCCGGTCTGGCGAGGGTGACGGCCTCGCACTGCTCACGCCAGAACTTCTCCGTGCCGGTGCTTGTTGCTGCGAGGAAAGGTGAAAACGGGAGTTAGCAGGCAGCTCGAATGGGAAGAACGGAGGGGGAGAGGCGGGCGATGGCGTCGTCGCAGCGACGTCATCGCCACGACGACGTTATCGCCACGACCGCGTTATCAACGCGACGGCGCTCGTCGTCTGCGGTGGGGGTGGGGGTGGGACTGTACTTACAGACATAGTCATTGCCGGCCTTCACTCGTGCCACGACTTGCTTCTCGATGAAATCGAGCTTGCTGATAAGCGCGAAGGGGTGCTTGCTGACAGTCGGAAGCCCCTTCGCGTCGTTCCTCGCCCGTAGCTTTGCGTTGTAAGCGGACGTCGCACTGACCCACCTGCGCGGCGTCATCGAAAACGATGCCCACTTGTGCTCGACGCGCATGTCGGTGAAAAGGTAATACTCGTCATCCTCCTCGATCGTGAGCGAGTGCGCGTGGATTCCGGTGAGAATCGAGTAAAAGCGCTGCGTGCGCGAGAGCCCATTCAGGTGTGGCGGGAGGGGGATACCGCACCGCAAGAGCGGTGCCAGCGGCGAGGCAGAGTGGGTCGACCTCGGTAGGGCAGCCTGCCCTCGCGCTATGAGTGCAGAGACCGCCGGTTCTGGCGCGACGGCAGCCGGGACAGTGCTCTTGACCGTATCGTTCTTCGAGGCGAGCTGGGCATTCGGCTTCTGCAGCCCGAAGAAGGCGGAGACATGGGGCCCGACCTTGGTGCGAGCGTTGTTCCCCGAGACCGTGATGTTTGTTGGTATCTAGCAAAAATTTGTCAGTGGCTGCTTCCAGCAGTGGATATGGATCGTTCGACGCACCAAGGACACTGGCGCCACGCCCATTGAGGCTGCGCTCGCGCTACTCGTACTCGACACCGTCGCGGCGCCCTGAGAGGACGATGTACAGATCCGCTTGGGCGCACGCTGTGTTTGACCATCCGGCGAGACCGTGGGTGTCTCCTCGTCAAGCTCGACGACGACCATCGTGTCGCTGTCGAGCTTGCGCTTCATCGATTTTCGTGTTGTCGAAGATGTTGCTGCTGCTGCTGTTGCTATGGGGTGGTCCGGCAATGTACCTTCATGTGCGGAGGCGGCGACGGGATATGCAACGTGGGTGTCGGTCTCGCTCGTGAGATCCTAATCCCTGCTATGTTAGCTACTGTGCCCAACAAGTGATAGAGGGCATCACTCACGATTTCGATGACCTCGCGTCCACGGTCTCCGTGTCTGGATGAACCCTGCGCCGCGGGAAAGCCAGGTACCGGCGCGCTTGAAGACTGTTGCTGCAGAACAAACCGAAGGCCGGGGTCGATGTTCATCGACTTCAGTATACTTGTGATCTCGTCCGCGTCTTCCTGTTCAGCGCATCGCAGAAGCTCGTCCACCAAGTCGATGGGCGGCTTCTGCTCGTCGTCTGCCGACTTCTCGGGTGTTTCAGTCTGCTCGTAGTACTTCGTGGCTTCGGCTTCCAGTAGACCGCCAAACGTCTCCATGTTGGCTGAGCGGGCAAGGCCAAACGACTCACCACTGTCGACAATGGGAAGACGAGGCCGTTCGGTCAAGAGCGTGCGGGGATCGTGCTTGCGTTCGACGTCGAAGGCGCGGTTCCATAGATGTGCGATGCGATCAACGAGTGGGTGTGGTGGGAGCCATGGGAAGATGCGAGGAAGCCGGCAGGATACGCCAGCGCCCGTGTTCCCATCCCGATGCGCACGTTGCGGCGATGAACGAAGTCATGAGACAAGGCCGTGAATAGCTCGATCCCACTTGGGTGAGATCGCATGATGGAATTCCAGTATTTATTCGTGCCTTCAATGCGGCTCCCGTCCGAACGCACGTCCTGGCGACAGCGCGCGAGGCACCCTTTCTGTACGTGACCGAGCTGGTCTCGATGAACCTAGTTGACAAGCCAAATTCAGTCAGTATAGCAGAGCGCAAGCTCGAGATTGCCTGTACTCACATTTGGTGCTGCTGCTGACCAGACAGTCCCTACACTCATCCACTTGTCGTACACAGCCTGGAGCTTGTCCTCTTGTTCAGGCTGGTTCCAGTACTCGGCGGGCTTCCCGTCTTCGGCGCGTTTCTTGAGAATGGCATCGACGATGCTCCGAGCGACGGCTTTGTAGTTCGGGTTCCGTGTGCCGTTCACTACAGCCGCAAGGTATCTAATAGGCATAATGTGGAATAACGATTAATTAGTTTATGTACTTGCATCTACTAATAAAATAAAATCGTACCTTGACATGAAATGGTAGACGTCCAATACGACTTGGGTGTGCGGGAAGACTGCTCTGATGGAATTGCGGACGCTGCAGCACATGTCGGAGATCGTGATTTCGGGAAACGGTATGCCGAGCAGTTCGCATCGCCGTCGATAGCCTTGCAATAGCTCGCGCATCTCGGCATTTGATTTCGTATGACACAGTTCCTGTGATGAATGTCAGTGTCCACGATCCATGATACAACGATGCGTGCGAGATTTGAAATGATAATGCTCACCCAGAACAGTATCTCCGTCCACTCACTAATCCCACTGAGGATTCCACCTTCCATCACTTTCGTCCGCTTGTGTTTGCCATCTATCGTCACTGCCTTCCGAACAACCTTGAAGGTTGCATCCATAGATATCGTGATGCCTGTTGTTCAAGCGCGTCAGTCAGTTTAGCTGCCGAATGATAAAGACTCGATGCTTACCGGTGAGCGTGCGCATGTACTCTTCTGATTCCATCTGACGCGAGCGCAAAGTAAACTCCAAGAAGACCTCCGAAATCGTCTCGTCGGAGATGGACGGGGGGCCGTATGAGTCCTTGAAGGGCAGTGAGAAGCGCTTGAGCGGTCGATGTTTGAAGAACGTGTCGTGGACGTCTGAGTAAGTTTGAAGGTAGTCGAGGAATGCCTGATGGTACTCGAGGAGATGGAGCTCTTCGAGTGCCTTAGTGAGCTATGTGGGTGAGCCCAGAACGAACAAAACAGACTCACGGCGGATATTCTCTGCGAGACCTGCTGAAGTCGTTGACGGCCGGACTTCGATGATCAGATCCAGCAAGTCTCGAGTCACTCCACAGCGCTTGAAGAAGATGGGTACACCACCTGTGTGAAGACCGGACCATATCAGGGAAGGGGCACGAGTTCGATGATTTGGACACGTACGAGGTATGGCCCAGAACTCCCATCTCTTCCAGTAGATGGGATTTGTTGACGCGAAGCAAAACCCAGGCAGCTTGGGCGGCTTTGGACGGTCGCTGCCGCCGCCAGCGCCAGAGGACTCACCATTGTCCTCGTCCTCATCGTCCTCTGGGTCATCCCCTCCGTCTTCGTCGCCCTCGTCATCAAGTCCTTTCCCGCGCGAATCTTGCGACTGCTGCTGAGACGCTCGGAGCCTGGCGCGTTCGTCCTTGCACGGATGCATCGAATCTGAAATCCCATAGCGCGCTCCTCACGACGACGGATCCCATGGACATCGCGCGGCCCCGTTGATGTCCATCCTTGCCAGGAGACATTCGTCGAGCTACAGACGGGGCATGACAGGAGGTGGGAGAAATAGAAGGGGTGGATCACAGTCAACTCCTTGAGGTAAGTGGTCTCCGGCTGGATGTGAATCTGGCCCAGCTTCTGACGTTTCGTCTGATCCAGGAAAGTCGGCGGCACAAAATGGGGCCCATAGAGTGGGACATGCTCCGGAAGGAGAGCCGCCTTTGCCGAAAGAGCGGTCTTGGGCTTCGACGACTTTGCGGTCTTCGCGCCAGGCTTCGCGGGCTTCGTGCTGGGTTTCGTGGGCTTCGCGGTAGGCTTCGTATGTTTGTTCGAGTCCTGTGTTGCCCGCTCTCCCGCAATAGCATTTGTGAGCTTCGTCACGTAGTCGACGTACTTCGAAACGTGAGCTTCCCACTCGAGTTGCGCATCAAGCACGACGGCATCTCTCTTCTTGCCTTTCTTCTTCCATTTCGTGACCCGATTGTTGACCTAGCAGAGCGACACAAGATGTCAATGAAGAATTGTTCATGTGAGACTAAGTATTCGACGTACCACCTCATCCCACTCCTTGTCGAAGTGGTCGCGCTCATCCTGGTTGTCAGGTAAGCCGTTGCGGAGGACGGCGCGCACAAAGGCCGGATCAAATGTAGACATTCTACAGAGGAGACACAGCGAGGGCGAGACAGCGAGGGCGAAAGGGACCAAGTCGACAGCGTTAGAGAGGGACAGGAGTCCGTCGTCAGGAGGACTCAACTGACGGACCCGCAGCCGCTATTTCACAGACGTGAAATGCGACTGCATGGGCTCGCAACCAGCCTCCTGGCGAGACAGCAAGGGGCAGGTTGACAGTCGTGATGGGTGAGACGGCTCGGCTAGAGCCATTTCACTTTCTCTCGTCACGACGGGCTCCATGGGCGCAATATCCCGAGTACGCGAAAGGACCAGCATTAATACGATGTACATACATGACCCCAGGAACGGTAATCTACCGAACTCTTTGCTGAAGAGTTTGCTATAATACATAGAGCAGAGAACCAATTTGTTACACGAGCAGAGATACCTGTGAATAAACAAAAGTATCAAGAAGATGTCAACTAAAGGCAGAGGGGCCGACAACGAAGGGAGAGATACATACAGGAACAAGCAATGCCCGATTTCGACCACCCTTCAATTCACAGAAGGTGCATGGACAACAAGCGAGCGCCGAGAATATTTCCGGTAGAGCGTAAAGTGAAACGGACTCGGATGCGACGTCCGAATGGGACGGCAGCGAGCGATTGGAAAGGATGGTGCTCCTCTTCTGTAGTGAAGACGGGCATGAGCGCCATCGGGTGTACACCCTGCTAAATCAGCCATTTAGAAAGACACAATGAGATGCTGAACATTCGAGAGGAGCACGCACCGTATCGCTTCCCGCGGGAGGCGTCCAACTGACTTGAAGAAGCATCGGGCTCGGTATGTTGCCAGGAGCGGGATCGGGCCGCACCAGCTCCGATGTCTGGTCGCCACGCTCTGTCCCGAGGGCCTTGAGACGTCGCAAGCCGCGCCTCCAGACAGCGCGCTCCAATCCATTGTCGGCAGGAGGATCCAACCAGCACGAAGCGAACTCCGAAGGGCGATCCGACTCATCAAAGTCGGGGTCACTCTTGGCTCCATCCGTGCTGAAATAGAAACCCTCCTCCCTCAGACGGCCTGTCATCTCGACAATGACAGCGGCATATTCCTTCTCGATGCCGCCGTCGGGTGTGTGGGAGCGGCGCTCGTATAGGCCGTATGAGCCGGGGGCGATCACCGACTTGAGGGAGGGAGAGGAAGTCGGCATTGGGGACACTCTCCAAGAGGCCGGGCTTCCAGACGGTAAAGAAATCCTCGTGGTGCTTATGGCGCTCAGCGTAGATAGACTGCATCGTCAGGGTAAGAAGAAAGCTGCGACTGACTCCTGTCTGCAGCGCAGACTTACTGAAAGAGGATCGCGGCATAGCCAAATTTGGTTTTTCGCGTGCACTGCTGTACATAGACTCACATATCGTTCAATTTACTGTGAATCGTACTTCTAACGACCCGTAGACATGGACATGGATGTGAAGCGACGAGCCTGTTAGTCGGTCGGGCGCTTGATCTCATCTCAGAAGGCATGTCCATCACAAAAGTAAGTGGGTTTTGACCCGCCCACGGACTAACCCTGGCCAACCACCGGACACGGCCCCGAAATCACCCCGGCAGCCCGATCGCCCGCCTGCGGCGGGCGATCACACTGGCTATGACCGATTTCGCCCCAGCCAGGTCATAGCCAGGATCGGAACGGTCGCAAACGGTCGACCGTTTCGACCGATTTTCGACCGTTGGAAACGCACGTGCCGCAGCGTCCGCAGCGCGTCACGTGACCTTTTTGGATCTGGCCCCCTCCCGGCAGATCTGGCACCCTCCTAACCCTGCCAACCCCAGCGCCGGGTTCCACGGGAGGCGGCGGGCGACGGGCGACGAACGACGACGGCGGCGGCGGCGGAGGGTATATTCGAGCACCAAAAAATCGTGTATATTAATGGCCGGGGGGCTTAAGTAGAGTACAGCTATGCAGAGTCAAAGGAAATAGCGGGGAACCGTAGGATAATGCAAAAAAAGTCCGAAAAACGAACAGCAGCCTAGTGCCTAGTGTGATACTGCGTCAGGGTCCTTGGCCCAGAGGCTCGCTTGGATGTGGAGGTGCCGCTTGCCCTCGTAATCGACAATGTACTCTGCGTCGATCGGGGGGTCGAGCTTCAGGTCGTCGTAGAGCCTCCATAGAACGAGGCCGTCGGGGTGATCCTTGACGAGGCGCGAGGTGAGCGACTTGGAGAGGTTGACGAGCTCGCAGGGGAGGTCGTTCGTGGTCTGCTGCTCGCAGACGGCACGCACGCACAGGTCGGAGATGGCGCAGAGGAAGGCGATGGGGTTGAAGCGCGCCCCGTCGCTGTAAATCCCGTCCGGCTGTGGCCAATCAGGCAGCACGTCGCGCCCGTCGGCGATCTTGACGCCGTCCGAGCACCAGTCGCGCCTGTGGTTGTCGGGTGAGCCTACCCCACCGGGGTACTTGACGGTCTTGCAGCGCGTGCACGTCTGGATCTTGCGCTATCGATCGCAACGCGCCAGCGACGCGCGCACCACGGGAATCGGTCAGCCGCGACGTCCTTGTTCGAGAGCGACGGCCCGATGCGAGAGGAGACGTACCGGTTTCTCGTCCGGTCTGGCGAGGGTGACGGCCTCGCACTGCTCACGCCAGAACTTCTCCGTGCCGGTGCTTGTTGCTGCGAGGAAAGGTGAAAACGGGAGTTAGCAGGCAGCTCGAATGGGAAGAACGGAGGGGGAGAGGCGGGCGATGGCGTCGTCGCAGCGACGTCATCGCCACGACGACGTTATCGCCACGACCGCGTTATCAACGCGACGGCGCTCGTCGTCTGCGGTGGGGGTGGGGGTGGGACTGTACTTACAGACATAGTCATTGCCGGCCTTCACTCGTGCCACGACTTGCTTCTCGATGAAATCGAGCTTGCTGATAAGCGCGAAGGGGTGCTTGCTGACAGTCGGAAGCCCCTTCGCGTCGTTCCTCGCCCGTAGCTTTGCGTTGTAAGCGGACGTCGCACTGACCCACCTGCGCGGCGTCATCGAAAACGATGCCCACTTGTGCTCGACGCGCATGTCGGTGAAAAGGTAATACTCGTCATCCTCCTCGATCGTGAGCGAGTGCGCGTGGATTCCGGTGAGAATCGAGTAAAAGCGCTGCGTGCGCGAGAGCCCATTCAGGTGTGGCGGAGGGGGATACCGCACCGCAAGAGCGGTGCCAGCGGCGAGGCAGAGTGGGTCGACCTCGGTAGGGCAGCCTGCCCTCGCGCTATGAGTGCAGAGACCGCCGGTTCTGGCGCGACGGCAGCCGGGACAGTGCTCTTGACCGTATCGTTCTTCGAGGCGAGCTGGGCATTCGGCTTCTGCAGCCCGAAGAAGGCGGAGACATGGGGCCCGACCTTGGTGCGAGCGTTGTTCCCCGAGACCGTGATGTTTGTTGGTATCTAGCAAAAATTTGTCAGTGGCTGCTTCCAGCAGTGGATATGGATCGTTCGACGCACCAAGGACACTGGCGCCACGCCCATTGAGGCTGCGCTCGCGCTACTCGTACTCGACACCGTCGCGGCGCCCTGAGAGGACGATGTACAGATCCGCTTGGGCGCACGCTGTGTTTGACCATCCGGCGAGACCGTGGGTGTCTCCTCGTCAAGCTCGACGACGACCATCGTGTCGCTGTCGAGCTTGCGCTTCATCGATTTTCGTGTTGTCGAAGATGTTGCTGCTGCTGCTGTTGCTATGGGGTGGTCCGGCAATGTACCTTCATGTGCGGAGGCGGCGACGGGATATGCAACGTGGGTGTCGGTCTCGCTCGTGAGATCCTAATCCCTGCTATGTTAGCTACTGTGCCCAACAAGTGATAGAGGGCATCACTCACGATTTCGATGACCTCGCGTCCACGGTCTCCGTGTCTGGATGAACCCTGCGCCGCGGGAAAGCCAGGTACCGGCGCGCTTGAAGACTGTTGCTGCAGAACAAACCGAAGGCCGGGGTCGATGTTCATCGACTTCAGTATACTTGTGATCTCGTCCGCGTCTTCCTGTTCAGCGCATCGCAGAAGCTCGTCCACCAAGTCGATGGGCGGCTTCTGCTCGTCGTCTGCCGACTTCTCGGGTGTTTCAGTCTGCTCGTAGTACTTCGTGGCTTCGGCTTCCAGTAGACCGCCAAACGTCTCCATGTTGGCTGAGCGGGCAAGGCCAAACGACTCACCACTGTCGACAATGGGAAGACGAGGCCGTTCGGTCAAGAGCGTGCGGGGATCGTGCTTGCGTTCGACGTCGAAGGCGCGGTTCCATAGATGTGCGATGCGATCAACGAGGTGGGTGTGGTGGGAGCCATGGGAAGATGCGAGGAAGCCGGCAGGATACGCCAGCGCCCGTGTTCCCATCCCGATGCGCACGTTGCGGCGATGAACGAAGTCATGAGACAAGGCCGTGAATAGCTCGATCCCACTTGGGTGAGATCGCATGATGGAATTCCAGTATTTATTCGTGCCTTCAATGCGGCTCCCGTCCGAACGCACGTCCTGGCGACAGCGCGCGAGGCACCCTTTCTGTACGTGACCGAGCTGGTCTCGATGAACCTAGTTGACAAGCCAAATTCAGTCAGTATAGCAGAGCGCAAGCTCGAGATTGCCTGTACTCACATTTGGTGCTGCTGCTGACCAGACAGTCCCTACACTCATCCACTTGTCGTACACAGCCTGGAGCTTGTCCTCTTGTTCAGGCTGGTTCCAGTACTCGGCGGGCTTCCCGTCTTCGGCGCGTTTCTTGAGAATGGCATCGACGATGCTCCGAGCGACGGCTTTGTAGTTCGGGTTCCGTGTGCCGTTCACTACAGCCGCAAGGTATCTAATAGGCATAATGTGGAATAACGATTAATTAGTTTATGTACTTGCATCTACTAATAAAATAAAATCGTACCTTGACATGAAATGGTAGACGTCCAATACGACTTGGGTGTGCGGGAAGACTGCTCTGATGGAATTGCGGACGCTGCAGCACATGTCGGAGATCGTGATTTCGGGAAACGGTATGCCGAGCAGTTCGCATCGCCGTCGATAGCCTTGCAATAGCTCGCGCATCTCGGCATTTGATTTCGTATGACACAGTTCCTGTGATGAATGTCAGTGTCCACGATCCATGATACAACGATGCGTGCGAGATTTGAAATGATAATGCTCACCCAGAACAGTATCTCCGTCCACTCACTAATCCCACTGAGGATTCCACCTTCCATCACTTTCGTCCGCTTGTGTTTGCCATCTATCGTCACTGCCTTCCGAACAACCTTGAAGGTTGCATCCATAGATATCGTGATGCCTGTTGTTCAAGCGCGTCAGTCAGTTTAGCTGCCGAATGATAAAGACTCGATGCTTACCGGTGAGCGTGCGCATGTACTCTTCTGATTCCATCTGACGCGAGCGCAAAGTAAACTCCAAGAAGACCTCCGAAATCGTCTCGTCGGAGATGGACGGGGGGCCGTATGAGTCCTTGAAGGGCAGTGAGAAGCGCTTGAGCGGTCGATGTTTGAAGAACGTGTCGTGGACGTCTGAGTAAGTTTGAAGGTAGTCGAGGAATGCCTGATGGTACTCGAGGAGATGGAGCTCTTCGAGTGCCTTAGTGAGCTATGTGGGTGAGCCCAGAACGAACAAAACAGACTCACGGCGGATATTCTCTGCGAGACCTGCTGAAGTCGTTGACGGCCGGACTTCGATGATCAGATCCAGCAAGTCTCGAGTCACTCCACAGCGCTTGAAGAAGATGGGTACACCACCTGTGTGAAGACCGGACCATATCAGGGAAGGGGCACGAGTTCGATGATTTGGACACGTACGAGGTATGGCCCAGAACTCCCATCTCTTCCAGTAGATGGGATTTGTTGACGCGAAGCAAAACCCAGGCAGCTTGGGCGGCTTTGGACGGTCGCTGCCGCCGCCAGCGCCAGAGGACTCACCATTGTCCTCGTCCTCATCGTCCTCTGGGTCATCCCCTCCGTCTTCGTCGCCCTCGTCATCAAGTCCTTTCCCGCGCGAATCTTGCGACTGCTGCTGAGACGCTCGGAGCCTGGCGCGTTCGTCCTTGCACGGGATGCATCGAATCTGAAATCCCATAGCGCGCTCCTCACGACGGATCCCATGGACATCGCGCGGCCCCGTTGATGTCCATCCTTGCCAGGAGACATTCGTCGAGCTACAGACGGGGCATGACAGGAGGTGGGAGAAATAGAAGGGGTGGATCACAGTCAACTCCTTGAGGTAAGTGGTCTCCGGCTGGATGTGAATCTGGCCCAGCTTCTGACGTTTCGTCTGATCCAGGAAAGTCGGCGGCACAAAATGGGGCCCATAGAGTGGGACATGCTCCGGAAGGAGAGCCGCCTTTGCCGAAAGAGCGGTCTTGGGCTTCGACGACTTTGCGGTCTTCGCGCCAGGCTTCGCGGGCTTCGTGCTGGGTTTCGTGGGCTTCGCGGTAGGCTTCGTATGTTTGTTCGAGTCCTGTGTTGCCCGCTCTCCCGCAATAGCATTTGTGAGCTTCGTCACGTAGTCGACGTACTTCGAAACGTGAGCTTCCCACTCGAGTTGCGCATCAAGCACGACGGCATCTCTCTTCTTGCCTTTCTTCTTCCATTTCGTGACCCGATTGTTGACCTAGCAGAGCGACACAAGATGTCAATGAAGAATTGTTCATGTGAGACTAAGTATTCGACGTACCACCTCATCCCACTCCTTGTCGAAGTGGTCGCGCTCATCCTGGTTGTCAGGTAAGCCGTTGCGGAGGACGGCGCGCACAAAGGCCGGATCAAATGTAGACATTCTACAGAGGAGACACAGCGAGGGCGAGACAGCGAGGGCGAAAGGGACCAAGTCGACAGCGTTAGAGAGGGACAGGAGTCCGTCGTCAGGAGGACTCAACTGACGGACCCGCAGCCGCTATTTCACAGACGTGAAATGCGACTGCATGGGCTCGCAACCAGCCTCCTGGCGAGACAGCAAGGGGGCAGGTTGACAGTCGCGATGGGTGAGACGGCTCGGCTAGAGCCATTTCACTTTCTCTCGTCACGACGGGCTCCATGGGCGCAATATCCCGAGTACGCGAAAGGACCAGCATTAATACGATGTACATACATGACCCCAGGAACGGTAATCTACCGAACTCTTTGCTGAAGAGTTTGCTATAATACATAGAGCAGAGAACCAATTTGTTACACGAGCAGAGATACCTGTGAATAAACAAAAGTATCAAGAAGATGTCAACTAAAGGCAGAGGGGCCGACAATGAAGGGAGAGATACATACAGGAACAAGCAATGCCCGATTTCGACCACCCTTCAATTCACAGAAGGTGCATGGACAACAAGCGAGCGCCGAGAATATTTCCGGTAGAGCGTAAAGTGAAACGGACTCGGATGCGACGTCCGAATGGGACGGCAGCGAGCGATTGGAAAGGATGGTGCTCCTCTTCTGTAGTGAAGACGGGCATGAGCGCCATCGGGTGTACACCCTGCTAAATCAGCCATTTAGAAAGACACAATGAGATGCTGAACATTCGAGAGGAGCACGCACCGTATCGCTTCCCGCGGGAGGCGTCCAACTGACTTGAAGAAGCATCGGGCTCGGTATGTTGCCAGGAGCGGGATCGGGCCGCACCAGCTCCGATGTCTGGTCGCCACGCTCTGTCCCGAGGGCCTTGAGACGTCGCAAGCCGCGCCTCCAGACAGCGCGCTCCAATCCATTGTCGGCAGGAGGATCCAACCAGCACGAAGCGAACTCCGAAGGGCGATCCGACTCATCAAAGTCGGGGTCACTCTTGGCTCCATCCGTGCTGAAATAGAAACCCTCCTCCCTCAGACGGCCTGTCATCTCGACAATGACAGCGGCATATTCCTTCTCGATGCCGCCGTCGGGTGTGGTGTGGGAGCGGCGCTCGTATAGGCCGTATGAGCCGGGGCGATCACCGACTTGAGGGAGGGAGAGGAAGTCGGCATTGGGGACACTCTCCAAGAGGCCGGGCTTCCAGACGGTAAAGAAATCCTCGTGGTGCTTATGGCGCTCAGCGTAGATAGACTGCATCGTCAGGGTAAGAAGAAAGCTGCGACTGACTCCTGTCTGCAGCGCAGACTTACTGAAAGAGGATCGCGGCATAGCCAAATTTGGTTTTTCGCGTGCA
The DNA here is from genome assembly GCA_003675405.1 of Hericium coralloides. NCBI lineage: Eukaryota > Fungi > Basidiomycota > Agaricomycetes > Russulales > Hericiaceae > Hericium > Hericium coralloides. The sequence continues at coordinate 17,452 of QUOP01000084.1, forward strand.
CTGCTGTACATAGACTCACATATCGTTCAATTTACTGTGAATCGTACTTCTAACGACCCGTAGACATGGACATGGATGTGAAGCGACGAGCCTGTTAGTCGGTCGGGCGCTTGATCTCATCTCAGAAGGCATGTCCATCACAAAAGTAAGTGGGTTTTGACCCGCCCACGGACTAACCCTGGCCAACCACCGGACACGGCCCCGAAATCACCCCGGCAGCCCGATCGCCCGCCTGCGGCGGGCGATCACACTGGCTATGACCGATTTCGCAAACGGTCGACCGTTTCGACCGATTTTCGACCGTTGGGAGCGCACGTGCCGCAGCATCCGCAGCGCGTCACGTGACTTTTTGGATCTGGCCCCTCACGGCAGATCTGGTTCCCTCCTAACCCTGCCAACCCCAGCGCCGGGTTCCAGGGGAGGCGGCGACGGGCGACGAACGACGACGGCGGCGGCGGCGGAGGGTATATTCGAGCACCAAAAAATCGTGTATATTAATGGCCGGGGGGCTTAAGTAGAGTACAGCTATGCAGAGTCAAAGGAAATAGCGGGGAACCGTAGGATAATGCAAAAAAAGTCCGAAAAAACGAACAGCAGCCTAGTGCCTAGTGTGATACTGCGTCAGGGTCCTTGGCCCAGAGGCTCGCTTGGATGTGGAGGTGCCGCTTGCCCTCGTAATCGACAATGTACTCTGCGTCGATCGGGGGTCGAGCTTCAGGTCGTCGTAGAGCCTCCATAGAACGAGGCCGTCGGGGTGATCCTTGACGAGGCGCGAGGTGAGCGACTTGGAGAGGTTGACGAGCTCGCAGGGGAGGTCGTTCGTGGTCTGCTGCTCGCAGACGGCACGCACGCACAGGTCGGAGATGGCGCAGAGGAAGGCGATGGGGTTGAAGCGCGCCCCGTCGCTGTAAATCCCGTCCGGCTGTGGCCAATCAGGCAGCACGTCGCGCCCGTCGGCGATCTTGACGCCGTCCGAGCACCAGTCGCGCCTGTGGTTGTCGGGTGAGCCTACCCCACCGGGGTACTTGACGGTCTTGCAGCGCGTGCACGTCTGGATCTTGCGCTATCGATCGCAACGCGCCAGCGACGCGCGCACCACGGGAATCGGTCAGCCGCGACGTCCTTGTTCGAGAGCGACGGCCCGATGCGAGAGGAGACGTACCGGTTTCTCGTCCGGTCTGGCGAGGGTGACGGCCTCGCACTGCTCACGCCAGAACTTCTCCGTGCCGGTGCTTGTTGCTGCGAGGAAAGGTGAAAACGGGAGTTAGCAGGCAGCTCGAATGGGAAGAACGGAGGGGGAGAGGCGGGCGATGGCGTCGTCGCAGCGACGTCATCGCCACGACGACGTTATCGCCACGACCGCGTTATCAACGCGACGGCGCTCGTCGTCTGCGGTGGGGGTGGGGGTGGGACTGTACTTACAGACATAGTCATTGCCGGCCTTCACTCGTGCCACGACTTGCTTCTCGATGAAATCGAGCTTGCTGATAAGCGCGAAGGGGTGCTTGCTGACAGTCGGAAGCCCCTTCGCGTCGTTCCTCGCCCGTAGCTTTGCGTTGTAAGCGGACGTCGCACTGACCCACCTGCGCGGCGTCATCGAAAACGATGCCCACTTGTGCTCGACGCGCATGTCGGTGAAAAGGTAATACTCGTCATCCTCCTCGATCGTGAGCGAGTGCGCGTGGATTCCGGTGAGAATCGAGTAAAAGCGCTGCGTGCGCGAGAGCCCATTCAGGTGTGGCGGGAGGGGATACCGCACCGCAAGAGCGGTGCCAGCGCGCGAGGCAGAGTGGGTCGACCTCGGTAGGGCAGCCTGCCCTCGCGCT
>QUOP01000085.1:0-235080 GCA_003675405.1 Hericium coralloides
CATGAGCACGTAGTTGAGCACGCAGCCGAGCAGCGTGCCGATCATCTGCGCCGTGAACGCGGCGCGCGGCGGGAGCTTCGTGTCTGTGCCAAGACATCAGTGTCGGTCTCGGCGATCGGGGAGGTACTTACACTGCGCGATCTTGAGGTCGCGGAGTAGGAGCTGGGCCTGCGTCACGGAGTCTAATTTGGCAGATGAGCACTGGGCATGCCAAGGAAATGGAGGGAGGACGCACTGTAGCCGTACAGCACGAAGTACATGTTCGCCATGGGCTTTCCGGGGTGGATGAACCCACCGATCATCTGCACGAAGGGCTGGATGATGAACTGCAGACCGGTCATGGCGTACAGCGAGCCGAAGAACAGGATCGAGATGGAAGCGAGCAGGACAGCGACGATGAAGCCCCACCTAAGGCGGAATGAGCACGACGTCCAAGCGACGAAAACAGGAGAGCGTATACCATGGCAGCGTCGAGTTCGTCTTGTAGATGATCACGAGCGAGGTGATGATCGCCGCGAACAGCACGACGACATACCAGCTGTTCGGCGCATCGGGGTACTTGAGCATCTCGCGGTAATGCGGGTCGATGTCCTCGTCCTCCGCGGGCACGCCGCGCTTGCCGTCGTGGCGCCAGAACTTCCAGTCGAACTCCTGGTACGCGCGTTTGAGACTGCTCGGCGTCGCCCAGCCCCACGCGTAGCGCAGGTCGTCGAAGTTCCAGAGCAGCAGGTGCGTGAAGGTCGCGCCCATGCCGAGGTTCGTGCCGAGGAGGTTGACGACCCAGGTGCCGGAGTAGAACGGCAGGCCCTGCTCCGCGAGCAGCGTCTTGTCGACCTCGAACTGGTCGTTGAGGATGAGGAGCTGGTCATATTGGGAGCCATTCGCGTAGAAGAGAACTTGTGAGAGCTGGGAAGGGCGACGTTAGGGGCAGAGTGGCCCATGACGCGACAGAGACTTACGAAGGGGAAGTTCTTCGAGTCCCAGATGTTGTTGTAATAGACCGCGACGAAGCATATACTGTCAATGACGCCGTAAGGCCCGTCGTCAGAGGTCGAGCGAAATCGTAAATGCTCACATGCAAAGGATGTAGCCGATCAGGTTAGAGAACTGGGCCCTCAAGGGAATGGCCATGGGGTTGTAGCTGCCGGCAATGTACTGCCAGTCGAAGCAAAGCGAGCCGATGCCGAGACCCTCGTTTCCGTTCGAGCCACCGAAGATGCGCGTGAAATCCTGGTTCTTGTGGCCCGCCAAGCAGAAGATAGAGAAGCCGGTGAGCAGCGGGAACATCCACTCAGGGAAGATCTCCCAGACGAACAAGCTGGTTGGGGCGTTAGCCCGCTCAGCAGTCAATAATGTAGACAAATGGCTTACGTGAAGAAGCCGATGTAGAACATGCGAAGCTTCTTCTTGTTGCCTCCGTCGTCGACCTTGTTGTACAACACGTCGAACATGGACACCATGGGCAAGACGCTGGGGTACAACATTTTGGATGGGTACAACAGGACAGCTGAGTGGTGTTCGTGAGCACAATAAATCATACAGTCTGTAGAATACGGCTCACGTCGTAACAGGCCACCAATGCCATAGCCCAGCAGCTGGCTGGAGAACAGCAGGAAAATGGAGGCTCCGGCGTTGGGCGTAATGTTGTAGTACAGGCGCTGAACTGCCAGGACTTCCGTGCCCAGGGCGGAGTTTGCCGCCGCGCCGGCCATGATCACAATGAAGGCATTCTCCTTCTTGTTGAATGGGCCCTGGGATGATGGTTGTAAGCCGCGAGCGCGGGTCGACAGTACGGCATGGCACTGCACTTACGGGGTTAAGGTAGCGGAAAAATCCGCGACGTGGGATGATGAACGCCATGAAGATACCGAGCACGTACGCGATGATAGCGAGGAACATCACCGATACGAGGACCGTTTGCTGTGGGGAACATCAGATGGGTGTCGATGGACGATACTTCGGTGCCTCGCTTACCGGCTTGAAGTAGTAGATCTCCGCTGCAGGACACCGTGAGCGCACGCGACATGAAAAGCGACAGGCAGGACATACCAAGAACGCCTCCGAAACACGACAATCCGAGACCTAGAAAAAAGGACCGGAACGTCCATGGGCTCAGCGTCGGGTCGTCGTCGACGCTGATGACATGGGTGACGATGTCGCGCTCGTCCTGAAGTACTTCAGAGACGGTGCTGTTCGTCGACTCGACGTCCGACTTGGTGTAGGCCAGCTTCTCGTCAGATACGAGCTTCTCTTCCTTGGCGAGGGAGGGCTCGTTGGCCAAGACACCAGCCATGACGGAGGGGAGGACGGAGAGCAGGCTTCGTCAAGGGATGCTCCTCCGGCCCCGGCTGCATATAAGCAAATTCGCATTGGCTGGCCACGATAAGCGTTATTTTTGCCAGGCCTGTTGCCGGGGAATACAAGGCACTAGTGGGACCAGTTATCTGAGGTTGCCGCGTGCAGCATGTGGACACACGGGCAGCGTCCCACTCGCAGGCCATAATCGCGGCCCCATGCGGTGCCTGACCCCCCCGCTACTCCAAGACGATTGACAGCAGAAACGCATGGTCACGAGATAACAGCACCAGGGCAATGCGGCAAGCTTGACGGTCCCCTGCAGCCGATTGATCGTTTGATGCAGATGAGCCCGCCAGGTGCTACTTTGTGCATTTCGGGCGCCCGAAGGCACCTCTGGCCCGGCTGAAGAAAGACGCTATATATCAATGTTTCAGATCGTGTGCAGCGCAAATTTATCGTGTGCAGATGGGAAGCCGAGGGCCGAATCGAGCGCACAATAGTCCGGAGGAAGCATGCAGCTGTCCGTCGCTGTCCGTCCCAGGCGGGGAATCGGATCCATCAGTGTCCGAAGTCCGTGGAAGCAAGCTATACAACTTCTGAAGAGCATTTCTAAGTCTCATCAATCACCCAGGGTAGCGTCTACTTACCTTACCGTCATCGTGACGAGTGTGGGCTTGACTGCACCGGGGTAGACTCTTCCGGCCGAAGAAAATGAAGACTGGCGCGTGGTCTCAAACACCTCGCGGGATCCCGGATGAAATGTTGTTCATGCATGATAGAACATGGCGGCATATGTAAATAACGGAACAATTTTGAGTATCCGTGCTTCAAAATTGCTTCAAGATGCCGGGTGGTTCGACCGATTTGCCACGACTTTGCCAGGGCAGGCGTGACAGCCGGGTACGTGACCCTCACACGACGCGACTCCGTGACGGACGCCGTGACGGCGACGTCGGAGAGGATCGGAGTTGACCGAGCCAGCGTTTTGACCTGGACATTTCAGCCATTCCGTCTATCTGACCATGTTGCTCTCCTCTGCTCGTTCTGCTGCCGTCTCTGCTGGCTTTGGACGGCGAGCAGCCTCCGCTATCGCCTCCAAGTACGCCCAGGCCGCCTACTCCGCGGCGCTCGCCAAGTCACCACAGGTGCTCACCAAAGTGCAGACCGAGCTCAACGCCATCGAGAAGTCCATCCATGACGCTCCGGAGCTCCAGCAGTTCGTGAGGAACCCCACCCTGTCGGTCAAGGAGCGGTTGCAGGGCCTCCCGATTCTGTACGCGCGCGCGGAGACGTCGAAGAAGGACCCGGTGTCGGATGTGACGAAGAACCTGCTCGCGCTGCTGTCGGAGAACGGGCGGCTGGGAGAGACGGAGGATGTCATCGAGAGCTTCAACGAGCTGGTCGCGAAGTACAAGGGCGAGCTCTCGGTCACCGTGACCTCGGCCACGCCGCTCCCGAGGGACGTGATGACACGCCTTGAGTCCACGCTGAAGCAGTCGCAGACAGCGCAGCAGGCCAAGACGCTGAAGGTTCAGAACAAGGTGCGCAGTTTGCAGGCTCACTCGACGCTCAGTGCTTACTGCTCTGCAGGTCAACCCGTCCGTCCTCGGTGGCCTTGTCGTCGACTTTGGTGAGAAGACCATCGACCTGAGCGTGTCGTCACGCATCAACAAGCTCAACAACCTTCTGCAACGTGCGTATCTGCTCTTGCTTCGCTTTCCATATTCTAACCATTCGCCTTTATAGAATCTGTCTAAGGTGGTCGGGGATACTTTCTCATAGATGTCGAGAGCGCGTTGATAGCTATGACTGCAAAATAACATTCACTTTCTGATGATGATACGCGTGTGATCACGGATGAGAATAGTAGACTAAGATTACATAATCTGTGACGCCCTCGCGCGTCTCCCCGAGAGTTTCTTGTGCTCGTCTCGTCTTTTGCGTTTATTCTGAACTACCATCGTACCGCCATCTTCTCTTGCTTCATGAGTCTGTGGGGATAGGAAAGATAGTATAAAACGCGACGTTTAGAGACAAAGTCATGTCCACGCGCCGTCCACCGTCCATACCGAGTTGGGCCGTTTTACCAGGTGCGCGCACCCCAGCCGTAAACCACATGCCGTCTTATACCGCCGCAGAACCAGACAACTCCTCGTCCTACGGGAACGCCTCGGACGACGGGGACGTCGACCAGCTGCACGGGAGCGCCGCGTCCTCGCAGGCCACGCAGAAGCGCAAGGCCCCGTCGCCGCTGGGCCCCTCCCCGTCCCGCCGCCCCTCGAAGAAGGCGCGCCCGTCCGCCGCGCCGCCGCCCGCCTCGCCCTTCGGCCGCGTCATCGAGGGCGACCGCACGCGGACGTGGCAGGAGGCGCAGGCGGAGAAGAAGCGGCGGACGCTGGAGCGCGTGCGGCTGCGTGTGCAGGGTGGCGCGCCGCCGCGGGAGGGCGCAGGGGCCAATGCGAGCGGGCCCTCGCGTCTACAATCCAGCAGCACGAGTCCAGGTATGCTTCTCCCCGCGTTTGCGCTGTCGTGTTACCGACTCGAGCGCGTCCAGTGCTGTCCAGAGCCACGAACAAGACACCCGCGCGCCCCGCGCAAATGCCGACCCGTAAGTCCCGCCCGCCACATCGTGTGCCCCGCCTCACTCCACATTGTGCAGAGCGCCGCGCGGGGTCCGTGATCGACATATCCTCGAACTCGGACGACGAGGCGCCGCTCGCCGGGCAGAAGAAGCGCTTTCGGAAGCTCTCGAAGCCGACTCCTGTCGCGCAGAAGCAGGCGCGGCGCGCGATGCGCCCGCCGCCGCCGCCGGACCCGAGCGACGTGATCGTGATATCGAGCGACTCGGAGGACGGGGACGCGGCGGCGGAAAGGTCGGCCGCTGCGAGCAGGTTTGACGAGATGATGGCGAGCTCGTCGTCGCCCTCGGTCTTGCGGAGGCCGCCACGGAGGCCTGTTTCGCCTGACGATGACAATATCATGATTATACCGTCGTCGGCGTCTCCACAGCCAGTTCCTGCACCGGCAGACGACGTGCCCATAGATACATACATTCCAGAAGACGACGCCGATCTCGCGCCGCCTCCGCCCACAAGCTCCGAACCCGCTCCGCAAACCGACGCCGCAGAAGAAATGGACTTTGTACAGGACTCCACGCCAGATGGAGATGCAGCGGAGGATCTGGACCTCCTGCCTACCGCGCGGGCGGCAGAGGAAGAGGCAGAGGCAGAGCACTCGCCTGCGTCGGGCGACTCGGACCTCTTCCGCATCGACGCGCAGGACACAGATGAGCCCGGCACGTCCTCGCGCGCGGTCTCGCTCTCCCTCCGCCAAGGCCTCGACGACGACGCCGAGCCCGACACCGCCCCGCCCCGCCCGTCCGCGCCGTCTCCCGCGGCGGCCGCACCTCCCGACGCCACAGCACCTCACGCGATTCGCATTCCCTCCGAAACGCACATCACCCCCGCCTTCTCCCCCGTGGAGCCGCCCCCGGCCTCCAGCTCCTCCGGCGAGGCGTCCACGTCCCCGGAGCGCGCGCGCGCGCCGCTCAAGTCCGTGCGCGGTGCGCTCTACGGCGGCGCGAGCGGGTTCTTCAAGGACGTGTACCGCGCGCGCCGGCGCTCGCGCACGTCCTCCGCGGGCCGCCCCTCCTCCGCGTCCGCCTCCATCTCGGCGTCGCCGGAGGCGGCGACGGCATCACGCGCTGCCCGGGGTCCGCGGCAGGGACGCATGCTGTCGGGCGCCCACAATCATAGTACGGTAGCGGCCAATCAAGTCTCGGAGGTTGCGGGGCAGGACGGCGAGCGGGCTGCTGTGGACGATGTGGGTATCGCGCCCAGGGCCGCGCAGGGTCGAGAGGCAATTTTAGATCCAGGCACTGCGTCCCCGGGGAATGGTCATTCGCCTGAGGTGCCTCGGGAAGTGGAGCGTAGCTGTGATATGCGCGTTGAAGATAGCGTATCTGCCCAGGGGCAGGAGGAGACGGCTTCTCAGGCGGCTGGCAATGAGCCTCAGCCGACGGACCAGGCGCAGAGCGAGGATGGCCGGGTTGCGAGCACCCCGCCCCCGCATGGCGCGCCCCGGCTGCGTCCACCTGCTTCGCTTCTGGACCAGGGCACGCAGGAGCAAGATCCGGGCAGGCCATCTGTGCGTGTTCAGACCGCCTGCAGCGCGTTCTCCACTGACGATTGCACACTGAAGTCATCTGCTCCGGCGGCGGGCGCGGAGAAGCCAGCCCGGAGTCTGGAGGAGCTCGTCAATGGCCTATGGCTCGGACATAAGCGCAAAACGCTCCCTGCCGCCCCGCAGACAGCAGCGCAGGCGCAAACTCCGGAGGTGATCGACTTGACGATGGACGACGATGACGATGACGCAGGTGGCTCTGCGGGCGGTGCGTCTGCCCCCCGTATGCACGTCCACTTGGGGATGATAGCTGATCTGCCCATGTGTGCAGGTGTGTCCGTGCCTGCTCCCAGCGCCACCGCGGGCGGTAGCGCAGATGGTGCGTAATTGCATTTCCTGTTGGGTTTGGCTTAATCTTGCTGACATGGGTGCAGCGTCTGGGTCTTTGGGGCGGCAAGAGCGGGGGCTGGGTGAAGCGGCGCCTCCGTTGGCGTCGGTGCAAACACAGGCGCAGGGTCTGGTTGACGGGCAGAGTCCAAGTCGTAACGCTCAGCCCGCTGCGACCCAGCCAGCCTCGACCTCCGCCGTCCCAGCCACTCCCGCCCCACGTCATGCGGTCCCAGCCATCCCTGCCTCATCCCGGCCCCGCGCGGACGAGTCGCTCTCCACGCCCGGCCCGTCTCCCGCTGCACCGTTCCGCGTCCTGCAGCGCCCGCAGCGCAAAGCGAGCGGGTCCGAGACGTTCGCGCGCCTGCGCGACTGGAGCCAGAAGCTACGCCGCGGCTCGGGCGGGCTGCCGCCGCCACCGCCGGCGTCACCCACCGTGCATGGCGCGAGTGGGTCGCCGGGGGCGTCTGCTCGCGGGCGCCCGTTGTCGCCGTTCAAAGCTGTTGTGGTAGCTTCGGCGGCATCTGGCGGCGTTGCGGCTTCTCCTGCGCAGAATGGACCGGCGGGCGGGGAAGGTGCTCGTATTCCTGAGTCGGCCGCGGAGATGCCGACGTCTGAGGATAGTGCGATGGATGTTGACGAGCCAGCTGGCGTGTCGTCTGCCCAGGGCCAGAACCAGCGAGATGCGGACGAGGTATCGGGCCTGGAGGACGCGGTCCCTGCAACTATCGAGAACATTGTTCCGATTTCTGAAAGCGGTGCGGCGGCTGATGACTTGTATGGGGGTTCTGCAGTCGAACAGGCCTCGGCGACTGCAGGTTCGCAGCCCAACGCCGGGCCTGAGCCTCTGCAGAGCGCAGAAGCCATCGCTGCGGGCGAACTTGTGAGACCCCTGGATCCTTCGTTTCCGACCGCTTTCTGAACATTGTGGATCTTCTAGTCCCCGCCTGTCTCAGCGCCTGCTTCTGGTGTTGCTTCGTCGAGTCGCGCAGATGATGCGAACGTGGAGACTACGATTATGGCCGCTGTCAGCGATCTGTCTATCACGCCTGCGGACGATGAACTCGAACTCCTGGAGCTTGAGTATCCGGAGAGTACCACTGCAAGCAGCGAGGCCGATGTAAGCCCTTTAAATCTGCTATCTAGTTCAAAGACTCAATCGTTCTGTTCAGGCTTCGTTGGAACGAAGACGCAAGGGCAAATCGCGCCAATCGTCGGCGTCGTCGAGCTCTGTTGTCCTTCGACGGTCGAAACGACAATCGGCTGTTGCGTCCAAGGTGCATGTGCCCAGGGCGTCGACTTCCCGAACTACATCTAGAGCATCATCAGACGATCCTCTTGACCTGCTGAGCGACCCGATCGAACCAGCAACTCCAGACTCGGAGCCGATCTCAACGCCAGCGGTGTTCCAGAACAGCAGTAGAGGCGTCTTCAATGATTTCGTACTCGACGGCATATCTGTCATAGCTCTCACGCCTGAGCGGCTCATGGCGGAGTTCCCGCCCGCTGTGTACTACGCGAGGGATCTTCCGCACATGCTTCAGGACCGTATGAACGCCCTCGCCCTAGACTTCCGCAGAACGGACATGGCGCGCGCGGTGTTCGAGAGCATGATCGAAGAGGGCACCGCGGACGACGAGCCCGACGCGCCGCGAATCCACGTCATCAACGACGTCGACGACGACGTGACGCCGCCGTGGGAGTTCCACTACAGCAACCACATGTGGCATACCGACGGGGTGGAGCCGCCTGACCTTGTCAACCTCCGCGGATGTGGGTGCGTGGGGCCGTGCAACCCAAAGTCGAAGACGTGCTCGTGCGTCGCGCGGCAGAAGGAGCATATGCCGGACGGGGCGGACGGGTTTCTTTATGATGAGAAGCGGAGGCTGCGGTTCCGTGACTACCCGATTTTCGAGTGCAATGATCTTTGCGGGTGCCCCGAGGAATGCAAGAACAGGGTACGTCTGTATTTTATTGTTATTGTTTAGGGCGAGATTTTTGATTGTAGTGGTGCCAGGTTGTACAACACGGACGCAAATGCGAGATTGACATCCGGAAGACAGAAAAGAAGGGATGGGGTGCGTATCTAGCATATCATCGCTAGGCTTATGGCTGACCGTGATGGACAGGCGTGTTTGCGAGGAGCAGGATTCCTGCTGGCATGTTTGTCGGCTTATATGCGGGTGAGCTCCTGACTGACCAAGAGGGCGACGAGCGAGGAGAGTAAGTCTAGTTTGAGGTCTGTGCTCTGGATTGGTGCTGATGTCCCGCAGGAAATACAACAAGTTCGGTCGGACGTATTTGTTCGGGCTGGACTTTTGGTACCTGAGAAGGGGAGATAATTCTGACGACTGGGATCCGAAGTATGTCGTGGATGCTTATCACGCCGGTAACGTAAGTTGATCCTGTTCAATCACGATGGATGATTTCTCACTTCCCTGTCCAGTTCACCCGCTTCCTCGTATGTATCATGCCTTGGACCTCTTTGTGACATGTACTGATGGGTGAACAGAATCACAGCTGCGATCCAAACTGCTATGTCAATTCCTGTTATATCAACGAAGCCAACATCGAGAAGCCCTTGCTAACGATCTTTACTTCTCGAGATATCGACCCCGACGAGGAGCTATGCTTCTCGTATTATGGCCCTATGGACGAGAGCGACGATGTGAGTGATGCGTGCTCTGGACTTTTCTGATCTTTCTTGTTGACCGGAGTTGCAGGAGAGTGCTGCTGCAGCCCTGGAGAAAAATGACGCCGTCTATGTAAAGTGCTCTTGTGGGGCCGCCCGGTGTCGTAAGTCGCTCTTCAATTGATCCTGTCCGTACGTTATTGTCTGTATCGCACGTAAATATACCTATGTACCCCATAGCTACCATATGTAAATAACTGCAACAAGTTTGGATATCATGTTGGGATGACTGTATCCTCAGTTGAATGACTATATGCGTCTTTGACTGAACTTCCGAGCTGGGCTGTCGTTTCCTACTGTTCCACCTCAACGCGGAGAAAATGTAACTTTTTTAAATCGGAAACCTAAGATACAACAAGGTGCGCCCGACTTGGAGGAAGGGCTTTGGCGTTACTGATGATCTGCTCGTTTTGGCCTTGTAGGATATTGATCTATTTCAGATACTAGCTGAGGTTCATCACGTCTTCGCATTCACGCCTTTCATCACCACCGGCATCGAAAATCCATTGTACGAATTGGGCATCCGCGTAACCCCCAAACACCGCTGGCCCGGCCGGTGAAACGGGTTAGCGCGCACAGGGTACTCGCGTTTCTTGATGAGGTCGACGACCTGCCCGCCCGACACGGCCTGGAACTGCGTGTCGATCTGGCCGAACACCTTCGGCAGCGCGGTGGCGGTCGTCGCCATCGTCTCCTCGCAGTAGTCGGTCACCGCGAACGGGATGTCAAGTCTGTGCCGGGGTCAGATAGGCGTGGTGCGATGCGAGATGGCACGCACAGGCGCGAGAAGCGAAGTGGCTCGCCCCAGGTGTGGTAGCTGAGCAGGCCGGCGTTGAGCCCGAGCAGCGCGTTCGGGATGCCGGCCTCGTCGTGGACCTCGTCCAGGATGGTCGACTTGGTCCAGTTCTCGCCGGTGGAGTAGAGGCGGATGTCGATCGACCCGCCGCCGGTCCTTCGGGGTGCGGTATACGACCAGACGATATCTTGCGTGGCGAGGGAGCCTGGATACTTTTTCCGCGCGGTCTGCACTAGGCTATGGACTGGCTTTCCGAACATCGTCAAGTCGATGTGGGTGTTTGGTAGAAGAAGGGCTAGCTCGGAGAATCTGTGCGACAAGGAGCGTTATCAGTGACATTTCATAAATGCAGTATAAACCCTACAGCGGCAGAAAATTAAGCTCGACCTCGGCTCCGATGTAATGTATATTCAGCCTCTTTTTCTCTGGTGCACCACCTGAAGGAACAAGCTTGAGAACGTCAACAAGGAGGTGGTACACCGACAGCGGGTAATCCATCAGCAGCGCCGCAGGCGACTCGAGGGGAAGCCCCCGCCACGCGTACCACGACTTCCAATCCGTGATCTGGCCCGGTTCCGGGCGCGCGGGTATATCGCCGTCGAAGAACAGCCTGGGAATGTGCTCGACCTTGCAAAGCTTCCATGCGTCCACGTCGGTGGGCCACGCGTCGCCGAGGAGCACCTCTCCGTGGGTGTATTTGGCGTCGGATGTACGGCCGCGCTCGTCCTTCGGGGCGTTCATGTCGGGCGTATCGTCATGGGGGCGCACGCCGCCGGGGATGGACCAGTACCCGAAGGAGGGGCCGGAGCCCAGGACCTGGAATAGTGCGCGTATGACGTCGTGGTCGCAGGTGCCGTCGGACTCGATGCGGCCCCATGGGAATTGGGTAAGTTCTCCGCGGAAGTAGGGAAGGCGCTTCATGTATTCCTGGAAATCGTTTGCCAGGTGATTGATCAGCATGGTGGGGAGCCAAGTGCGACAACAGACCTTGTTGTTCGGGCATAGTTCCTTATGAGACGGTATTCCGGGAATTTTATGGGCCTTCCATGATTTCACTTGGCACTGGAAGTCGGTTGGACACAATGTAGACCGATATTAAACGAATGCATACCTCTCGAGAGCAATATACAATACCCCCGCATCCTCCTGGTAACAGATGAGCTTAGACAAAATGGAGCCAGTGTGATGTCCACCAACCGCACAGCATCGGCTGGGGAGATCGATAATTTTTAAACGGTTTATCTGGCCTTCTAACATTTGATGACCGAAGTACGACGCACCTTCCATTCATTTGTTATCGGGTCCTTGCAAAGTTGGGAACAATAAAAACACTGAGCATGCTCTCTGTTAGAGAAGGCGGTTGCTCAAATGTTAAAGAGAACTTACCACCGCGGTGGTCGCGAAATCGAGCTCTTTCAGCCTCTTGGTATCGCCATTCTTCCGAGCCGATTCGAACTCCCTCGCACATTTGTATTTAATGTCGAAGTGCTGGCTGCCTGTCAAATTAGCCAGAAATTCATGGTACGAAGAAGAAGAGCGAGGAGGCATTTGAACGAATGAATTCAATGACAGTGGGGGCGCTCTCGGTGAAGGGTAGTGGTAGAATCGACTTCACTGTGGAGATGAACCCGGAACGAAAGTGGCAAAAACTGCTAGTCGGCATGTCGACCGTGCAATCAATTCTGACAAATGTGATCGAGAAAGGGTCACCTCCGCCGGCGTATTAGGTCCTCACACAATCCTCACAGGCCTCGCGCTCGAAGGCCTCAGTGTCGAAGTGTTCAGGATCAGTCCTCGTCTCGGGAGGGCTGGCATGTAATCCACATAAATATACTTAGCACGAAGAAACGTTGACTGACTTTCGAACTGGCTAAAGCCAAGGCCCCAAAATAAAGGCCCGGGATCGAATTGCCCAGTGTGCACTGTGCGGTCACTTTTGGATCTACTTGTTTCGTGTTTGTGAAGCAGGGTTCCTTACGGATATCCACGTTGCCCTCTCGGATGCAAGAACTACAGGATCACTGCTTCCGGGGTATTTGTGACTTTGTGCGCCCGAGTCGAACCCAAGGCCGCGTGGAGTGAACTACGGGCCCGCAGGCTGTCTCGCCGTAACACGCGCGTATATCTCGACTGTTAGCACTCACATGCCCATGCTTTTCGCAGAATTCTGGTTGTCTTCGTACATGTGTAATCACTTTCCAGTCGAGTGCACTGTACAAGAGTCGAAAAGAGTCAAGAACTTGTAAGCGAGCGGAAGCGAACTTCGAAACACGACTCGTTATGACTATCCGAGCCATCTAATCTAATCTAATGGGCTTACAAACCCACGTCTCGAAGGTTTTCTCATAAGTTACAAGCCCGGCTTCAAAAGCGGATACAACACACCCTGACCTTCACTTTACCTTTACCTCGACCATGGCCGACAATACAGGGATACCCGAAGGACCAGATGGCCAGCATCTATTCACATGTTTGTCCTGCTCGATCGCATTTCTCACTGCCGAGGACCAGAGTACGTCTACGCGTCCTGCAAGTTATCCGCCCATCTGACACATTCCTCAGGAGTACACTACCGCTCAGACCACCATAGGTACAATATGAAGCGTCGCGTTGCATCTCTGCCCCCTGTCAGCGCAGCCGTATTCAATCAGAAAGTGCTGGAGCGGCGGCAGGAGACCGCGGTCATGCTATCACCCAAAGGGTCGACATGTGAGATCTGCAAGTATGTGGTATCTGCTAGTCTGATCGAGGCGGCCGATGGCTTACGATTTATGAAACAATGCAGAAAGGCCTACACAACTGAGAATGCGTATTTATCGCATATCAATTCGAAGAAGCACAAGGAGAATGAGCTGAAGGCGGCTTTGCGTCCCACCATTGAAGCTGCCGAGGAGGCAGATGCTGAAGTTGCACCCGCTGAAGTCGACACTGCTCCGGAATCATCAGTGGCAGCAGCACCTGCTGAACCCACCCCGCAACCCTCAGCGTCGTCCGTAGGCGTAAGTCTTTCGGTCCCCGAGGGCGCCACAGAAGACGACGTCGCGCAGACGATCGACCAAAAGATCGCCGCCGCCCGCTCGCGCCTGTCCCCTTCACACTGCCTCTTCTGCACACACGAGACCACCTCCCTCGACGACAACCTCACGCACATGTCCACCGAACACTCGTTCTTCGTCCCCGACGCCGAGTACCTCGTCGACATCACCGGCCTGATCACGTACCTCGGCGAGAAGATCGCCGTCGGCAACGTCTGCATCTACTGCAACGGCAAGGGCCGCGAGTTCCGCACGCTCGACGCCGTGCGCAAGCACATGCTCGACAAGAGCCACTGCAAGATCGCGTACGACCGGGAGGCCGACATGCTCGAGGTCGCCGACTTCTACGACTTCTCGGCGTCGTACCCCGACGCGGAGGAGCGCGCGCGGCGGAAGGCGGAGCGGCGCGCGCGGAAGCTCGCGGAGGCGGAGGCGCGCGCGGCGGAGGGCTGGGAGGACGCGGACGACGTCGAAGGCGAGGTCGACGAAATCGTCGAGGAAGATGGCTCTGAGCCGGAAGAGTCCGACGAGAGCGGGGACAGCAGCGAGGACGAGGACGCGCTCCCGGAGACCCAGATCACGTACGGCGACTCGCACCTCGAGCTCGTGCTCCCGTCGGGCGCGCGCATCGGGCACCGCAGCATGCGGCGGTACTACGCGCAGTCCTTCCCGGGCGCGCCGCGCGGCGGTAAGCCCGAGGACCCGAGCTCGGGCGCCGCGATCGTGCGGCGGCTGCTCGCGGACAGGAACTCGGCGCTCGTGCCGCGCAAGGGCGGCTGGGGCGCGTACGGCACCGGGACGGAGGTCGTGAAGGCGCGCAACCGCGGCGAGGCGCGCGAGGCGGGGCGGCACGTCCGCGAGTTCCGCGACCAGAAGAGGCGGGAGGACTTCAAGACAAGGATTGGCTTCATTGGCAACCACCAGAAGCATTACCGCGATCCTCTGCTTCAGGTAGGCCTTGCTTTCATTGTATATGCGCACGTCAAACTGAATTATGTTTATCTTAGTGATCGTTATCGCTGTACTATACCTTGCCTTGTAGATCTAGACACAGCCTGCATTCCGTTCCGCACATCTGACCAGTGTATCCACTTCAAAATCGTGACTGCATTTCATATTCCCAGGACTGATGAAGGACTGCATACTGGAAGCCTGCTAAGAGAATGGCATACGCACAAGCTGAACTAGCGATGCGAGCAGTGGGAGGTGAGGACGACGAGGACAAAGCGAAGACATTATTTTGAGTACGTGTAGCGAACGATGGCCGGGCTCTCTGCGAGGGTATCGTTACGGATATAAAAACAAATAGACGAGCGATGCAAGGTATGGGAATCGATGAAACGGGAAAAAAGTACCGGGCGCCAAAGTCATAAGGGGAGACGAATAAACATCTAATACAAATATGCGGAGGGCACGACGCCCTCGCGCCCTGAGCGCACATCGCGGGCATACCACCATCTAGAGGGAACGAAAAGGAGTTAGAACACAGGTCACTACGAACATGAAGAGACACTCACGAGTGGTCGCGATCGTCTAGGATCTCCACCTCCAGACCGACAGTGAGCGCCAACTCGCCCTCCTCAGTCCCGTCGAACGAGTACCGCGCATGCGCGGGCCTGCCCCCCTCGTCGTCGCCCTGCATCCCCGCAATAGCGTCCGACGGCGTCTCCGCGCGCAGATAGTTGCTCGCATCGGGGCCCGCGAACGGATCGCTCCCGCCCGCCGCGCCCGCCTCCTCTTCCTTCTCGGGGTTGAAGCCGTTGAACGGGCTCTGCGAGCCGAGGATTGTCGTGCGCGTCGCTGCGTTGATGTGCGCGAGGAGCGACGAGGGCCGCTGGTGCGTGGACGAGGTGTCATCCTCGACTTCCCCGGGGTCGAACTTGTTCAGCGCGTCATCGCGCCGCGAGAAGAGCGTCCAGAGGATGCCGATCAGCACGAGCAGGAAGACAACGCCGGCGGAGATTGCGATGGAAATGAGGATAATGATACCCGTCGCCAAGAAGTCTGAAATGGTGATGGTCTTTCAATGAAGTCCTGCAGAGACATAGAAATAAACTTACGATGTTGAGTGAAGCTAAAGGACGTGAACGAATGGAATAATGCGGCAACGGTGCCCGGCGTTCCAGAAGCTGAAGCGGTCATGAAATAGGGTATGAAGCTTTGACCGTCAAACAGCGCCGACGAGGCATTGCCGAATGCAGAGTCCGCAATGTACCCCGACACGAGGAGCATTCTATCAGGTTCAATAATGCCGTTGGCGGAGTGCGTGTCCTGCAGCGGAACCATGGTCAGCTGCGAGACGTTCGTCGGCCCCTGGAGACTCGAGCCCAGCGATGTCCAAGAAGCTCCGTTCCAAAAGGACAGGAACGACGACGCCCCGTCTGACGACCGTCCTGCGGCGAAGATGCTGCTGCTGTTCTGGTTGTTGACTTCCATGGCAGTGACCGGGCCGGGAAGCTGCGTGCTGTCCCCGACAGCGGCCCAGCTCCCGTTACTGAACGTGAACGAGACGACGTTATTCGGGCTACTTCCGGACAGCGAGATCGACCCGGCGGCAATAAGCGTCTCCTGGTTGTTCTGTAGACTAGTCAGCATGCAAATGGATATTAGCAAACAAGCCACAACGTACCCCTGCGTAGTTGACCGACGAGATATCGCCCTGAATACCCTGCCCCAGCGCGTTCCACTGCTTCGCCGACGTGTCAAACGAGCAAACAGCGCGGCACGTCAGCGAGCCAGCCTGAGCGAACGAGCCCGCAACGATGACCGTCTTCTCCCTAGACGACGACGTCGTAATGGAGCGCACGACGACCGAGGCTCCAGAGGCCGGCTGCAAAGGCTGCAGACTGCTCACATCCCACGTCTGCTGCGTCAAGTCGTACACCGCAAGCCCGTTAACATTAGTGCCCTGCATCGTAAACTCGCCGCCAACAAAGAGCTGATCGCCATCGACGAGCAGCGCACGCACGGTGCCGTTGACCTGTGCGCCCTGCAGAGGAGAGATGCTGCCAGAAGCAGTGTCGTACAGCGCGACGTTCGCACCGCCGGGGAAGGAGAAGTTCCCGCCGATGATCGCCACCTCGTGCGACGTCGACGTGTTCGTCCAGAACGCACCAGCGAGGACCGCAGGCGCAGGCGCAGGCGGCGCTGCAGGCAGCGGCGCGAGCGCCGACGACGCGGGCGCCTGGCGCGCAAACAGCTGCGGCAGCTTGAGATGCGACATCCACGCCGCCGCGCCGCGCCGGACATGCGCCGCGCCCACCGACCGGCGCCGCCTCTTCGCAGGCGCCGCCGCGGCGTCCCCATCTTCAAGGATCGCGCCGAGCGGCGTCACGGTCGGCACGTCTGCGCCATGCTGCGCATTCTGCAGCATCACGAACCCGCTCGCGCCGAAGCGCAGCGACGCGGCAACGCTGCCCGCGACGAACTGGCCCCCGCCCGACGCCGTGCCGTTCGCGACGAGCGTCATGCTGCCCACGACGAACCCGCCCGCGTTCGTCCACGTGCCGTTCGCGGCGTCCCACACGGCCATGCCTGCGGCGTCGAGGCCGGCGCCCGCGTGTGTGAAGTTGCCGGCGAGCTCGAGCTGGCCGTTCGCGAAGCCGAGGCTGGCGACGCCGCCGTCGACGCCGCCCTGCATCCCTGACCACTGGTCTTGCGTGATGGAGTAGGACGCGACGCCGCGCAGCGCGTTTTGCGTGGAGCTGGACGCTGTGTCGGAGAACGAGCCGCCGACGAAGAGCGTGTCGCCGTCGAGGGCGAGGGACGTCACGGGCCCGTTGAGGCCGCCGCTGGAGAGCGCGGACAGGGCGCCGTTCTTGAACATGACGATGTTGCTTGCGCCTGGGGTGGAGAGCGTGAAGTCGCCGCCGAGGAAGATGGTGCCGGAGGAGTGGTGCGCTACAGCCGAGATGGCAGAGGCAGATGAGGAAGTGAGGGCAGTCGGCCCGCCAAGACCGGCGAGCATGTTGAAAGCGATGGTGTCGAGAGCCGTCTCCGTCGAGTTCGCCAGGGTACCCGTCGCATTGACATTGTCCGACGAGCTCAACGGCCACTCGAAGAACCCGAACCCGTTCTGACCTGCTCCAGTCCCGCTCGGATTGGTAGCGCCTCCCGCCGTATCCGCCGAATTCAGGACAAGCTGAACGCGATCCGCAACAAGCTGGTAATTTCCGTTCTGCCCATTGCCAGCCGGGTCGTCCGCCAAAGTCATCGTGATCGTCGTCACAAAGTCGGGGGAAGACGGAATGACAGGCCCGCTGTAGATCTGCTGCGCCGCGTCGTTCTGGTTCTGCTGCGACACCGTCGTGACTGTGGGCGGCTGTCCACCGCCGGGGAACACCGTAACTTTGACCGACGTGCGGGACGGGCAATCCTGGAAATCTGAGCAGCCGGGCACGAGCAGGTTGATGGTGTACGTGCCCGACGCCGAGACGTACGGCCGCCACGTGAAGCTCGGGCCCTGTGCGGGCGGGGTGCCGACCGGAACGCTCGCGACGAGGATGGACTGCGTCGTCGCCGCAATGTCCGTGTTGGCATCTTCCTCCGTCCACGTGCCCGTGCGCGACGAGTTCGACGCGGCCGGCGCGAAGCACGACTGTCCGTTCTGGCTGTCGACGGCGGACGCGAACGCGCCGGACGAGAGCAGCTGGAAGAGGTGCAGACCGGGGCCGGCGCCCTGCCACTGCGAGAGCGTCACCTGCACACCGGTCAAGGAGCGCGTCGAGTCGAAGGTGAAATCCTGGTATGGCACGCCCGAGTCGGTCGACAGCGGGCAGTTGTCCGTGCATGTCTGGTTCTGGCCAGTGGTGGGATCCACGTAGTGGAGCTGCTGCACGGCGTTGTCCGGAATGGAAGTGACGCTGCCAACAGGTCAGCATATGGATCAGAGGCAGTGAAGTATGAACATACGTGAAGGCAGTGGTACCCCTGCCGTTCAGGAATGTGTTTCCGAGACGGATGCCGCTCGCACTGATGGACTGGAACGTCCGCACTGTGATCTGCGCGCCGTTGCTGTCAGCGCCGAACCAGGTATTGCCTGGTCCGTCTGCACCTCCGGGACATAAGATGTTCTGAATGTTGCTGAACGATTGATCGGAAGATGAGGGCGCGCCCTCAATCTCGGCATTCTGGAGAGGAATGGGCACGAGCGAGGACGAGAACGGTGTGGCGCCGACGGAGAAGGGGACGTTCGGGTTGTTCGTCGTGTTCAACGCGGATCCGTTGCCTTGAAAGGATGTCGTAAAGGAGCCAGCAAAGAAGAGGCTGGACTGCGAGGAATTGGTGGTGATGGACAGGACCTCCGCCGACGCGCCTGACAGGCCGCCAAACGGCGCGGCCGACCACGAAGACGCCTTGACATCCCAGACCGCTACCGACGCGCCTGGCGACGAAAATTTCCCTCCCGCCCACACCTTGTTGTTCTTCGCATCGCAGAACAGAGCGTGAATTTCTCCGTTTGGCCCATTGCTGCCGAGTGATGAGAAGGAACCGGAATGATATGATGCGACGTTGGATGCGGATGTCCCCTCGATGGTAGAGAACGAGCCAGCGAAGTAGAAGGTGTCGTCGAGGGCACATCCCGCTAGGATGCTTCCACCTGAGCTGGTCGAGCCGAGTCGGGTGAGGTCACCGTTAGGCGAGCGTGACAGCAGCGTCGCGGTGGATGGATCGAACGAGACGGCGCCAGTCGAGTCGTTGAAAAGGTCAAGGCCTGCGAATGCACCCGCGAGGCCGACCCGGCCCATGCGGTCGAAATCGACGAGCGGAAGAGACGCGAGGGCAGCATCGGCGAGTAACAAAAATGTGAGGGGAAGCCATGACGACTTGGAAATTGATATCATGGCGATGCTAGCGCATACGCCGCGCTGTAAACCTGGATGGTATGTGAGTTAAAGGAGGGTGCGGGGGAAGCACGAAGCTTAGATAGAGATAGTTACAGTTAGTGATCAACCAGAAGACAGACGTCGTCCAAGCCCTGCTCGGCTCGCCTTTGCCTCGCGACAGCACAACGCGTTCAACAAGTTCAATTCCCTTTTTCGGCCAAAGAAGAGCCGCACATTCCCGCCACGTGCTTAGCTAGCCTCGGTCACGCCCTTCCCGCGCGTCGCACGCGTGTAGGGTACGAACGGACTTTATACCTGTGCGACGGCACTTTCCAGGATAGTAGTGCAGCCAGAGGAAGGAGGGTCGTCATTATGGACGAGTTTGTGTTGATGTAGAAGATCTTGAAACGGAGGCAATTGGATGGATTACTAGTTTGGGACGCAGGAAACTGGGAAGACGACGCGATACCTTGCATGCTTTCTGCACCCTCGACTTACTGCTAATTCAGGAAAGCTTGGGTGGCGCGCGTGAACGCGCGGCGAAATCCAAAAAACCCTGAAAACTCGAGAAACTCGAAAAATTGCATAGAACAAGTGTTTTCATCTCATTTGACTCGTAGTCTTTAGGAAAATCAACCTCAGCATTGACCGATGTATAATTGAGCTCCTTGAAGGAGCAAGAACAAGATGCTGTTCCAAATCGGGAGGACCCTCTTACGAGGCCTCATGCAGAAGTTATCAGGGCTCAGAACTTGGCGAAAGCTCATAATGTTTTATTTAAGTTGTCTAGATCAGCCTACAGTAGTTACATGATGAGAATGTACACTATGATTCTTCAAATATAGATGATTTCTTCGTGCAGGTGTGCGATGACCGCGGATAAACAGGTGAAAATGCTCCGGCAGGGCACACGAAAGTGGAGTGGGCAGACGGACGACGCTCGAACGCGCAGGAACGAGCCCAGTGAGCAGACGGACACGCGTCGGGCATGCGGCACGCGATGGGCGGATGGGTGGATGGGCGGACGGGCAGATGGGCGGGTGGGCCTGCTGCGTGCTTGCTACGAGCGGACACGCGTGTGCGCGTGCATGTGCAGGTTTTGCGGGAAGACGGGGAGGAGTGTGCGGCCACGTATACATGACTAGCAGGCATGCAGTACTGCGTGGATGTATGTTGCTAGTTCCGCCGGCGTGGGTTGAGAAAGCGCTACGTCGCTGAGACATACCACAAGCATTCAGTCAAAATTCCCTCATCGTAATCACAGACGCACCTTCAGACCTTCAGGGTCCAGCTCAACAAGCTCTACGTCGTCTTCATCATAAAACCCTCCCAAACTCTCATCAATACACGACTCCTCACGGACAATGCCTGACTGGTGCTAATGACCTCGCAGAAGAGTACATTGCAGAAAAAGGGCGACGGATAGCCAGAAATACGAGACCACGAGAGGTTAGGACATGGTTTATGAGGTATAGAAGGCAAGCTACAGTTTTTCGAGTTTCTCGAGTTTTCAGGGTTTTTTGGATTTCGCCGCGCGTTCACGCGCGCCACCCAAGCTTTCCTGAATTAGCAGTACAGTACCCCCTTCTGCACAACGCGTGGTCGATCCCATCTTATCAAGTCGGATGAGGCCAATCTACTCAGCGTGCCATGCATGCGTCGTGTGGCTCCCCTCAACAATACCGTCAGACGGAGGTTCACCCGAATATCGAGATAAAGGTCGACAAGCCATCGCTTTTGTAAGAGGACAACATTGCAGTCTCCCCGGAGCCGTCTCCACGGTCGGATACTTTGTTGTCTAAGAACATTCGAGTCGACTGAAGTGCATATAGTCGCTTCACGCTTGAGGAAAAGGAGGAGGGTTCGATATATCGGAAGGCAAGACGTGTTAGACTGATTACTAGACTCTGGATGCACAATGAAACACTGGGTGCACAACCCAAATTTATCTGTGACAAAATGATGACAAAAAGATAGACAAGGACATAATAATGTAGTGATAAGTCCCGGCCCAAAAATCTGAACAAATTGGTGACAAAATTCAAATTGGAATGCTTTGATTGATTTTTGTTACCAATATGCTCAGATTCTTGGGTTCAGACTTATCGAGTCATTATTATGTCCTTGTCTATTGTTTTTGTCATCATCTTGTCACGCATAAATTTGGGTCGTGCACCCAGTGAAAGGCACTGTCAAATGCGTATTGTGTACAAGACGCGTTGGTCATGTGGTTCTATGCAGGATGCACGTGTGTGGCGACTGGTCTACTTTTCTTTACGTAGGTTTGACAAAAGTACTTACGTCCTCACTTCATGAAGTTGCCGCCATGAAGAGCGCTTATGATTCTGGTACAGTACTACGATGGTCAAGGCTCCAAGGCTACGCTTGTTTTCGCTGCAATGCAGAGGCGTCGCTGTAAGTCCTACAAGAAACCTTACTGAACGAAATACTTCTAATATTTTACACTCCCTGACCTTTTTAAGTACAGGCGTACCGTTAGATCCATTGAAGTGAGACTCGCCTCCACTGGAGAGGCCGTAGCTGGCAGCTATGGCCTTCTCGCTTGTTGGCATGGCACATCTTCTGCCAAGACCCGTTTGCCAGTACTCTCGCCTCCGAAAGGTGGTATCTATCATATCCCGTAAGTGGCGAAAAATGCGAAGGGGCAATAATCGCTTCCTGGCTTCAAATTATAATGTGGTTGAGACTGGCACTGGGATGGGCAATTTTACGTCTTCACTGTCAGTACTCACCACTTTGCCAGATTTCTCTCTTGCCTCAGAAGCTAAGCTACCTGCCACTTCATCGTCGCATGGCGAAGTGCCATCGGCCACCGTACTCTGACCCGTTTACTCACCGCAAGGATTGCTTTCGACTTGCCTATCGTTCAGGTCTCTTGCCACCCCTCGGATCTTTTCTCTATAAAGCTTTGGGATTCTGCACGATGATTTTTCAGAACAGCATCTCTGCAGCATTTCAGCACTCCTTCCCCAAGTCACTACTCTCGCCCAATCACCTCAGCCTCATCCCAACCTCGCCAACATGTCTCAATTCGTCGCCAAAGTCACCAACCAGCAGTACCCCCTCGTCCTCGCTCAATACAAGCGCGACGACTTCGGTGTCGGGAGCGAACAGCACCTGCACTGGGCCCTGCTCGTCATCACGGACGGCAAGCGCATCGCCGGGCCCTGCTTCCAGGCCGTCGACCGCACGTACCAAGACGCCCGCGGCAAACAGTGGTCGGCGCACTTCGCCCCGGCGGCGTCGCTCCTGGCGACGGACAAGTGCCTCGGCGCCGTCCAGATTGGCACCATCAAGCACCGCGAGCTGGACGCGTTCATTGCGCGCATGCGCGGACATGCGACGGTGCCGAAGTCCAATGGGTGGAACTGCCGCGACTATGTGCTTGAACTCGTCGAGATGCTCAGGCCGCTTGGACATATCCGCTCGGACATTGCGCGTGGTCGGGCGTATGTCGTAGAAGATTTTCTGCCCGAGCTCAAGCAGGTCAGCTATGCTACTGAGGATTACAGGCGGACGCACAAGAGCTACTACCCTTCCGTCAAGTACTTGGCTTAATTAAATGTCTCGAGGAAGTTGTAAAACGATCGTAAGCGCATTTTCTTCTTAACTTCATTTATAACATCTGACTGATTATTCCCTGCAATAGACGCGCCTTTAAGCACCTGCACCATCCAGAACTCGCATTCTTGGCTCTTACAACACGCTTGTATTATAACTGCACTATACCTGTATTATAGATTCGCGTATCATAGCTGTATCAAGGTTATTTCTGAAATTGCTTGTCACCGACCCGTGCCCCGGTGCCCGCGAGATTGTTCGAATCCGACGCGTCGAGGACGCGTCGCGCGCTTAGGCGCCCAAGTCTATTGGTCTTTCTGCGGTTCCTTCAGTTGGCAACCTAGACTGGTTACAAGTCTTCGTCTAATGCAAGCCTTTATGGATGGAATATCAGGCATCGCTAAGCATTACTCGTGATCAGTACAATATTACAAGAAGTTTGGGTATAGGAGGTATCAAGGCAATGGCTCTAAACCGGTGCCGCGACGGTGCACAAGCTGGTATATCGTAAAACTGCAGTCCAATCTAGACCAGACACACAAAGCGATCAGTAGGTATCCGAAGCGTATGCTGCCTGGCGCATTTCCTCGTCGGCAGTGTCGTTATCCCGCTCGTCCCGGATCCCACACCACTTCTTCGCGTCCACAGCCAGAAGCGACGCGCCGACGAGCCACTCGACCGCGATCTGCAGCACGTAGAACACGACCTTCGCGTCGGTCGAGGTGACGCTGGTGGGCGGGCTGGCCGTCGTGCCGATCCGGTAGAGAGGAACGATGGTCTAGCGAGGGATGAGATTGGAATGGCGCGTATGAGGGCGGGGTACTTACCAGGAGCGCGCTGGTGCCTGCAAGCCAGATCGATGGGGCAAACGGGGTGTCGACCTTCCGCGTCAGGTTCAGGCAGAAGAGGACGAGCACGACAAGTACGGCGGTGGCCAGCGCCGAGGAGACGATCCTGCAAGAAGCGCCACATTAGCGTCTAGACAAGATGTGGCGGTGACGGACGGCGCACCTCTCGATCTTCACGCTGTGTGCAGTAGACGGGTTGGTCACAGCGCCGCTTCCCTGCGAACCAGCGACGATACCGAGTATCCTAAAGCAGAACGGCGCGTCAATCCCGGATCCTGCGGAGCAGACGAAGGGCGCGAAACACCCACAGTGCGATGAACACCACCAATTCCATGCCCCGGATCACTTTCAGCTTGTTGCCACCGGTCACATTGCCGCCCTCCTTCCTGCTGCTGTGGTAGCCCGCGAGCTCGATCAGCGCCGACACGGGGATGACGAATCCCACGCCGAGCAGGACCTGCTCCCCGATGAAGATCCCCTCGTTGAATGTCCCCGTGCCCTTCAGCGCGTTGGAGAAGCTGGCCGCGCTGGCTAGACGCAGCGCGAACGTTATAAGGCGCACAAGCTCGAAGAGCAGCAGCCGGAGGTAGACGAAGAACAGGCGGGGCGGCCTGCGATACTGCGTGACCAGGCGGAAGAGGCACACGGCGGAGGTGAGGACGTAGAGACCGAGGAAGAGGCCCGAGGGCGCGTTGTCCTGGTGCGTGGTGGGCAGGCCGCCCGTGATCGTCAGCAGGGAGGAGCTCGAGCTCTGTGCGACGTCAGACATGCTCGTGAGGGGAGACGTGGATGGATGGGCATACCGACGTCGAGAGCCTGCTATATACTCGACACCACTATTGCATCAATAGCGCCGCATATTTTCTTGTCAGCTTGACGCGCCGGAGCATCGCCTGCTCACACAAGGCGGCCTGCCAGGCACCCGGCGGCTATATGGGGGGAGTGGTACGTCGTGGGCCCGCCGTTCGATAGTTCACTTGTTTGATGGCGGTGCATGAGAGGCGTTCAGTGCAGCGCATGAAGCATTCCTGTACTCACAAAGTCTCGAAATAGGCTCAAACGCAAAGACTCTACTGCATTCGTCGCGCTGGAGTATTCTCGCAGGTTTGTGGTAGAGTCTAAATTTAGCATGCTGTGCTCCGGGCGAAGATATTGCGGTCAAGCGTACGTCGCGTCGCAGGGAAGAGAAGGCTCTCTATCGTACTCTCCGCCCCATATATGTCTGCGCAGCACAAAGCGCAATTACTGCGCAGCTCAAGCAGTTGAAGAAGGGGAAGATAGGACCAAGACACGCCCATCCAACCCATCGCACGGCCCGTTGCTGTCAAGCCTGACCAATGGCAAGCGACATGACAGTCAGGTGCCAGGCTTCGCTGTACATATCACGAATCACATCGACTCGTTGAGAGGAACAGTGTTTCAATGCAGCGTGCTCGATGATGCGATTGGCGGGCACGAGACGGAAAGGTAAATGCGCTTGACATCCTGCGACATAGAATTCAACATCGCGTCTAATATTTGGAATGGAGAACGGTCATACAGCCGACCACCACGGTGTCAGCTTAGACATCGGGCGCGGCTTCGGAGCTTCTGAAGTATAAGTGATACAGATAGCATGTCCAGAGCTTATTTATTGCATTGAGCTGTCTCCAATAAATGGTGCACTCAAGGTGCGCCGGTGGAAACATACGTCGCCATCAGCGATACTTGTCGGGAAAATATTGGAGGCTCTGAAGAGCACTACCACACTCGTTCTAGAAGTCTCGATTGGATCTGACTTCTGGAGGCAAGAACCATCCGACAGCGGTACGACTTCGTAGCTTTAAGAACTGCCTGGTCTTGGTTAGATTGCACTTGCCTCATGCTCCTGAACAAGGATCAAAAATTTCGAACTCACCTCGAGGTAGTATTTGAGAACTGTGACTCTAGAACATGCAAACCCGTGATACTCTGCGCCAGAAACATGTCCACAATAACGGGATGTGCAGCGACCGGCAACAAATTACCCACCGACAGCGTATCATGAGCAAGATATGGAGCAAAAGGCCCTTCTGAGCGGTGATATTGTTGGAGTTCGATATGTATGAGGTGTAGCGCCGCTGCCGACTAGTAGATTGGACGTCCGACACCTTGCATGCTCATAATGAACGTGTGACGTCTTTGTAGTTCAATAGCTCGCCGCTCGAGCAGTGCTTGTTTGTCCGTATTTCCAGCTGTAAGGGAAATTATGAGCGAATGTTGCCTTATCACATAGTTTGGAATAGAGTGGTTACCTCGAACACGACCCTTGGCTTACGACCTTGGATGCACGCATGCCCCATCCAACAAGCCACAATGAACGCACCTTCAACCATGTTCTGACAACTCAGCGAAGCAGAAGGAAAGAAATAGTATTGATATGGGCAATGCGCACAGCCCGCTCTACAAATCCTTATCACTCTTCACCTTGATGTTCGAGAGGTCTAAGTCTCCGCCTACAGGTACATTGAACGGCGAGGCCTGGTCAAGAGCCCTGTCAAAACGAGAAGACATCATTAACACGACGCCAACACCGACGCGAGCAGAAGACGTACTGGGGGAAGCGGTATACATGGACAGGCGGCAACTTCGCATGCTGAATGATAAAATTGTTCTCCTGAACCTGGGTCTGGAGCTCCAGATGCTTGTTGTTCCAGGTTTCCCAGATCTCCTTCGGCGTCCGGTAATGCGCGATGTATTTCGAGATGAAGTTGTCCTCGCCCGAGGAGGGCGCGAATTTGTAGAAGCCTACTACACCGAGGCCCGCGACGACGGTGTATGCCCAGATCCTCGAGTTGAAACCTGACGTTGAAGGAAACGGGCACAGGTTAAACGCTGCGATGTATGATGTGGGTCAGACCTGCGTACCTTCTGGTGGATAGTGTTCGTCGGGACTGTGGTGATGTTCGTCATGCGCATGGCTATCTGACGACGCAAGGCGACGCTGAGCGCATGAGACAACGGGCGGTCTAGGACGAGCCGCGGTGAGCGCGACCCTCGTTAACGACATGGTGGTTTTGTCGAGGCAGCCGCCGCGACGTTGCGCTCGTTTCCCGAAGCGTGACCGACGTTCCCGAAGGCGTCACGTTTGCGTCACGTCTGGTGTAACGCTTAACGCTCCGCCAACTCTCTAGACTTCAAACACACCGTACATAACGACCTTGACGACGGCTAGAGGCATTTCCTCACCATTTCTACTCTTAACGTTATATTTCTTATAATTGGCTCATATCTTCCATCACACTCTTACCAGCTACAATTCTTAGCTTCTGAATTGTCTTCTGAGCATCTCTTCCCAAGCGCAACGCCTTTCGATCCTGAAGATAAGCACTTTGGACCATCCTCCGACTGACTGGGACACGTCCTTCTTCTTCTGATCTGAGAGATTGTCTGTCAATGGCACACACAGTCGCGCGGAAAGCACCTATGCTAGACTTGGAGATACCATCTTCTCCGCTATTGTCCTCCTCCGCCTCTGACACAGTCTTCAGCCCCGCCGTGCTGACCCGCCGCTCCCCGTCCTCAAACCCGCGCTACTCAAGATACTCCAGGGCAATCTTCGCCAAGCCCACATACACGTCCACAGAATTTAAGAATACCGCGCGCATCTCGACCTATGGCTCCACTGGCTCTCTCCACCCGTCTCGTTCTCTGCCTCAGATCACGATCACCCGCCCCTTGTCGGAGTACTGTGCCGAGAAGGAGCTGCCTCCTCTCCCTCCTGCGTCCCCGCGGCGTGCACGATCTGCGCGGCCCGCCGTCTCTGCGAAGCAAGTCATCGCGATCCTTGATCTCCTCGACCGCATCGACCGCGACATGTCCAACCACGTGCACCGCGTCAAGGACAATATCCAGGACACTCGGAAGGCCGTTTACGACTGGCGCAGGCAGCGCGCCGCGCACGCACGGAAATTCGCCCAGAAACGGGAGAAGGAGCGCAAGGAGACGAAGGGGCTCGATAGCGACTTTTGGTTAGGTGTGTGACCGGGTTTCGTCCTTGCATTCTTCTGTACAGCAGCTATAGTATGTTGAACCTGCTAGCTGAATACATTAGTGTGGCGTCCGTAGAGTGTCTTCGGCTGTGACATCATCTTTTGACGACTGGTAGGGTTCTCCTTGCTTTCCTAACCCGGTGTAGATAAATGGCTTGGTACCTACTTCCCATGCTCAGGTCTCCGTCCATCGTACCATAATCACTGGACACAGATCCTTGTTATTAAGCCCCAGCGAACGATCTATCGCTTTTCTGCCCTCCGCACGTCATGCCTAGCCCAATTGCTCGTTGGACTCTCCTTTCTCGCGCCTCGTCGACACCACGGTCCTCCCAGAGCCTTGCGATCTCTAGAAAGGGCCTTATCGCTCTGTATGGCGGCGAGCTAAAGCCCCGTACCCCTGTCGACTCTGGTGATGATAAGGCTGGAGAAGCACCCCGTGGATCAGTCCATGTCTTCGATCTCAAAGCGCATCAAGCTGCGTCAGCTGCCCAGGCAGACCAGAACTCCTTTACCACTCTGCGTCCTATCGGTACGTCCATCCCTTAAGTCACACCGTGTAGATGGTCTCAGGTCAGCGTTGCCCTACGGCCCCGCAGATACTGCGCACGCGACGATCGCCGTTCCGGAGCCCAGGGTCGGCGCGACGACCGTCTTCGAGGGCGGATCGCTCTACCTCTGGGGCGGCCGCGGCGGCATCGACATGTCGCCCCTCGGCCCGCCCCAAACAGGCCTATGGCGCGCCGTGCTCGACCAGGCTTCAGGCGTAACCTGGGAGCCCGTCCCCGCTATAAACGAAGACCAGGCTCCGGAACCGCGCAGCTACCATACGGCCGTCTCGCACGACGTACGTTCCCGCTGACCTTCGCGCTGGTCCGAAAGGCGATTGATCTCGCTGGGCGGATGTGCAGGGAAAGATCTATATCCACGCGGGGTGCCCGACTGTAGGACGCGTCGGCACGCTGCACGCCTTCGACCTCCGAACGCGCGAGTGGCGCGAGCTGAGCGCGGCGCCGGGGCTGGGACGCGGCGGCACTGCGCTCGCAGTTACGACGCTCAAGGACGGCACGGCCGTGTTCGTCCGCTTTGGAGGTACGTTCGTCTGTTTCGAAAGAGCCTGTCGGCGGACGCTGATACCTGGTTCTAGGCTTTGCGGGGCACGAGCTGCCTACGTCCGAGCACGAAGGCAGCATTGACGTGTATACGGTCGACAAGGATACGTGGGAGACCGTCACTCCCACGCCTGATCCCACACACGGTTTCCCCGGCGCGCGCTCTGTGCACGGCCTTGTCGGCCTGCGTCTAGGCGCGGGCGCGCCCGCGAACGGTGTCGCGCTCATGTACCACGGCGAGCGCGACGCGAGTACATTGGGTCACGCTGGGGCCGGGACGTTCTGGGACGACGTGTGGGTGCTCGAGCACGCGCCGGCGGCAGGGTGGCGCTGGCGGAAGGCGCTGGTGGAGGTGGCGGGCGGGGGTGCGGGGCCCGAGGCGAGGGGGTGGTTCCCATCTGCGGGATGGGTCGACGAGGCGGGGAAGGGGAGGGCGGTTATGCATGGGGGATTGGTGTCTTCGAATGAGAGGCGGGCGGATTTGTGGATGCTGGAGCTTGTTTGATCTCTAAATATACGGTATGGTGATTGTCGGGAAATTTTCGACAAATGTGTACGATACGTTCTTATGCGAGGTAAAATACTGGAAGTTCTGTGAATATTGTCATCTTAGCTTTATGGCATCGACAGGCTCAGGTTTCTACAGCATGTGAGCAGATGTTCACTTGTTCAAATGTCGGCGTAGACTCTCCGGGCCGCTCTGAATGGGCCAACTCCTGGAAGTTCGTTCTCCTCTTCCAGCGTCCTCAAGGCAAAAACGTCCAGCGCGTCCTCCGTTATTGTGCTTTTACTCTTCCTGACCCTCCAAGGCATGACTTCCTAGAGTGAATAAAGTGGAATACCTGATAAAATGATGAACTTGGTAAGTGAATTTGTCTGTGCGTCGCTCGATCATCTCCAGGTTTTCTGCGGGTGTGCGTTTCTTCACCTCCGTTGAACCCATACAACTCATGACTTTCAACTCGTTCTTCTCCAACGGGATTTAAAATCCTCCAGACTAGCCAATACATACAGCAAACCCTAGCGTCTCTGCGCCCTTCCCCCTCCAAATATGGCGAAGACGTCCCTCTCGATCCGAGCGCCGTGCCCGAGTGGGTCATCAGCCGCATCACCGCATACGGGACCGCCGTTGGTATGGAGGCGTTCGCCGAAGGGGTGTCCGGCCGCAGGAACCTCGTCCTCGGCGGGAAAGTGCTCGTCGTCGACGTCGAGTTCGCCGTGGCGCCCACGGTCGACGTGATCGGCGTGCGCACGTCGTACGCGGTCCTCAACGGGAACGCCTCTGTCGGCCATAATGGCGGGAACAGCGCGGGATCGGTGTCGATCGATGCGCATCTCCTCAATACGTTCCGCCTGTTCGTGCAGGAGGCGCTCAAGGGCGAGGAGGCGGATGCGTTGGAGGCGGGACGGTTGGGAAAGAGCGTGCAGGATGGGTTGGGGTACCTGATGCGACTGGATCGCCTGGCAGTTGCAGAAGGAGGCGGAGGCCTCAGATGGTTCAGCGATTTGGAAGACCTGGGGAGGACGCTGGAGGGATTTGCTAAGGAAGAAGCAAGTGCTGTTGCTAGGTGCGTAGGTTTTGTTTCTAGGAATAATCAGAAACTGAACAAGCTGTTCGAATAGTGTCCTTGGTACACAGATCACGCCGCTAGACATCCATCTTCTTCGTGCTCATGCGCTCCCTCTGCCTTATCTGTTGCCTGGGTCTCCAAGCCTTGCGTTCCTCACATACATCTCTCCTTTAGCATATCTCACCCTACTCCGCTCCGCTCCCCCCACGTCCAGTACACTCTCACCGTCGCTTCCCTCCTTTGACATCCCCATTATGCACTTGCGCTCCATCTTGTCTTCGAACGCCGGACTACCAGGCACGAATCTCGCCCTCCTCACGCTCCTCGAGCTCCCCGCCGACGCCGTGTCGCTGCGCTCACCGCCTTCCGCGGAGCTCTCCTCCCTCAGCACGCGGCCTACCTTCCCGCTCTTCCCGATCCCGCCCGAGTTTGACCAGTCGTTTCCGCTGCCATTGCTGCCCTCGCCGGATGTCCAGTACGCCTGGATTCTCGACTTCACGAATGCGGGGCGGACGCCGGGAATGATCATGACCCAGGGCAGGATGCAGGAGCTCGAGAATGTTGTCAACCCTTTGAGTGGGATCGCCGGGAATGACGTGCATGCGGGGATCGGTGGTGTTCCCGGAGGTAGGGATTGGGTCGATCTGCTGGTGAGAGCTCTCCGAGTTCGTCTACCAGAGGAACACTGATCCTTGTTGAAGCTGAATGGGCTCAATGGCGGGAATGTGCCATTACCGTATACTCAATATTACACTGCTTCATATGTGCGTTTATGCCGAAGCCCATCTAATTCTTACTAACAACAGAATGCGTCGTTTTCCATACACTTAGACTTCACCATCGAATATGCATCCTCCGCTGCATCTGCGGCTAACGGCACCGGATGAGCAAGGGTTCGTGTTAGAACGAGTCCAGGTGTACACGGTCCGGGAGGTATGGGCTATCCTGGAGGTACGGCTGTCCTCTCCTTGCACATAAGCGATGCTGAGATCGAGATTCATCTTCGTAGATCGTCAGAGAGCAATCATGGCTGAACGAAATGCTTCGCGCATGCGATTGGAAGCCCGAAACGTCGTCGATTGCCCTACCCGAGCCGTCAGGCGACGAAGGCAAGGCAGCCGACGAGGGCGAGCTACAGGCTCTCTTGAACGGTATGCGGCTTCCAAACCTTCATTCTACACGCTCATCCCTGCAACCAAGGCACTTTTACACCGACGAGGTTACCCATCAACGTATACCTCCCCTCCGCCCCAATACCCCATCCAACCTTACCCACATCTCCCCTCTTCCCACCAACGTCAATGTCGCCTCCGCGCATCGTGCTCACCCTCCCAGAGCGCCCGCCCATATCCGGGCTCGTCGAGATTTCTGTCTCTTACGACCCGACCAAGGCGCGCGGGGTGAGCGTCGATGTGCGCGGCGCGGTGCCTGTTGAGCTGCCGTTGGAGGGGCTGGAGGAGGTCGTGAGGCGCGGTGGGATCTGGGGTGTTCCGGGAAGAGTATGGCAGCGGGCTGGTGTGTGATCTAAATTCTTGATAAAGAGCGATCGGTGTGAGATGAAGTGAGAGTGATGTGACCGGTACGTTTTTCGTCAAATTTCATACTTTACTGGCACGCGAATGCTTGATGGCCTATGCACCTCCAGAGGAATACTGGTAAGTCCTCGCTGGCCATTCTTCAGAGAAGAATGGATATATGGAAGGTATGATGACAGCATATATCACTGCAAAGCCTTTGACCCTTCGCGTCGTCCGATTAACAGCATCGTTCGTAAAGGCGTTTTCAACCCCTCAAACGAAGTCAGCAGGACCATGATCCAGAGGCGCGGAATTCGTTTCACCCCCTCTACAGTAACGATGTTTATTTTTCTCTTTAGAGCCCCAGCCCAGCTGTTGAAAAGCTATTCCAACGGCCCGCATGCCTGTAGCAGCACCACAGGCTGGCTCGCCCTGCTGGGATTCGGGCCCCACAGCGCTCCGCATGCGTCGCGCTTTTCCCGGCGGCCATCCAGTGATCGAGAAAGGATCACAAGCCAACGCGTCGAGCACATGACCGCTTCCTGGTCGATGGCTACTCGGCTAGAGAGGTTGAATGCTGCAGGTGCTTGCATGGTTTGGCAATTCGAAACCTCTTCTTGTGCCTTTCATGACGATATGCTCAACAGGACGTTCACAGCGAAGATCTGGTGGAGATGATAGAATGCAGTAAAGCCGCCCAGGGTCCTGCTGGCCTGGGAAGTTCGATATCTACAGGCTTCTTCTGAACTTCGACTTCGTCGACTTTGTCCTACTTTTGCAATCGTCCTCGCCATTTTGACTAGGTCTGTCTCACCAACCTCCTTGCGCGTTTCTTCAGCCGCTGGCAAATGATTGCCTCCGACTGACATCGCTAAGACGTATATACCCCGCATCCCAGGCACGCTACCCCACGGGCCGGACACTCTGGGGAAGCATCACGCGGGAAGACAGACCCGCGTTCCACACCGTCTCCCTCTCACTTGACCAGCACGGGTGGAGACATGCACCCCGTTTTGTGGCAGCTGCTCCTTCTTGCCGCACACAATCTCTGATGTGCTTCTTCACGTCGCGGGCTGATGGGCGCATATAAAGACGTGCAAGATAGCCTTTCTTCCGAGTCAGCCGGCCCTTCCCTTGCCTTCGTTCAGGATGACCCGTCCCACAGGAGTGACAGGTGCGTGCGTGCGAGCGTGCTGGCTACGTTTTCCCTGATCATTTCGGACTATAGGCAGCGATCTGACCGGTACTCAATGGCTCTTCGCATTTTCCCTCGTCACGACGCTGTTCTTCACTTGTACGTCCGTTGCCACCGCGTCTAACGTTGACATGTTCTGATCTGCCAACCCGTCTATAAACAGGGGGCTTTGCCTATGGTGTAAGCTCTTGCACGCTCACGAAATGGCTCGCACTCATATTTTCGACATAGCTCCTTGATGTCCTCAATTCCCATTTCCAGACAGTGTTCGGTATCTCGAAGCTGCAGAGCACGCTGCTTCAGCTTGCGTATTTCGTAAGACCACCGATTCCCACTCAAAATGCGGAGTCCTGATTAATTCTCGTATTGTTAGGGTGCTTATCTAGTATATGCGCCGATTGCTGGAATTTTTGTGAGTTTTAAAATCACTATTTGGAGGCATCTGTTCTGACCTCGATTCCCAGATGAGGAAGTATGGGTATAAAGCAAGTATCTAGTGCTCTGTCGTAGCCGATCATGGTCTGACCGGGATGATAGAAAGGGATTCATATGGGCCTGACGCTGTACTCCCTCGGTTAGCCTTACACCGTCCAAAACTCGACGGAACGCGAGAACTGACAGGTTTTCAGGCGCCATTTTCTTCTGGCCATCCGCGAAGTTCGAGAAATATGGTGGCTTCGTCGGGTGCACGTTCGTCATCGGTGCGTCTTGCTGCTTGGTCGCTTTTATTCACTACGTCCGGTCCTGAACAAGATTCTAGGATGTGGACTGTCATGTCTTGAAGTCGCCGCCAACTCGTACATCTCCGTGCTCGGCGCCCCGCACTATGCCGCGATGCGTCTGAACTTCAGCCAAGGCTTCCAGGGCGTCGCGTCCTTTGCTGGGCCGCTCATCGCGTCGACGTACTTCTTCCGAGGCAAAAATGCAAACTCGCTCGATACTGTGCAATGGTGCGGTTTAATTCCGCTACCTGTTCGTCTCAATAGTCCTAAATGTATGACTTCCGCAGGGTGTATCTCGCTGTAGCCGGTCTGGGCATCGTCCTGAACATCCTTTTCTTGTGCGTTGTTCTTTCCTGCAACTTAGATTTGGAACTGATGGGGATATTAAATATGCAGCTTCTGTAAACTCCCCGAGATCACCGAAGAGGCCCTCACAGAGGAACTCGCCGCGACAGGGAAACCGAAGGACGTCGGACCCTTCTGGAAACAGTACCGCTGCATCTTTGGCTGGGTCGCGCAGACATCATATACGTGCGTTCTTTTTCTTAGCAGCCGCGCATCTGACCGACGCGTCTCTCTATCGCAATAGCGGCGCGCAAGTCGGCGTCGCCGCGTTCGTGGTCAACTTCCTCGTGGACAAGGGCAGAGACCACTCCAAAGCCAGCATCATGTTCTCGATGTGCCAGCTGACGTTCACGGGCGGGCGGTGCGTATCACTCTTGGTGCGAGACGTCCTTGCTGACTGCGCGGCACGGACACAGCTTCGTCAGCGTCGTGATCCTCAAATACGTCGACTCGGCGCTCCTGCTCACGT
The DNA here is from genome assembly GCA_003675405.1 of Hericium coralloides. Taxonomy (NCBI): domain Eukaryota; kingdom Fungi; phylum Basidiomycota; class Agaricomycetes; order Russulales; family Hericiaceae; genus Hericium; species Hericium coralloides. The sequence goes on from QUOP01000085.1 coordinate 34,527, forward strand.
TCTACGGCATCATGTGCTGCGCGTTCAGCCTGGGCGTGGCCTTCGGCGTCGGCGACGCCGGCATCGCCTGCCTCTACTGCCTCTTCTTCTTCGAGAGCATCTGCTACCCCGTGCGTACCCACCCCGCCCTCTCCCTCTCCACTTGTGCTCACCCCGCCCGCGCAGTGCATCTTCACGCTCGGCACGAAGAACCTCGGCGTGCACACGAAGCGCGGCTCGGGGCTCATCGTGATGGGCGTCGGCGGCGGCGCGTGGTTCCCGCCCGCGCAGGGCGCGCTCGCGGACAAGTCGTTCACCGCGCACTCGTACCTCGTGCCGTTCGCGGGCTACGTCGCGATGACGATCTACGCGGCGGGGCTCGTCGTCGACCAGGCGCTCAAGGACGGCGGGCTCAGCAAGTGGCGCTTCCGCAACGTCGACGAGATGCAGCAGGCGCGCGTCGCCGTTGCGGAGGCGATGCCCGACACGATGTTCCTGCCGGGTGCGTCGCTCCCGCCGCCGATCGCAAAGATGTGGGGCGAGGAGCCGCGCCGGCGCAGTGGGAGCGATGAGAAGGATGCGGAGGAGGTGGAGTATAAGGAGAAGGTCTGAGGTTCTAGACTGGCGGGCTAGACGGTATGAATGTCACGATGCGCAATGTCTGTTCTGGGATGTGTAGTGCTGTATTATTATCGCGCGCAACTGTTTCTCAATGAATTTGTAAAAAGCCAGCAGGCGCCAGCATGCATGGGGTAGACTGTGGTTTATTGGCATAATATACGTGGTTATACAACAGAGGTCCGCCCTCCCGCTATGCGGTCTGCTACCTAATGAGTAGAAAGAACATGATACATGAGCACATGACGATAATGTAGATTCACAGGCAAGGCTTACAGTGCGAATATACGGGAGGTTGAGGAGCTGGCCGACGAAGGGTAGTTGTCGGAGGAAGGTCAAAATAACGGGGAAGAAATCGCTGCAAGCACGGCTGAGTTCTGCGCTTGATGTCCTGAAAGTCAGACCATGACTCACCCGAAGAGATTGAGAAATCCAAATGTCTCGAGGATCACGCCGAAGAAGGGCCATTTGAGAAAGACGAGGAGGATGCCGCCCAGGAAGCAGGCAGTTCCACGAAGCTTTTGCTTGCGGGCGAAGAAGTAGAACGTCTTTTGAGGACCGATGATGAGGAAAAGTCCGCTGAGGAATAAGAGCTGTTATGGCGTAGTCCAAGAGTGCATCAATAGATCGAGCCGAGTAAGATATTAGCTGCTGAAGACGTACGTTGCCTAGCGCAAGAAGAGCACCGTCGAAGAACAGAATTACTCCAAGGGCCATGAACAAGCCGCCGAATGTTGTCAAAGCGACACCAATCTCTGCTCAAATGCAACCGAGGAAGGCAGCACGGTCATGTAAGAGTCGACGGTGAAAGTGCGTTATAGCTCACTCTGCATGTCCGTAAGCCACATTTTGCTCGCGAGGAAAGTGTTCGACGGCTACGAGGCGTTTTGTGTGCTGGAAAGGCGTCGACGGCCGTGAGCTGGTATATGGAGAAGCAGTGGATACAGTATGCGAGACGCAGGTCACTGAAGGTGTTGACCCTGGGACGACCACGTCATGAGCAAGTCGCGTGGCCCGCCGGATTGTCGACTTGCTGCCATCTTCCAAGCTACCACCCAGCATGGACACCGGCTGACTCGGAGGCATGGATCTCCTTGCCTTCAAGTCGGGATCAAATGCAGTCGGCAACCCTGACGCTGATTCTTGTCATGCATGAACGTGCTTGCAACTCGGAACGTTTGGCTCTGCCTCTTCAGATTATTTCGCATCATTTACGCTGGCTCAGCAGCTTCCTCTACTATCAGGCGGAGGGAGAGCTGGACCATCCCAATGGTCCTGCAGAAAAGTAACGAAACTGGAAGAGCTTGTATAATGGCTGGAGAATTTCGCCATTGATGAGCAGGATCTCTATCAGCCGTAAATGTCGCTTTGGTACGTCTAGTACGTCTGGTCCTCAATTATCTTCATTTATCCCAGCTTGATTATCGGTCTGTGTGTCGTACCCAGTAGTCTTCGTTGATGATGTCGGCCCTCCTGCATATATTGACCTTTTCCACTCGACCTCCCGCAGCCAGCAAGCCCCTTCTCCGAACCAGTAGCTCGACATCTCACAACTGCAACTGCTCGCTGACTAGCATCCACCCATACATATCGCGTCCCATCACTATCCTCATGCTCGTACCATCGTCCCGCACTAAAAGTACCGCGCAAGATCTCTCAATCACACAGCAAAGCGAGTCTTTTCTTCAGGTCTTTCTAGCCCATATCCGGTGCCGCTGCCCGCCCCACTCATCCTGATCCCATCTCCCCCAATCCCACCTTACATCTTCCGCGTCTCAGTCTGCTTTCCTCCACAATTGGCGCCGATGCTCATGCGCATACAGTCTTGTCCAAGAGCCGGCGCGCCCTGCTCTTGACACAGAGCACGAACTGGATTTTTGACTTGCGTCGCCAGTGATCCGGGCTTGCCTTCGGGGATGGGCGCGTCGCCCATCGATGTGCTCACATTGAACGAGACGCTGCCTGCGTCGTCTCACGAGGATAGCATTGTCTCGGTAGACTGGGGTACCGCTGTTTGCGTTCCCGGCGCACGGGGCGTAGGCTGATGAATGGCTCGAATGGAGGAGGGTGCGCCTGGTGCTGTTGAAGACGATGTGAAGGCGGTGATGCTGGTGGCCTCGGAAGTCGACCAGGGGCTAAACGTCAAAAGTACTTGCGTCGATGGCAAGTTCGTTGACGAAGGCTGTTTCAGCCAGATTGGGATAGTCAAGGGAGGTGCGGGAACGGGTCGCGCCTGTCACAACGCCCAGAACGCGCGCCCGGCGAAGTACGTCTTCGACAACCATATGTGACGAGCTCGACACTGAAACTAGTTTGTTTTAGGTGTATCTCATTTGTCGACCTGTGAGATCAACGTCCCACCCTCCCGAACGTCTTGTACCATATTTTTGACGGCAGCCATACTGGCGGTTTCATCACCAAACACTATAGCCCAATCCACACATCCGGGACATTGCGCAACAGCATCGTATTGACGCCTGACAACACTGATTCACCTCCAAGGCAAGAGGACGCGACGCCCTTCAAAACACCCGCTAGCCGAATCTGGCCGCTGCGACCAAGATACGTTTCTTGTTGTACCAGACTGCTATATCTGTTCGGTCCTCAGCTATACACAGAAGATATAGACCGCGATCGCTGAATGTCGCGTCGCATTGGGTCTGCATCGCCCCCTTGAGAGGCTAGCTGTGCTCGTCGCATGTCCAGGGTTGTCTACCGGCGCAGCAGTGCGCTAGAACGTGCACGTTTCACCTGATTCGTTTCGGTTTGTCGGACGACAACTAGCAGCTACAGGGACATGCTCGAAGCCGGGCGGGGGCTATGCTCGTACAGGATGGAGACTGTCTCAACGGCGATGCTAGGAAATGATGGCAGGGCGTGATAGAATGAGAGTTATGTGTATGTCCTCTTTCCATCGGTTTCGTGAGTCCGGTGCCTTGAGCTTCAACCCACGTGCAGTGTTTATTCGCAACACGGTTTGGCGTCAACATTCGACGGTACTCCGACGTGCACTGCTGGGCGCTCAGACCGTTATGACAGCTTCCGTTTGCTCGCTGGCGCGTGAATGACGCATACGGACAGCGTCTTCAACCTGGCGAACGTGCAGAATATTTCATGTAGCTAACTCACGACTCTGTTCCCCCTCCCGTCTTTCCTTTCATAGACGGTGCACAATAAGCCTCGTGCACTGGTGCTTAGCTGGTGACAACAGGAAGTCACTCAGGGCAGGAGTGGAATCAATGCGAACGCCACCTTATCTTCACTTATCGTTCAATTCCGTCTCAATTCCGATGCTAGGAATAGAACGACACGTGTCCGCATGCCCGTCTCCAGCAACCCTCAGCCCACTTGCTCTCATCCACAACCACCCACTCGCAACCGCACCATCGACAGTATCAACCGTATTTCGCAACATCCAAGTCCTTTTTCGCGATGCCCTCTCGGCGCAGTAGACGGTCTTCGGCGCGATGTAGGTCTTCTCTGACTGCTATCGTACAGTGCTTTAACCAAGTCTACCCAGCGCAAACTCAATCGACGCCTGACCAGGCTTCACAGCACTCCAATACATCTCTTCCCCGTGTCTCCGATACGGGGCCACCAAATCGTTCGTCGTACAGGTCCTCTCAACTTTCCTTGGACAAGTTTTTCGGCGACAACATGTCTTTGCAAGCGCCAGACAACGAGGCCGGATCTGCAAATGACAACAATGCGGTGGTTGAGGCGGCATCTGTTCGTCGTACGCAATCTGACCGTGCCAGCCAAGGTCCAGCTTGTAAGTGTCCATTGTCCCTGAAGTCGCGAGCGAATAGATGAAATGCTATTCCGTCATAGTCAACGCATCTCGGCTCGACCCTCTCGAACGCGTCGCATTCGGCCGTCCGGAGTCACATGAATGTGAGTTTGCTGCTGAGTTGCCCTGGAATATGCTCACGATGCCTTTTAGCTATGATGTCTGAGACTGCCAATAATGCTATTGGTCAGTCCGACGCTAGTACAGATGCTGAGGACAGCCAAGTGTTTCCCTCTTTGGACAGTGCTCAGAGACTGACTGGTGTGTATTCCCTGATTTATCAGCCAATATTGTGCTCACTGGTGGCACTGTTATCTGTAGGAAAACTTAGTGGTTACAGCTTGGATCATCTGCAGACTGAAGACCATGATGCTACACAAGATGCACAAGAGTCATTGAATGACAATCATGATGATGATGGCTCCTCTAATGCACCTTTTCCAGAAAATGACAACTATACATCAGGTCATGGTGTGACATCAGATCCTGCTGACAAAAAACATAGAAAAAATAAAAATACTTTTGGAGTAAAGAGACCAGGATTTGTTCAAGGTGGATGGCAAGGTTAGTGGCAGATGATTTGTTTTAATATCAATTTCTGATTTTTGCATTGCAGCAATCAATCACAATAATTATGAACAAAAATATCCTCCTGATCAGTTTGGTCAGGAGATGGGTCCTAATGCCCGAGTCTGGCGTGTCTACCTTGATGAGGCTGCTGCATATGATGCTGATATGATTGAGGGCTGGAAAGACACTCTTGATGTGCTACTTGTTTTTGTATGTTTATTCTTTTTTTATTGATGAGTCTGAACTGATGACTGACAATACTCATATATATAGGCTGGACTTTTTTCTGCTGTGGTCACCACCTTTGTTGTGCAGACATCTCAAGCACTCTCGCCTGACTATGGCCAGATTACTGCTTCACTCTTGACAGAGCTGATTCAAGTCCAAAGGGTGGCTGCTCAGGACTTGTCTCTAGTTGAGGGTGTTCCTCACTCACCTATGAATGCTACATCTCCATTCACTCCTGACAATAGTGATCGTTGGATCAATGGCCTCTGGTTTACTAGCCTCTCATTCAGCCTTTCAACAGCTCTTATCTCTGTGCTTGTCAAACAATGGATACAACACTATGTTTCTGCTGTTTCTGGTACAGCTCAGAATCAGGCTTGTGTTCATCAGTTTCGATTTGATGGCCTTGAAAAGTGGCATGTTAGAGCTATTATTGGGATGCTCCCATTATTGATGCACATATCTTTGCTTATCTTCTTTGCTGGACTTGTGGCCTTTCTCAATCCTTTGGATCTTGCTATGTCTTGGATCATACTTGTGATTAGTGTTATAGCATATCTGGCCTATTTTATGTCCAATGCACTGCCATTGATATGGGTGGAATGCCCTTATAAAACTCCAGTCACACATTATATGAATACTCTTTCAACAGTGATTAAAAGACTTATACTTGCTATTAGGCCATATATATATCAGCTTGCTATATATATGATATTAGTCACATGGTTTCAAAAATGTTTACATGCAATAATGTGTTGTGTCAATACCATCTCTGCCATAAAACAATTAATATTGAACTTTTGCAAAGGGTATCTGAATATTTCGAAAGCTCAATCTAATGATGGGTCAGATCAATCTAATGATAGGTCAGATATAAAACTTATCAATATTGGAATCAAAGGCAGAGAATTGGAAGCAGTTACAAAAGCAGAACAGTACTTAGAGATAAAATCACTCAATTGGATGCGCCATGTGTCTTCAAATCCAATAGTAGAGGATATTCTTGTGGAAGCATTAGCTGCAATCTGTCCTTGCCATTTGAAATATCTAAGTAAAAATGATTATATACCACTTATTATAGAAAAACAGAACAACTACATTGATATGATGCAAGCGTCAAATAAACATCATAATGTAAACAGATATTATAGCATTGAACGATTTTTAAGAGCATATTTAAAACTTAAATATATGTTGAAAACTGGTCAATTTGATTATTCTTTTTTTTTCCATATAGTTGAAGAAAAAAAGATTCTCAAAGCAAGTTTTGACATTCTTGATAAACATAGTCAACTTATTAAATCAGAAAATGACAAACTTTATTTGACCATAACTATGTTCTTTGCAATGATATATGATAAATTTGAAGTTGAGGCACAAGGATATAATTCTAAAATAAATACCATTATACAACAATGTAGCTCAAATCCTTTTTATATTTCAATAGATTTTCAGATTCTACTTTTGCATGCCATATGTTATAGATATTATTTACCAAATGTGGATAATGTCAAGTTTTTCAAAGAGCCATTTAATAAAGAATTGTTCTTTACTGAATTTGTTTCATTGTTCAATCTTGCATATGCTAGGATGTCCAAATTATCCTCTAATATGTCAAGATATGAGAATTTGAATGTAATAGAGCTTGTTTGGCATTGTATTAAGATGATTGAAGTTATTATTGCCAAACCCATTATTGAATGGTATAGTAAAAATGTTAGTCATATTGATTCAGCAGTCAATATTCAACCAGCTCAGCTTTTGGAACTATTGCTATACACAGCATGTTATCTTTTTGAACATTATGACCGGTGGTATTTCAATACAAAAGGCTCTGTTAGAACATCAGTTATATCAAATTTTAGCAAACTCATACTCAAACTTTTACCACTGGATTTACAAAATGATATTTTAATATCAAAGATGAAATCTTTTGGAAAATTGCTTACATCAAATCATCTTTTTGAGGATATCCCCCAAAATGAATCTATATATATATTTAAGATTTTTTATAGATATGTTTTCCAATATACAGGATCAGATTTTTGTGATCCTCAAGCATATAATGATAATTATCTATTACATTTATTGCAATTTATGAATAATATAGATACTCAAATTCCACAAGACCCTCCTATAAAGGCTACAGATATAGCTACATATGTAGTTCGAGATCTTAAAGACATTTTGTCACAGAGATCAACCAACATAGATTTTTTTATAGAGCATGATGGGCTAGAAGTATTGAGCCTAAAAGTCTAATTAGAACTTTGGAAAACTATGTTAATATGTATGCTATCATTGATTTACTATAATGATCATGCATTTTTTGACTCAAATATTGAAAGTTATGCATTAGAAGCTTGTCTAAATCATAATTCAACTAATGCAAAGAGATATCTGGCTAAAACACAAAATCTATTATTCTGTTATAAACATATAACAAATTATCACTTCCAGAATTGGGAAACACTTAATAAATATCATCCAATAGAAATATTTAACCTTACAAATAACAATGAGACATGGTGTGAAGTTTTGAAGATGTTTGTTGCTCAGACTAGAAGCATTCGCAGTTTTAACACAACATATAAAGAGAGATATAAATCTGATTTTGATATTCTTGAACAACTCAAGTCATTGTTGAAATCAGACATAGATCCTGAAGATGAAGATTTTGTTTTATATGAATATGAAGTTGTAGAGGTTCTTTCATATAACAAAGCTGCTGCAAGGTATGTATTCAACTCAATTAACTTTATAAATTAGCTTGCTTATTATATTTACCTTCTCTAGCCATAGACAATATCCTGAGGTGAATGCAATGTCTGCACGTCGTCTCAAGATTATAGCTCGAACAGTGTATGTCCCAAGCTGGCAGAATCCTCAACCCATAACCAGCAGTCCTTATATCACTCACAAATCTGACCACTTCTCATGTCACTATGCTATAGGATAGTGGAGCAATCCCATTTTGTCTCTTCAAGTGATTCAGTGATCTGACTACTACCTCTGCATCTTCCTATGCCTCAGTTCCTTTCTTGTGTATATCTCTGCCAGTGCCTTCCCTGTACTATATATTTAACTCCAACCTGTTCTTGTCCTTTTTCCCGTTTCCTGTCCTGTCACTATGTTGCTTTCTGCTGCCTTATTCCAAATTTGTTTGAAATTGGTTCCCAACCTATGTACATATGCTACTTTTCCTGAATGTCTGAGACATGTTGATCACATTGTGTGCTTAATTTGAGGGCAAGCACCCATGGCAAGCAAGGTGAGAGGGTATCATCCACTAGATTGCATTCCCCAAGTACCGTACAAGTCCTGTCTGAAGTAAAGGTACACAGAACGCTCTCAGCACTGACTCCCTATCCAGAACCACCTATCACACCACACAATAACATAGAAGAAACAAAGAGTGGAGACAACACAGAAACACCACCACAAGCATACCACACCCATCTACGACCCCTCCTCCGAAATCGACACCCGCATGATCGACGCCCGCCGCACCTGCTCATGCGCATCATCCCGCTCCAGACCCCTCCCCCGCTTCCCCCGCCCCTCCGTCTCGTCGCTCTCCACGTCTGACTGCGGCTCTGGATCTGCCGTCTCAGTATCTGCAACGACGTGGATGAACGGCCGGATGCCGAGCAGCATGCACACGGCCGTGTACAGCAGCACGGCGCTCATCACGAACATGGCCTTCGGGAATACGGCGACGGTCGCGCCATAGATCGCAGCATAAATCGCAGGCTGTCGTCGAGAAACACGTCAGTTCTTCGAACTGGAGTACCACTGCCCACAGGAGACGCACCGCGACAATGTGCGCAACGGCGTTCACGAGGCCTAGCGCACCAAATACGAGGCCGACCTCGCCGCCCTTGCCCATCGCCTGCAGACTCACCGCGCCGAGCGAGTGCAGCGCCGGGTTGCCACCGCTCGTGAGGGAGTTGAGGGAGGTAAAGAAGACGAAGAGTGCCTGCGAGGACGTCGGCGAGAGCGTGACGAGCGCGTTTGCGGTCGCATCGGTGAAGAAGCAGATCGCGACGACGCGGCGGTCGAATGAGAGCGCATTGGCGAGCTTGACGGATGTCGGTGCGGTCGGCGCGATGCGCGGGGTGAAGTAGGTGAGGACGGCTGCGGAGAATGCGATATTAGTATCGGAGTGGTATGAAGGGAGAGTACTTGGCCGTACCGGGTAGGATAAGCAGTAGGTTAATAGCTCGGGTGACCCAGAGTAAGGACATGTAATACCCAAGCTGCCGTCACTGTGCGTCAGCAGTTGACTCTCGCAATAAGTAAGCCATATACTCACGCGCTCGCTTGACCAATCGTACACATGCTTCACATACAAGAACTTCAAGTTGTACACTTGCTGCAAACCCCGTCGTGTCAGCTCTACCAATGATAACGGCTTGGTTGCAAACCACTTACAATCGACAACACATAGATGAACAGCGCCCCGCCCACGAGCGTCAAGTTCCAGTCCCGGCCCTTGCGCCCGCCCTCGAGCCGCACGGGCGCGAACAGCGCCACCGGGCGCACCAGCCCCACCCACACCGACTTGAACCCATCGCTCACGCGTCGCGCAAAGCCCTTCTGCGTGACCACATAGCGGCCCGAGACGGTGCGTGTGTGCAGGGTCGTGGACTGTGGCCGCAGACGGCGCTCTGGCGGAAGTGACTCGGGTAGCACGACCAGGACGAACAAAAGGTTGAGCAGTGCAATGAGGATCGCGAGTCCGAAGAGCGTGGACGTGTCGCTCCACGAGACGAGGTTGAGTACCGCGCCGTTCAGCTGGGCGCGCGATTATTATAAGATCGGGAGATACGCAGAGCGCGAGAGGGGAGCGTACCCAGGGTCCCGAGGCGAGGCCGACGTAGAGCATGCCCTGCATTGTAGAAAAGATCCGGGCGCGCGAGCCATCGGGCGAGCAGTCCGTTGCGTACCTGTAGTGCACGAAGTCAGCATCGAGTCAAAGTCAGACGCCCCGCACTGCAAGAAGTTCCGAAAGATAAGAATCTCAGCACGGTGTTCCAGCGGCTCCCGTAGGAAGAGAAGCTGCGAAGACGTGGCGTAGATCGATTGGCGTCGATCGCATGCAGATGAAGGGGCGACAGGAGGCGACACAGGAAGGTGGAGAGCAGACTCACGCGTGTGTGATCCCATTATAGGTCGATTGGGCCCCGAGGACACCCTCGATCAGCGGCGCCGCTATTATGAACGCCTCGCCATGTTTACTGAACACGGAATTTGTAGAGGACACTAGGATATATATGAAATCCCTGCAATAAGACCGAAGTCAACGTTAGTTCACGGATGCAAATCACTCGTGGATGGAAGAAATTCGGAAATAGTAGGATGAACGGCATGGAGTGAGCCGACGGAGGAAAGAAGGGCAGGAAGACGCGAAGCGAAGCAAAGAGGGGGGTACGCACATGAAAAGCGCACCGAAGATGGATATACTGAGGATCTTCTTGCGCCCATACACGTCGCCGAGGTGGCTGAGCCATCCCGTGGTAATGGCGCTCAGAACGCTCTCGGTCGTTTTGACGGCTGCAGTTCAACGCGTAAGTTAACAGCGGATTCCAGAAGACCGAAGACAAGAGTGAGTGACAGCGAACGATTCCGATCGGGCTGAATGGGGAAGAATGGGCGAAGCAAGGGAAGACGGCTCACAGGCTTGGATGCGAGCCGCGCGGGCTTGGACCTTCGGGTCTCCCGAGCACTGGTCGAGCACGTCGACCGGTAGATCGGGGAGGCGCACGGTCGTGTCCCGGTTTGCCTGTCGCGAGAGGAACACGTCCGCGGCGGACGAGGATAGGGCGCTGTGGGGCGTGATGGAAGGCACACCAGATGGGGAAGGGGAGTTAAGGAGATGCGAGTAGTGTTCTTGAGACGGGCCCCGAAGCGGAAGAGAGGCTGATGAGATGTTCGTGTGGATGGCGCGGCAGGCCAGTTGGGTATAGACCTCTATTCGAGGTGCCATGGTCATCCCGCGCTGTCAGAATTAGATCAGGTTGTCAAGGTGCATGAATGTTATGAGGCTTTGTCAGGACCCACACATAGCGAGGATACGAGGACAACGGGCGCGATCCTGCGACATGTTAGACTGATGCATGCTGTACCTGTACGCGACAACGACGTACCATACGGGCGCGGCCTTCCTCCACCGGCCCTTGCCACTCCTGGAGCTGGAGCGCGGCGGGCGGGGTATGGCGGGCGCGTCGAGCAGGGGTTCCTGCTCTTCCTCGTGCGGGGAGTGGTCGAGCATATCGGCGGGCTCGTCCGACGTGGTAGCAAGCAGCGCACTTGGGGAAGGGAACGTGAGTGACGGGGAGCGCACGGGGAGGTGTATGGACTCTGGGCGGCGGGAGGACTCGGAGGGGACAGGGGAGAAGGAGGGGGCGTCCATGGATGGGATGCTCTGAAGGTTAAATAGTCAGCTTGCAGGACCGGGCATTGATGAATATTTGGAACCAAGGGGCCGATGGGGAGGTCGGAGAGCGTGTACACAGGTGCACCGCTTATCTGATAACCCGAATAATCCCGCTGACGCCTTGTCTGATAAGATCATCCGATCTCCTGATACCGCTAGCCGCAGCTTGGCAACACACCACGACCATGAGGACACTTACATACGGCGTTGTAGATTCCGAAGGCGAGGGCTAGAGGCAGGTGTGCTAGGGTGCGCCTCGAGCGTCAGAAGTACGCCAGCACGATGCAAGAGCTGCACTCAAACAGCAGCAATCACAAGCCAATAGGAGATGATCGTAGATACAATATGACTCAGCTTTTTTTTTTGTATACGCCGATGGTGAAGCGGTTATCATGCTTGCCTTCCAAGCAAGCGGCAGGGGTTCGACTCCCCTTCGGCGTAGTCTGAGTCTGAGCATATGAAGCATATTTTTTGCCAAGCTGTTCTACATTGTTTCAACATAGACTTCTCGCACGTAGTCCAAATTCCCGCTCTTCATTATTTTTTAAAAGAACAATCCAGTCATGGTTCAATCTAGGACAACGACGAAGACGATAGGCTGAACTAGGCGATCTGTACTCTCTACCTAATAACATGTACAGTAGGTGATGTAGGCGAAGTATCTCTGTATGTATGTAGTATCTATCATGCGATACGTTATAGGCATTGCATTGCGAGCGGGCAGGCGAGTTTAGAGTATGTGCAATAAGGATACGCAAGAAGTGAAAGTGGAAACGGGAGCAGAACGAAAACGTCAAAAGCAAGCAGAGCACGGAGGGAACGAAATAGAACAAAGAGGCGATGGGAGCAGAACAGGAAATCTCGGAAACGGGATACAGAGAACGAAAATGCGACTATCGAATCACCCGGTCGCATCAGTCCATGCTCGGTCGCGACCGCCCCCAGTGGTCGAACAGGCTCTTCGGCCCCGCGCTCTGCACCGCCGCGCGCTGGTAGAAAATGCGCATCGCAAGCCGCTGCAGCGCCGCCTTCACGCGCGAGCGGTCCAGATTTACCGCCCGCGTGTCCACTGCCACAAACGAGCCATCAGCCCTCCATTCACCCGACATAGAACGGAACCAAAGACTCACCGATCTTGCCGTGCAGCACGTCCAGCCGGTTCTTCACCAGCTCGAGCGGCGGGCGCTCGCGGCCCTTGCGCGGGCTCGTGTCGTCCGCGATCGCGGGTACGGGCCGCCCCTCGGCGATGACGTACCCAGCGATGCCTGACAGCGCGACGCCGAGCACGTCCACGCGTGCACCTAGCGCGTCGTAGTCCGTGTCGTCCGCGGCTACGTCGAACAGGCCCTCATCGGCGTCGAGCACGCCCACGAGCGAGGTGAGCGGGGGGAGCGCGGTGTAGGGTTCCTAGGAAAGGAAGTTGAGATACGGTATAGCCAGAGAGAAGAGAACATACCTTGTTCAGGTCTGTCCCGGTGAGCAAACCGAATGCTACGAACCGCGCAATGCGCAAAGCCTGAGGACATCCGCGCGCGAAGAGCGCCAGGAGCCGGCTCTGGCTGTGCACGTTCAAAGTGGAGGCATAACGCAAAACGAGCGTGGCCGTCGCAGATTCCTACATGAAACAAAATTTAGAAACGGATATGTGGTCTCGATGGAATTGCAGACGCACAGATTTGTCTGCAGTTCTGCCATCGGCCGGCAAAGCTGCACACGCCAATTCGATCGCGACGAGCACGTCGCGGCGCAGATACTCCGAAGCCTTGGCGTCGATGCCTATGAGCAACAGCGCCATGACAATATGGGGTATATCAGCCGCATCTAACCACTGCGCCCTGCATATCGGCTCTTTAGAATCCAGAACGGACCCCGAACCAAGTAGATAGACGCACCGCGCAAAGACTGACACGAGTTCCACGAGGCGGTACAAGGCTTCGTCCCGAGCAGCACCGCCCACGGTCGCAGACGAAGCGGGTGCAGGCACCTCGCCGACATACTGCAATAACTCATGCGTCATGCCCAGGCGCGCCAGAGTTGAAATGAGCAGCGCAGGCGGCAAGGGCGAAGAAATTAACGCCGATGGCAGGCTGAGCGGTAGGTTTCGGATAGCATTGAATGCAGACACGCCGAGAGGCGTGTCGGTGTCGGGGAGGGCTGGGATGACAATGAGCATGAGGGGGTAGTTCAAGACAGCACGACATACCCAGTTTTATTAACCAGTGAACTATGCTAGTCAGTGAATTCGCGTCGGCTGAGCGCAGCAATCCTGTGTCCAGTAGAAATTCAATTTTGGCGGTATCTGTCATCTCTATCAATATCTGGGTCGTCGTCACATTCATAGATCAAAAACTCACCATTGCTCTTTATCAATGTCTTCAACATCCCTACGACGCCGCCATCCACTTCGCTCTCCAACACCGGCAACGCCCTCTCGCCATCTACATCCATGCCTTCTCCCCTTTCGACATCTAGCCAGACCCTCACACCCACCTCTTTCTTCATCCCCGCGCTGCTGCCTCCGGTCTTATCCCCGCTCAAGATCCTGCCCACCGCCTGCCTCTCGCCCGGCTCCAACAGCCGCACCCCATCCTCCGCCCGCGCCTCATCCACAACTGCGCCCTCCTCCTTCGCGCCCTCGCGCATCTCCATCCCGCGACACGCCGCCGCCGCCGCGCGCCGCTCGTCACCCCAGCTCGCGCCTTCCCAGCGCGCTCGTCCTCATCCTCCTCGTCCTCTTCGTCGGTAGGCGCGCGCGCAGCAGTGCGTCGAGATCCACGCCCTCGCCCTCCGCGCGTCTAAGCGCCGCCCCCGAGCTGCCCTTCCGCTCTGCGTCCTTCTTCTCGCGCAGCATCGCCTCCAGCGGGTTCGCCCGCTTCCGCTTCGCCTCCTTCCGCCCGCGGACGGCAGGTGCAGGCGCGGGGTCCGGGTCCGGCGACGACTGCGCGGGCGTCGGCAGCGCGTCTCTCCCGCGCCTGCGCAGACCGTAGCGCCGCTCGGGCGCGGCTGCAGGCGGAGGAGACGCCTTATGCCTGGATATGCGCATGAGAATCGGATCGAGCCACGATGCGAAGGGAGACTCACACTTTGGCGGAGGGCTTCTTCCCCGCGAGCCACCCGCCTACGGCGTCGTCGTCGTCGTCGCTGCTCGCCAGCACGAGTTCGTCCAGATCGTCGTACCGCGCCGCGTCCGGCTCCGGCGAGCTGACCACCTCGCGCATCGCCTCGGCGCGGATCCGCGCGACCAGCGCCGCCGTGCGCGTCTTCGCGTCCGGCGTCGGCGCGTGCTCCTGCGCGGGCGACGTCGGCGGCGGCGTGCCGGGCTTGAACGTCGTGTCCATGTCGACGTCAAAGTCCGATGTCGGTGCAGGCGTCGAGAGCGGCGAGGACGGCGGGAGCGGCACGCGTGCCGGCTGCAACGGCGACGTCGGCGAGGGCAACCCTATGTCTGTAGGCCCAGGAAGCGGCGACATCGCGAGCGCCGGCAGCGTCAGCGGGGACGACGCGCGCGATGTCGGCGGCGCGGCCGTGAAGCGCGACGAGGGCGACGACAGCGGCGAAGACGCGAAGAGCGCGCTCGCGGGGTCCTCCTGCGCGACATCCGTGTCCGCGTCGCGCCGCCAGACCTCGACGCTCTCCCGCACCGCGCCCAGGTCCTTGCTCGCCAGCGCCCGCGGCACGCACAGCTCGTGCTCGTCGCTCTGGCTGCTCGGCACCAGCTCGATCTCGTCCGCGTCGTTTTCCGCGGGCGGCGAGATCCGCGGTTTCTTCGCGCCGCGCGGCGTCTTCTTCGGCGGCGGACTCGTCTTTGCGGGTGCGCGCCCCTGTCGGCGGCGGGGCGTGGGCGTCGTGTTCTCTGCGTCGTCCTCGAGCTTGCGCTTGCTCGGCAGAATGACCTGCGCGTTCTTGTCCTTCGCGGCCGTTTTCGCTATGACTTTCTTGTGCATTTTGGTGATGTGCGGCGGCGATACGATCTCGACGCCGTCGAAAAGGGAGGCGGCGCACGAGATGGAGCTCGAGTGGGCGGTGGACGAGGACGAAATGGTGCGAGAGGTCGGGTCAGACGCGATAGGGGCAGTGATAATGGGTCGCGTCGACGTCGAAGGAGAGGACTTGTTGTTGTGAGACTGCTTTGTGCTTTGACTGCGTCCACTTGGCTTGATCCCCGTGCGCGCGCCACCCGTCGCGCTTTGGCCGTCTCTTTTGTTGTTGCCCGTGGTGCTCCTGCGCCGCATTGCGTTCGTCTTTTCTGGGGTCGGCGCGGGCTGAGAAGAGGACTGCGACCACGCAGGCGCGCTCGCGTCCGTCGGCTTGCGCGCAAAGTAGTCCGTGAGCTTCTTCTCGCCTTTGCCTCCGGGCGTCGACGAGGGCTTGGATCTGAACCTGTCCTGGAGCAAGCGCTTGGTTGCGCTCATGGCCGCTGGTTCTCAAATCGGCTGTGTGGGAAGCGACGCGTATTGGGACGCGTTGAGGGATGTGAAGCAAGAAGGGGTCGGGAACGTCGTCGCGGTCGCGAACATCGGCAACGACGACGAAGCGCAGGTTGGCGCGTTTGGCTGTGTTTGGCTCCACACGCAGACTGAGCGTCTCTAGTGCCAGTGGGTCTCTGATCGACTCTGAACTCTGTAAGTCCTGTCCTGCCTTTCGATCTGCCAAGGCATGTCCTCTTCCCTCGCTGGTCGATCCGTTTCCAGCTCTGCGCTTGCGGGCCCCCCCGCACCTCCTTTCCCTCTCATTTCCGGTTTTCCCTTCTCCCGTTCATAGTCCGTGTCCCTCCGTAGAAATCTGTTCCTATTGA
Organism: Hericium coralloides; assembly: GCA_003675405.1. Lineage (NCBI taxonomy): Eukaryota > Fungi > Basidiomycota > Agaricomycetes > Russulales > Hericiaceae > Hericium > Hericium coralloides. Next base: position 50,946 of record QUOP01000085.1, read on the forward strand.
AATTGTCTCCGTACTCTGTCCCTCCCCATCTGAGCTCTCCCTTCACATTTCGGTATGTATCCGCGCGTGTATCCGCTTTCATAGTGACAAGCGTGCCATTGGCGAGCCCTCCGTCCTCCGCCCTCTGGCCGTCGCCCGCGTTCCCTCCCCCGTTGTGATCAGTGCCCAGCACCCCGTTCGCTGCGAAGGCTCCGCCATTCGATGCTGCCGAGCTTCCCAAGTTCGGTCAGGGAAGAGGAGAGGGACAAGGGCCGTCCTTATCCAAAGCAGGGTGCGTGCCCTTTCGATTCGACTGATTTCGTTCTTATGAAACTTGGGCGCTGGGCCTCTCAGCAGCGCGTCGTACATGCAACGGCGAGCTGTATGCGACAAGGATCTATAAACTGGCATGTGCGCAGGGCTCGACCGACGAGAACGCAGCAATCATTCTGACAACCCGGTGCGTGCGCATGCAATCCGACTGATACGAGTTGTTCGAATCTCTTTTTTCCAGGGCGTCGCGAGAAACTCCCCGAAGAGCACACACTACATTTCTCCACGGGCCGCCTACTGCTCGGCGTTCCCAGACCCAACGCGCCGCTCGCTGAATCCCAACGCGCCGATCCCGACAAACATCTCGGCCCCCATCACCCCCATGCCCGCCTTATGGACACGAGCCCGCACCCGCATCTCGCCTCTACCGCACGTCTCACTAGTCTGCACGGCATTTGGCGGACATCATGCGTACGCCGTGTCCCCATCGCCCGCCCGCCACGAGCCGATATAGACCGCCGTGCCCGCCTTTCACCACCGCGTACAACGCGAGCGCGATCACACGTACAGCCGCGCCGTAGACCACACGTAGCACCGGGCGAGGCGCAGCGCATAGGCGAGAGCCATGCGGCTTTCGACCACAGCGGCGTATACGCTGCAGAAAGGCGCCATCAGCAGAAGGGGAGGAGATGATGCTGAGAAAAGAGCTGCGCACCTCGTCTCCACCGTGGTCCGCGCCAATTCCCGCTCGCGCGTTACGCCCCTCTCGCCAGGCGCGTTGCTCATCGGAGTGGGCGCCTCGGCAGGCAGCGCGCAGCCGCAGTCGGCGCCGCCCTCGTGCGCCAGCCACCAGTGCGCCGTCGGGCGCGCGCAATGCGCATGCAGCCCACCCGACAGCGCCGCACATCACCCAGACCCCCATTGTCCCGCAAAACGCCCGACTCAAGCCCACTCCGCCGAAAGAGCGGCCGTGCGGACAACTCGTGCCGTCTCGCTGCCATCCGGGACAGCTCTCGTCTGCCGTTCCCGCCTTTCAGCGAGCTGGCGCTCCCCGCTCTCTCGCGTCCCGTCTCATCGAGCGTCGAGGTACCGCGTGCCTGTGGTCTTTCGGCACGCAAGTCGCATCTGGCCATGCTCAGACCGCCGTGGCCGCCTCGCCGCCACTGCTCTGCTCGTCCCCACGCACAGTATGGACAACGCATAGGGCGCGGCGCGGCGCGGCGCATAGACAAGAGCCACGCTGTTCTCGTAGCCTGCAGGGGGGTGCCGTCAGCGAGGGGGGGAGAAACGATGCGGAGAACTACGTACGTCGTCTCCCCCGCGATCCATGCCATTTCCCGCTCGCGCTTTATGCGCTCTCCGGCCGAGCGCATCATCCATCAGTGTGTGTGCCTCTGCGAGCAAGGCGTCTGTGACTTCGCGTCGCGTCGGCGCCGCTGCGCTCGTCCTCACGTCTCGGCGCTGCCATCGCTCTCAAACGGCCCCCCGCCAGTGTGCCGTCACGCACGAACGCAGCCCGCCCGACAACGCCGCGCAGCCCATCGTCCCGCGCAGCGCCCAACTCAAGCCCACCGCGCCGAGACAGCGTCCCCAAATCACGCGGAAAACTGCGCGCGCCGTCTCTGCAGCGATCCGCGACCGCCCTCGTTCGCCGCCCCCGCCTTTCGCCGCACCGACGCTCTTGTCTCGCGCGCCGTACCCTCCCACCGAGCGTGCCGGCGCCGCATCGAGACGCCGCGCAAGACTGCAATCTCTTGACGCGCAACGCGGCGTGGACCGAGCTCGTATGGCCGTTCCCGCCTTGCCTCACCGCTCCTGCTCCCCTGGCCCGCACGCCCCGACCAGCCCACCATGGAAGTACGCATCCACGCTCGCACCCACACTCGCCCACTAGACCGACAGCTCTCGCTTGCCGCTCTGGCCTTGCAGGGAACCAGCATCCCTCGGTCCCCTGCGCTGCGTACACCCTCACCGAGCGCGCCGGCGTCAAGCCTCTACACGCTCGCGGTCTTTCGACACACGCAAGACGACGTCGGCCGCGCACGCAGTGCCGTGGCCGCCTCGCAGCGCCTCCTCGTCCCCATGCGCAGACGCGGCGCCCGTCACCCAGCAGCCCGCCGTACCCAGCGCGCCTCCCTGCCCGCACGCCGCCCATATCCCTGCCCACCAAGACAGCCCCCCTCTCCTTGCCTTTAATACACACACGGCACGCGCGCTCGCAGATTCCCGAGCGGGTGCGGCGTTCGTCGGCTCGTGCCCTCACCGCAAGGCCGCACGTACGTACATGCGTGTCCGCTCGGCTGCGGGAACGTGCTCCGCCCGCCGTGCGCTCGTTCCGCGCGCTCCGGCTGTGGTGCGCGCGGTGCTGGGTTTGTGGGCCTGGGACGCGGCGCGGCGAGGGACCGGATGGCGAGTCCGTGGAATCTGGCTTGCGAGTTCTCGTGGGCTGGGCCGCCGTCGCGTCTCCTGGCTAGCCCGTGCTGCTTCGCATCCAGAACGCTGCAGACAGGATCGTGCTTTGGCAGCGGCAGCGGCGGGCGCGAGCTGTCAGAGCACGAGCGCTGCATGAAAATCCTGACGAAGACCGCTCCCGAACGGCAACGTTCCCGGGCTCTCAGCGCACAGCGGCGGGGCAGGACCGCAGCGCCATGCAGCCTGCTCAGACATTCCATGAGGGTCTCTATGCGCACTCGGAGAATCGGAGGCCGGCCAGATTTCTCGCGGACTCGCGCGGCGGCATGCGTCGCATTGCCGTGCCAGCGACCTGATTCTCCCCTATACATCGCGTCCAGAGCGTCGCGATTCCCCGCTCGGTCGTCGCAGCCTAGTCCGATAGGTTTCCAGGGGCAGAGGAGCGGGGAAGAACTGCAAGGAGATCACGGCCCCAACCCCCGTTTGACGTGTGGATCCTCGCCGTCCCCGCGTACCATCTCACGCGTAGTGCGACAGACGAACGCACGACGGAGCGCCTGCACAGGCGGGTTAACAACTGCGACCCGTCGCCTGAGTGCTGCTACAGCGAAGTGGGTGACTGCGATCGGATGGCGCGGCATGGCCCTCGGGGATAGTGGATGGGCAATATGCCATCGGTACGTCAGCCCGCTAGAAATTTTTCGAGGTAGTTACAGCGAACGGCGCCAGCGTGAGTGCGTACCGTCGTGTTGGGCTTTGGGATGGTGGACGGAACACGGATGCCGCAGTGCTTTCGCATTTACTCGGCTCGAATCGACTGCGCCGTCCGTGGGTCGACTATCGCATAACATCTGGGTCGCGTCGGGCATAGCAAGAGACGGAATGCAGCGAAACAGGACAGTAGATGGCGCGACGGAAGCTCGTACATCAAATCCCGCTCCTAAATTTGTTTTGGAATCATGCGGTTGTAGTAAATGTTGCATTGTCCCGCCAACGATCTGGCATCCGCTGCCTCGCGTTCAGAGCGTCGCGGCAGAACCCTGGCAAGAATTCCTGCCCCATCGCTATCTCAGCGGTGCCGGGAATGCACCGCGGCATGTGCGAGAGTGCGAGCCGCCTAGGACCTCGAAGGACCGAATATCAACGCAAGGAGGCCCAAACTCGGTGTCACACGGAGATCGCGCACCAGTAATGCATTTCGCGCCAGATCCTCACCGTCGTTAGGGACTGTGAACGACCCTGGGAACATTGCGATTGTGGAGGAATCCGCGCAACAGCCTAGGGCTTCCCTTACGCAAATGGTTGCCACTGAGCAAGACGGAGGACCGCGACAAGATACGTTGCGTCGGGCTTGGTAATGGATATGGTGAATTCGGTATCGGGAAATGTATCCAATTTTACTTGTATTCAGCCGAGCGGAACAAACAGTGCAACGTCGCACCAGCGACGTTTTCGCTACTGCCGCATGCTCTGGGTCCTGGCCGACCTCATGTATGTGTGGCACTGCGGCGCCCGAGGCCATCTACCAGGATCCAGCGCGGCGCGCTCGCATCTTCTTGGCAAGCGCCACTATGTCCGACCAGGCTGAAGGGGTATCGTGGCGGAGCCCTACTGTCAACGAGAATCGAGCGGGAGTCTGAGTGCATTCTGTTGTGAGCTGATCTAAAGCTCTGCAGTAGTTCCGTATAACCGTATAATTGTAGTTGAATAATAAGACTGACTAGAGATTTGCTCTTTTGAGTTGCTGAACAGCGTTAGGCCGATTTCTCTGTTTCTTTGCGAAACGAGCTGGAAACTTGGAATGACGGAATTCCAGGAGTTTCGCTCTGAGATGGTGTAGGCGTGCGTGATGTTGACTTGTTGATCGCCGCGGCGCGACGTTCCCAAGGCTCGATCGATGGCTCAACGCTCAGCTCTCGTGTCGCTCTGCCCAGCGACAATGTTGCTTCACAAGTCCTCAAAGTTTACCTCGGTCTCAGCTTGCAGGAAATTTCTGCTAGAAAAAACCTTCAGTTCCCTTGCCATGTGATCGGGAATGGGAACGGAACTATCATCGCATGCGATCTCTATACATCGGCTTGGTAGTTGTCTGGGCAGCAATGCCTCAGGTGCCGTGTCTCATCGTATTATTCATGCATGTTCGCCGTCTCACACACGGCCTGCTGCTTCTTTGGTTTCTTCATAGGCTCCTCGAATTATGTGCATATGGATACGAAGCTATAGCCCGACTTCATGGAATTTCGCCAGGGTCCCTCTAGTTGCTTGCACAAGCTTTCTCGGCTGTCTGTGACTGCGGGGCTCATTTCCGTGCATCGGGCTTGTGTATCCGATGCCCGGCACATTTTCACTCTCACTGCTCATGAAGTTCAGCCTGCTATGTCTTTGCCTGACATCCCCCCTGCACGGTCATGTCTGCCGCTTTCAGGTCCCATGTACATTTTTGGAAACGAGATGGAGCATGCCAGTGGAAGGGGCTGGAATGGCAGCGGACATTACTGTGTGAATTGTGTCAAGAGGTCAATCTGTCGGACACCTTATGAGTCATGGTAGCGATATTGGTGCAAGGTTCTATGCCGCTCTTCCCATGATAGGCGGAAGCCAAGATCTTGAGAGCAGCAGTGCCACAGTAGCTGTCACCGAAAAAAGTTCAATTCCAGCATTTAAAAGGCAGCCTTGATGAATGGGCAGATACACCAGTGTCAGGTCTCAGTATGCTTCGAGAGACGTCAAATGATCTTCAAGTTCACCGAGGGATCCTCAAAAAGGCCAAGCCTCAACGTCACAGTAAGTGGTGATGTCCGGCAAGCGTAGCATCAACGTCAGCAGCTAACTGTCACATTGACGTGATTCTTAGCAGCAAAGCGCGGCCCGCGCAAGGCAAATGTACTCCGAGGAAGGCTCCGAGCACTGATGCAGACCGGTTTGGGTACGGAATCCACTTCTGTCCTGTCACCGGCAGTACGGTCATTTCTCACCATCCTTCGTCTAGTGCACATCACGAAGGACAAAGATGCGAAGATGTGCTGGGCAGAGTATGGACGTGAGGTTGTTGTTAAATACCGTGTTGATGTCGAGGGATGGCCTGGACCAGAAGCAGGACCAGACCGTGTGGCATTCAGCGATCTGAGCAAGCAGGTGCTGCATGTGGAGCCGCTGGAGCAGCTTGTTCGGTTGTGGGAGCTAGGTCACACGCGGTTTAGACCGCTTTCGGAAGCAGAGTTTGATGAGTGGCAAGAGTTTCAGATGGCGTGTGAAGAAGACGGGCAGGCTAGAAATTTGCGTGTAGATGTGGGGGACAAACGGCCACACATGCAGAAGGGACCGGCAGGGAGGCATAAGAAACGGATTCATTACACGACTACTGACCGATTTGTATTGGACGAGACAAAGTAGACACAAATCCGCATGACATGATCCAGTCACAAAGGAAACGTACGAGACTTGGCGGTGACCTGTGCATGCCGTTCCATCGGGTTTGGGCTGCATGAGACGTAATCAGACGGAGATCAATGTACCGAAATTGGGCAGAATGTATATTCACCTGTTCCGTGAGCAAGTACTGAAGCGCCATTTCTCCCCATCTCTCCGCTTTCCCCTGCTATTTTTGCCAACCACATGTCGAACAACAATCCCATTCAACGAAAAGTTAGTGCCTTCCATTGTTGTTTTATGTATCGTACTTACTGCATCTGTTGTCATTGTCGACGAACAGCACCATGACTGGAAAAGGCAAGACCGCACGACAAAGGTGCGAATGATATCACGAACGAGGTCTACACGAAGTTGAGGTAAGTCTTCGTTTGTGAGCCTCTGATCATGCATGCTTACCTTTGACTTCTCTGCTGAACATGTGGCCGCCGCCGTCAGAACTCATCCACGGAGCCTCCAAGGATGTGTGGTTCAGCGAAGAGCCAAAGTGATTTCCCCCATATGGATTTAAATCCTGACTGTCCGTGCATACTACCGACCTGCGGCACATTGTGCAAGGTGCCCGAGGTCATCTACCACGAGGTCACCTATTGCCAGTGCCTGATACATTATCTAGCTGTTGTGCGCGGCACACGCACTGCTGGCTGTCGGTCTCCTGGAACGCAATGGCACGCCGGGTCGGCCACGTGCAGTCTATTCTGGCGGTCTTGGCTTGTTGAGTTCCAACAATCCTAGAGTGCGTGAAGTCGGTTTTGTATTGCCACGATTGTTGTGGATTAGCTTACATTCATTGACTTGCAGACTTGTTCGCAAGCGCAGGATCTCAGTGATGTATGCTGAGAAGACAAGGCCCGTCCGTGCGTACCAACCTGTTGTGCGACGCGCCCGAGGCCATCTACCACGAGGCCGTCTTGGTGCATGTCCGACACATCTCTCGGTCTCCTAGCGTCCAATTGCCGACCGCGCGCAGTCCACTCTGTCAGTCTTGGTCCGTCAACTTTCCAATGAACCTAGGGGGTGTGAATGTCAGTCTTGCATTGCCCGGATTCTGATCGATCAGCTCACATTTGTTGACTTAAAGGCTTTTTCTCGGCATCCTTTGCAGGCGCAAAGTCCCAGCAATGTGCGAAGCCATCGCGCCCTTGCTCACGCTGCTGCCACGGATCCGGTTCCAGTGAGACCACGCATCCGCAACAGCAAAGTCGTGGCCCGTCCGTTCATCGCTACCATTCAAGCGCACGGGGAAATTTGCAATAGCGCATCGAGATGCGCATGCGGGACATGAAGGACAGGTTCTGTGGAGTCCGTTGTGAGTCTTCATGCTGTCCGCGAAAATGCATGAACTTACTGTTATCCGAATTTCGGTTCCCTGGACCTGCCGCCTTCTTGCCTGCATTGCATCACCTCCTCATGCCCTGTTCCTCTTCTGAAAGGGACTGGAAACCTCTCGTGCATCGAACTTGACCTTGATTTGACAAGGATGCCAGGCTTGCTCAACAGCATTATCTCCCGAGGCCCACCACCTGTTAATCTCTGCTGTGCAGCTATGTCGTCCACTGCCATTAATCTATACCCCCGCCGCACTCTCCTCGTACAGCCGCAGTGCTCGATCGTGACCCAAGGGTGTCATCATCAAGTAGATGGCACAGTGGCTGGCGAGCTTCACGTCCGTGTCGCAAGCACTTGCCGAATTTCTGGGCGTCGGAGGCGGTGCGTTAGGACAAGACAGGTCTCGATTGGGATAGGTAACTTGATGATGATGCCAGAGTCAAGCGGCGCGTCCATCTGCCCGTAGCGCTGACACCGGCGGCTTGTGACTTGCCATGCTTCCGAGGACAAACAGCATGTCCTGAAGCGGTGCGGGAAGTTTGAACCCCTCGGTGCTGCTCCGAACCGACAACAGTGCCCGCTAGGACCCAGTGAACGGCGCCGTGACTAGAGCAGGCGAAACTGCGCGATGAAGACACGAGGGACATCGCCAATGGCATTTACACTTGATGGAGGTGAGTCTTGATTTGGGAGCGTCTGATCACGCATACTTACCTTTGCCGTTTTTGCTGAAGCGACCACTGCCGCCAGAACTCATCCGCAGGGCATCCAGGCATCCAGGTATGTACCGTTCGAGCGGGGGTCCCCCGTATGGAATGGAGTCTGTCCACAGGCACGGACTTGCGGCACGTCGCGCGACGCGTGACGCGCCCGAGGTCATCTACCACGAGGTCGTCTTCCCCAGCGCGCGACAGATCCGGCTGGCTGTCGGTCGCCTGGCGCACCATCGCGCGCCAGATCGGCCGCGCCGAGTCGGCTCTGCCCGACTTGGCCTCGAGTTCTAAAGAGCCTGGGGGATGTGAAGGTCAGTTTCGCATTGCTAGAATTGTCGCAGGACATGAACTCACATTTATCGACTCGCAGGCTTTGTCCTGACACTGTCCGTGAGGGCGGCTCGATGCACCAGAGGCCATCTACCACGAGGTCGTCTTTGCCAGCGCCCGACTCATCGAGCTGTCCGTTGGTCTCCGGGCGCACCATCGCCCCGCGTGAAATCAGCTGTCGAGCGCGTACGAGGATGGCGCGCCGATGTGGCAGGTCGTCGTGCGGCGCGACATCGCGAAGCAGCTCGCCACGCTCGAGAAGGCGGCGCGCGAGGAGGAGATGCGCGTGCACCGCGAGAGCAAGGAGCTCGGGGCGGCGCAGGCGGCGGCACTTGCTGCACACGCGCCCGCGGCGGGCGGGAGCGAGGACGACGAGGAGGCACAGTTGACTGCGTCCGCCTTGGCCTGTGGAGTTCAAAAAAGCCTGGCGGGGCGCAAAGGTCAATTTCGTATCGTTAGAATTGTCGTGTACGAGCTTACACTTGTCGTCGACTCCTCGCAGGCTTTTCCCGGCACCGTTTGTGACCGTGAAATTCCAGTGGGCATCCCGATTCAAGTCGTCCTAGGCTCGTTCACTCCGCCGCTGCGGGCCGAACTCCCGTGATGACGGCCTGTCCGTCCGTCGCTATCGTTCAAGCGCGAGCGGGGGATGGCCTAGCGTGTCGAGACAGGTATGCCGGGCACACAGAACAAGTCCTGCCAAGTTCATTGTGAGTTCTTTCGGCTCTCCGTGAGAACGTGCTAACTCACGATTATCAGGATTTCTTGCGCATCCCCAATCGATCGTCTTAACGATTGCGACGGGCTGAATGCGACGGGTCAGCCCGTCTCATTCAAAATCACCAAGGTCCATTTCACGTTGCTTAGAATTGTCGTGTATGAGCTTACTTTTTGTCGACTTGCAGGCTTCTTATCGGCATCATTCGAGAGTGTGAAACTCCGGCAGTATACTTGTTCTGCCTGCCAACTCCGCATTCAAGTCGATGCGGACTCGCTCATGCCGCCGTCACGGACCAAGTTCCTGGGCGGCCATCCACGCGCGGTGCCCAAATAGCGACTCCGCCCCTTCGTCGCTGTCCTTCCAGCTTGTGCGGGAAATGGCCATCGCATGTCGAGAGGGTTATGTGGGACACAAACCACACAGGTCCTGCAGAATTACAATCTGAGTCTTACCACTGTCTGCGAGAAATCAGCTTGTCTCGTTCATCATCCACATTTGCTCCAGAGCTCACCGTGGCGTTTGCAAGCAAATTTGCTTCTACAGTAGTAGTACATTTGCATACCTTGTTGCTGCACATGACGGGCCAAAGTTCGAGCCGAGGGGGTCACACGAAACAGACTGGAATTGACTATGAAAGAAGTAGAAAGACAAGTCGAGTGCCGTAGGAGCCCCTCGGTGTCTTGAGAAGGTAGAAAGAGGAGCCCCCCAGTGCCTTTAGAAGGTATAAAGACAAGCCCCCGCGTGTCTTTAGAAGGTAGAAAAGAGACTAACTCTCGCAATTGCCCTCGGTGCCATCCATCGGCACAGCCCCCCGATCTACACGCCACGTCAGCAAAGTCAATCACCCATGCAAACGAAACTCACGCTTTCTTCTTCCGCGCCTCATCCACAACTGCGCCCTCCTCCTTCGCGCCCTCGCGCATCTCCATCCCGCGACACGCCGCCCGCCGCGCCGCCGCCTCGTCACCCCAGCTCGCACCCTTCCCAGCGCGCTCGTCCTCGTCCTCCTCGTCCTCTTCGTCGGTAGGCGCGCGCAGCAGCGCGTCGAGATCCACGCCCTCGCCCTCCGCGCGTCTAAGCGCCGCCCCCGAGCTGCCCTTCCGCTCTGCGTCCTTCTTCTCCCGCAGCATCGCCTCCAGCGGGTTCGCCCGCTTCCGCTTCGCCTCCTTCCGCCCGCGGACGGCAGGTGCAGGCGCGGGGTCCGGATCCGGCGACGACTGCGCGGGCGTCGGCAGCGCGTCTCTCCCGCGCCTGCGCAGACCGTAGCGCCGCTCGGGCGCGGCTGCAGGCGGAGGAGACGCCTTAGACCTGAATATGCGCATGAGAATCGGATCGAGCCACGATGCGAAGGGAGACTCACACTTTGGCGGTGGGCTTCTTCCCCGCGAGCCACCCGCCCACGGCGTCGTCGTCGTCCTCGTCGCTGCTCGCCAGCACGAGTTCGTCCAGATCGTCGTACCGCGCCGCGTCCGGCTCCGGTGAGCTGACCACCTCGCGCATCGCCTCCGTGCGGATCCGCGCGACCAGCGCCGCCGTGCGCGTCTTCGCGTCGGGCGTCGGCGCGTGCTCCTGCGCGGGCGACGTCGGCGGCGGCGTGCCGGGCTTGAACGTCGTGTCCATGTCGACGTCAAAGTCGGACGTCGGTGCGGGCGTCGAAAGCGGGGAGGACGGCGGGAGCGGCACGCGCGCCGGCTGCAACGGCGACGTCGGCGAGGGCAACCCTATGTCCGTAGGCCCCGGAAGCGGCGACGTCGCGAGCGCAGGCAGCGTCGGCGGAGACGACGCGCGCGACGTCGGCGGCGCGGCCGTGAAGCGCGACGAGGGCGACGACAGTGGCGAAGACGCGAAGAGCGCGCTCGCGGGGTCCTCTTGCGCGTCGTCGACCACGGGCACCGAAACGTCCGTGTCCGCGTCGCGCCGCCAGACTTCGACGCTCTCCCGCACCGCGCCCAGGTCCTTGCTCGCCAGCGCCCGCGGCACGCACAGCTCGTGCTCGTCGCTCTGGCTGCTCGGCACCAGCTCGATCTCGTCCGCGTCGTTTTCCGCGGGCGGCGAGATCCGCGGTTTCTTCGCGCCGCGCGGCGTCGTCTTCGGCGGCGGGCTCGTCTTTGCGGGTGCGCGCCCCTGTCGGCGGCGCGGCCTGGGCGTCGTGTTCTCTGCGTCGTCCTCGAGCTTGCGCTTGCTCGGCAGAATGACCTGCGCGTTCTTGTCCTTCGCGGCCGTCTTCGCTATGACTTTCTTGTGCATTTTCGTGATGTGCGGCGGCGATACGATCTCGACACCGTCGAAAACGGAGGCGGAGCGCGAGATGGAGCTCGAATGGGCGGTGGAAGAGGAGGAAATGGTGCGAGAGATCGGGTCAGACGGGATAGGGGCGGTGATAGTGGGTCGCGTCGACGTCGAAGGAGAGGACTTGTTGTTGTGAGGCTGCTTTGTACTTTGGCTGTGTCCACTTGGCTTGATCCCCGTGCGCGCGCCACCCGTCGCGCTTTGACCGTCTCTTTTGTTGTTGCTGGTCGCGCTTCTGCGCCGCATCGTGTTCGTCTTTTCTGGGGTCGGCGCGGGTTGAGAAGAGGACTGCGACCACGCAGGCGCGCTCGCGTCCGTCGGCTTGCGCGCAAAGTAGTCCGTGAGCTTCTTCTCGCCTTTGCCTCCGGGCGTCGACGAGGGCTTGGATCTGAACCTGTCCTGGAGCAAGCGCTTGGTTGCGCTCATGGCCGCTGGTTCTCAAATCGGCTGTGTGGGAAGCGACGCGTATTGGGACGCGTTGAGGGATGTGAAGCAAGAAGAGGTCGGGAACGTCGTCGCGGTCGCGAACAACGACGACGAAGCGCAGGTTGGCGCGTTTGGCTTTGTTTGGCTACCCACGCGTCGGGAACGATGAGAAAAGATCCCCTGTGCGATCGCCGCCGACAGACGTCAACCCGCCGACAACGTTAACTTCATGTCTCATGTCTCATGTCCGAGTCGTCCCAGCTACTAGTATGTGTGGTTCATACGGTCCTGAAAATGGCTGCTTCTACACGTAGCATGACCGTGACGCGCCGTAGAGGGCTCTACTCTGGTCTTCAGACCATCCCACTCATAACTCTTCCTGCTTCCGCCGCCCAGAATCCACACATACCTGACCATGCACTTCCCGTCTCTCACATTCCCTTCCCCGAGTGCGCTGTTTGCTACCACCCCGGAAGAGCTCACTGAGATGTTTGACCACTTCCCGCACAAGGAGGAGCAGGAACCGCTGCTGGACTTGCCCGCCATGCCCCGCCCGCCATGTTCCGACTCCAGGAGACGTAAAGACCGGTGGAAGAAGGCCGCGCCTGTATGATACGTCGTCGCGTACAGGTGCAACACGCATTGCTCTAACATTTCGCAGAATCGGGTCTGTTACTCTCGTATTCTGAACTATCCTTGCTGTGTGTGTCCCAACAAAGCCTCATGTAACATCTATGCACCTCGACAATCTGATCTAATTCTGACAGTGCAGGATGACTATGGTGCCTCGAATGGAGGTCTATACCGGCCAACTCGCCTGCCGCGTCATCTACACGAATATCCCACTAGACTCCCTCGTCTCAAGCACACCAAGTGTTTGCATCTCCTTGACCCCCCTGCCCCAGCTGGTGTGCCTTCCATCATGCCCCACAGTGCCCTTCCATCACCCCTTGCGGACCGATTCCTCTCACGACAAGCAAACCAGGACACGACTGTACGCCTCTCCAGTCTATCGCTCGACGTGCTCGACCTTGTTCAAGCCCGCGCCGATTGTATCCAAGCCTATGAGTCATCTTTCCTTACTTTCCCTCTCTTCGATTGTTCCTGCTGTCATTATCTTGTCTTACTTCGTTCTGCATTCAACTTAAAGTTGCAGCCGCCAAACCGACTGAGAGACTAGAGTGTTCTGAGCCTATCGCCACAGGATGGCTCAGCAACGTCGGGAACATATATGGGCACGGGAAGATGTTCAGTGTATTCATCTTCAGCATGCTGTTCATGTGCGTGCTTCCCTTTTTGCTTTGCTTTGCATCTTGCCCTTCTTTCCTCCGCCGGGTCCCTCTAGGCCCCTTCATTTCGCCTGTCGTAGAACCCCCGAGATTCTTCAATCCGCGAGCGATTTGCATCCGTGAACTAACGTCGACTTCGGTCTTATTCCAGGGATTATATATGTTTCCTGGTTTTTTTCACCAATTACATGTCCAGTCAACATGGCCAAGCATTCATTATAGTGGCACCGCCGATCGAGGGCGTCCTGGTGCAACCGACCTAGAATAAGATCACACACGCGTAAGTCTGCCGTCCGGCTTCCTGCTCCGTTCCCTTCTCGGCCTTACGTCTGCATACAATTGACACTCATCGATTTGCGCCACGTCTTCACGGCTTCTCTCTACGGCAGTCGCTGAAATACCGTGCTACGATTCTGGTCTCCTGACCGGAGCTTCTGCAGTACGGGGCGTCCGAGTCGATGCTGACTTGGTGCACTACAGGTACGCAACAGGCTGCTCCCCTGATGGCTCGCGCGCCCGGATGGAATCTTTTGCACCTTGCAAGGCATGCTCTACGTCGGCCTCGCCTCAGGCCATTGGGTACGTCCGCGCTCTGTGTATCTCCCGATCTGAATTGCGCGCCCAGCTGAACCGCGCGGTACTCAGCCTCGTCTCGTAGAGCGACACGTCCACGCGTACGCTTTTCGCGCTCGCGATCCTCATTGCACTATACAACCTCCTGTTCGTGCTGGTCGTGCTCCCGAGTCTCTGCACCCGGAGCGCAACCTCAGGCCACAGTCCACGATCCTCCACACGCACACGGTCTCGGGCCGTGAGCGATGGATTCAAGTCGGTGTGGGTGGGGCTTGTGTGCCCGGTGGCGCTGTTCGCGCCCGTGCCGCTCGGGGGCGGGCGCAAGGGCCGAAACTGGAATTTGACGCTCGTGGGCGGGGCGCTGTTCATTTATGTGTTGTCGATTGTGAGTAGTTCGCATCCGAGCTCTTGCCCTGTGTAGAGCTAATGCGATGTGTTTGCAACAAGTGTATAATTTGAAGTTCTTGTACGTGAAGCACGTGTACAATTGGTCGAGCGAGCGCCTGAGTCTGTATGGCTTGTTGGAAGAGTCTGGCGCTGACGGTAATGGCAGCTTGGATACTACATGTCTCTCTTATGGGTCACTCGAGCTATTAACCTACTGCTCCTTCTACCTGGTATGCGTAGCACTCTCGTTCCAAGCTCCTACCGTCCTAATATCGTCTTCTCCACAGCCGTCCTCACCTACAAAGCGCCGCGCGTCGCGCCGATCGCGCCGACATCAGTGAAGCTCGCGAATGCACTCTCATTCGACCGCCGCGTCGTCGCGATCTGCTTCTTCACGGACGCGACCGCCGACGTGCTCGTCACGCTCTCCCGGACTTCCTCCCAACCGCTATTCGTCGTCTTTACCTCCCTCAACTCCCTCACGAGTGGCGGCAACCCCGCGCTGCACTCGCTCGGCGCGGTGAGTCTGCAGGCGATGGCTAAGGGCGGCGAGGTCGGCCTCGTGTTCGGTGCGCTCGGACTTGTGACCGCTGTAGCGCACTGTCGCGGTGGGTCTCTTACGTTACCACATTTCATCATGAGTCCTGATGTGTTATTCGGACAGCCCGCGATATATGCCGCGATATACGGCGCGACCGTCGCTGTCTACCCGAAGGCCATGTTCGTCATGAATGCCGTGCTGCTGTACACGGCCGTATGCATGCTGCTCGGCATCCGGCCGTTCATCCACGTCTTCGCAGACACCGAGACGGCAGCACCAGAGCCGCAGTCAGATGTGGAGAGTGATGAGATAGAGGGGCGGGGGAAGCTGGGTAGAGGTCTGGAACGGGATGATGCGCATGAGCAGGTGTGGCGGGAATTGATTATGCGGGTGTCGATTTCGGAGGAAGGGTCATAGGCTGGTTTGCTGTGCTGTTGTGGTGTCTTATCTCTCCACTCTTTGTCTCTTCCATGTTGTTGTGGTGTCGGGTGTTTCTGGATGTGGATTTGACATATGGAGTTAATAAAGCCTGGGATAGTGATAGGTAGGATCTATGTACATTTAGTGCAGGCAGTAAATTTGTACAGTACTTGGAGAATGCCATCAAGTGCTGATACCCTCTGATCTTCAGTGCCTTTGACCTGTGCAGGGTCCATCTTAAAGACAAGCATATGATAATCCAAACATTGTTTATTCAACAGCTAGAAACAAAGTGACATACATTCAACAGGCTACTCAAAATGTCAGAAAACCAGTATTTATATAACACTGAGCAAAGGATGGCAGACACAATATACAAAGAGGCAAGAACAAGAAAATAAATAAATAAAATCGATTTGAAAATACACAGAATTGAAAAGAAAACTCAAAGGACAAGAAATTGTAAAAACAAGAAACCTGGTTGTAAATGCATTGGCAATTTTAGAGGAAGAAGAGAAGAAAATACAGTCTCCATACCCTCTAATTTATTATAAAAGTGTGGTGGTAGTATGCAGAAGATCAACTTCTCAAGAAAGTGTTTAGGACCAATTATAGGAAGAATCATAAGAAGAATCAAGTAGTGGAGGTCTGATAATATGTTCTGGTTTGGGAACATATCTTATCCTATTTGTGATCTTGTATGTAGCATCTTGATCGGGAACTACTTCAGGACATCAGGAAAATTTGTAGGTACTACATAGCCCTCTGAGGGCTATATAGCTTTCCTAGGGCCATAGGAATGCCCTTTACTCCATAGCCTATATAGCACCCCCTTTGAGCTATATGGAGCTATGTAACTTAAGTGGAGTGCTATATAGTCCTATCATAGCTATCATAGCTGGTTATGAAGCTATGATAAGAGATATAGCTATGAAAGCTATAACAACTATAACAACTATAACACTGATATCAACTATACTAGGTAAATATATCTATTATGACTATTACAGCTATCAGATCACAAGTCTAGCATATAGATCTATTGAACTGTATTCTACTTTGCATTCACTAATTTCACTTGTGTAGTCTTCCAGATCACTACAATCACACATTGATAAAATAACAAACAATAAATATATTAGTCAAAATACAACTATACTACAAAACTAACTAACTCAAGACAACATCTAGAAGAAAACATAAAGTTAGTCAACATAACTTTCAGAGACTATAAGACACTTACCACTGTTACAAAAAAGCGAAATTCTGATGAAAAACAAACATAAGAAACATAAGATAAGAGACCACAAGAATCACTTACCAAAATAACAAAAAAGCGAAAACCTAACATTAGACATAAGGATAACAACTTAAGAAAGATAACAAGCAAGCTTACCTTTGAAGAAGCAGCAAAGACAAACGAAACAACGGAGATGGTAGTGGTAGAGAAGAAAGAGACGATGCGAGTCGCGCGCGCCTTATGTAGACGTGGCGAGCGGAGCCCGAAATGTAGCTCGGCCCGGGCGCTGCCGGTCGCTGCGTCAGAGGCTGGCAGCAGACTTCATTAAGTTCATCTCGCTGCCTGGGAGTTTATTGTACATAAGGTCTTTGGTTTTCTCATTCGATCGAATGACTGTAGCAGAAGGTAAGTATTGTATTTTTCCTCAATTTTTTACGATTTTATTCCAGTTTATAGATTCGAAGACATTCGAATTCGCGCGCGTTCAGTGGTCCAGCCACCGAACGCGCGTCGAAGTTCGTTATTCTCTTCCCACCACCACTCCCTCGTCCCTTCCTTCTCTTCCCCTGCTCCTTCCGTCGTCTCCCATCAAGCTCAATGCCGAAGGAAGGTAGCAGGATGCTGAGGGCCCTTGAGGTAAGTAAAAAAAATCTTTCTTTGTGTTTATTCGTGCTAACGTAGAGAGTACCGCTCGAACGAGCGGTACTCTCGACCTCATTCCCTCTGCCGCGCATCTCCCCTCCCACTGCCACCACTCCCTCATCGACCCACCCCCCGGAATCGCCGTCACGCCCGCCCGGGCTGGCGCGCCGTCCCCAACGCCCACTTCCGCGTGCACCAGCGCATGCCGTTCGCTGGACAACGCGCACGCGAGCCCGTCGCGCACGGGCTCTGCCCCTCCCGCAAGGCCTCGCCGTGCCCGCGTACGGGCTGCTGCATGGCGCACAGGCTAGGCGCGCGGCGTCCCGGTCTCGCGCACGGGCCTGCTCGTTGCGCGCGACCACGCCGTGCTGCGTACAGCCCCGCCTGCGTACGCACGGCCTCGCTCGCGCACACAAGGCCGCCAGCGCACGGGCAGCTCGGCGTCATGGCCCCGCCGCGTGGGGATCCCGGCACGCACGGACGGGCACGCGCCTATCGCGCGCGACCGAGGGCGGGCACCTGCGGGCGCGCCAGCGCAGCACGACGCGGGACGGGTACGCCGGGCAGCGAACACATGCGCGTACGTCGCGCATGGCCGTGCGGGGCGCGCTGTACCCGACGCTTCGCAGGCCGTCCCCCTTGCGCGCGTGTGCGGCCATCGCGCACGGGCCTGCCGTGTCGCGCTCGCCTCCCCGCGCCCCATGGAAGCCTCCGACGCCCCGCGCACAGGCCCGTCGCACCCCAATGGCTTGCGCACGGGCCCGACGCCTCTCGCCGCCACCCGATGCCTTCCGCCGCCCTCCCGACGCCTCGCGCACGGACCCGCGCCTCCGCGCCTCCTGCGTGCGCGTCTGCTACGTCGCGCATGGCCCCGCCGCAGCCCGACGTCTCGTGCACGCCACGTCGCGCCTCGCGCACGGACGTTATACCCCGCGCCTCACACCGTGCCTCGTGCGCGTGTCCGCCCTGGGTGCATGTGCCCTGGGCGCTGCGTATGTGTGCCCGCCTGTGTGTCTGCACTCTTGCCTACGATAATATCTGTTTAAATCTTATTTACTTGGCTCCTAGTATAGTAGAATAAATTTCTTTTTTATTATCCCTCAGAATATAACTATTTTGAATCTTAACACTTGGATTGGGATGCTCCTGCTTAAATATATCTATGGGGTCTAGATACAGTATGATAGGAATCATAGCATTGATAGCATCCTTATGATGTTATATAGCTGTCATAGCTGTCACTCATAACTACATAGCTCTATATAGCCTCCACCAATGACTACAGAAGCTATGATAGGCCTCATAGAGCTATATAAGTGTGCTGTTGAGATATATAGGGTGCATAGCACTATCATAGAAGTCATAGCATTGGCTGGAAGCTATATAAAAAACCAATTTTGCTGATGGATACCTTTGATAACTGTATGAGATGATTAGAATTAGTTAGTAAAGATGGCCAAAGTGGGGAATCAGTCACCTTTGAGCTGCTTCCTCATATGTAGTACATCTGAAAAATTTGTATGTCCTATATAGCTCTATACATCCTACATAAATTTCCTAGAGCCATAGCAAGGTCAATTGCTACGGAGTCCACATAGATAAGGGGGTTGCTATATAGTGCTATGTAGTTTAGGTGGAGTACTATATAGTGCTATGAGAGCTATGAGAGTCATTAGAGCTGTCTATGACACTATCATAGGAAATCTAGCTATACAATCTATGAAGACTATGTTACTTATATAAACTCTAGTTAAAAAGCATACCTATGATACTTATGACAACTATCAAAATAGACTTCTAATATAAAGCAGTAAAAGACTCAATAGGCATTGTATGATATGTATTTAAAATTACATTTTATTTTATTTTACTAATCACACAAGATCACAAGATTTATGAGAGACATAACTCAACATTTATTGACCTTAACATCATACAACTACACTACAACACTACATAAGGAACTATACAAGGAACTTACCCCTCTGAGAACATATAACATCAGTCAAATTACTACAAAAGAAATATCACAATGATAACTTACCAACATTACAAAAAGCGAAAATCTAATAGATAACAAAAGCCAGTTAGTAACCATGCAAGGCTATCATGATTGACAACTTACCCAAAGTATAAAAAAAGCAAAGATACAGTAGCCTGTGCTAAGAGAATACACCAAAAAGATTAGCACATGAGACAAAACAAAACAAAAAAAGCAAGATGCTTACCTTGAAGCTAACGAACACAGACTTGTAACGATCGACGAACAACGAATAATGAACAATGAACAACGAGCGACTAACGATGAACAACGAGCGACTAATGACGAACAACGAGCGACGACGAATAACGAGCGACGACGGCGGGAAGAGACGTCGAGAACGACGTGGCAGTGGGTGGTAGTAGTTGAAGAGAAAGGGAAGACGCATCGTGCGTGCTTTATATACGAGAGCCCGGGTCTGGCCGGCGGAGCCACAAATCCTGGCTGCCGGGCGCTGCCGAGAGTCGCGTCAGAGGCTACGCTGGTAGACTTGATTAATTTGATTACGCTGCCTAGTCGTATACGGTACTGTAATCAGACATGTAGCGCACTCATTCCGTTAAATATACCTGCTAGTTCCCTTCCTGTTTTTTCTAGATTAAAATTGATTTTATTTGAATTTCTGTGGCTCGAGAACCAGTCTCGCGCGTTCGGTGGCCTCGAACACGCGTCGACTTCGGAGTCAACTCGTTTGTCTAACTCACCTCGTATTCCCTTCGCTCCCCCCTTGTCTTCCCGCCTCTTCTACTTGTAACTCGTCAACTTGGAGGGCCGTGTTGGTCTTAGATGGACAGGAGGGTCTCAAGTTCAAGGTAAGTAATGTAATTTCTTTTTCCATGTGCTTTGTACTAACGAAGAGAGAGTCGCTCGTTTTCGAGCGACACTCTCGTTCCTTTTCGTACGTTCATTCGTTCGTCCCGCCCGCCGTCTCCGCCGTCCCTTTCCCTTTCCCTTTCCCGCTGCCCCTGCCTCTATATCGCCGCCGTCGGTCTCTACGCCGAAGCCATCCCGCCTGCCTCTGGATCGCGTCGGCCCCCACCCACCCGCTCGCTCGCTTGCACGCCCCGACGCCTCCGCTTGGCCGTGCGCACGCTCGCGAACAGGCCCCGCCGCATGCGCAGGGCGAAGCGTGGCCCTGTCGACGCCCGTATGCCCGCGCGTACGGCCCATATGCGCAGGCATGAGGCCGGCACGGGTCTGCCTGCGGGTGCAGGCCCTTGGCTGCGCTCGCACGCACGGGCGCGGGGCCACGCACGCCAGCGCATGCACGCACGCACTGTCCCTGCAACTTCGCCCGGGCTCGTGCTCTGCTGCGTCGAGTGCCAGCGAGTGGGCTGTGCGGCCGCGTCTGTGCCGGCGTATCCCCAGTGCGCCAGCATTGGGCCCCTCGCCAATGCACGCGCGCCTCGCCCCGCCGCATCAGTGCCCGCGCCTGCGCGTCCTGTCGCGTCGATGCCCCGCCTCGCTGCCACGCCTCCGCGCCCCGTCGTTCCGTGCGGGCGCGGGCCCCGGTCCTATCACGTCACGCCTCGCCACGCGGATGTGTCGGTGCCAGTACCAGTGCCCTCGCCCGCGCACTCCGGCGCCGACGCGCCCGCGCGGCCGCGCTGTTCCACGCTTACGCGCCCGCACGGCGACGTGCTGCGCCAGCGACAGCGCGCATCCCATCAGCGCCCCACGCGGACGTGTCGGTGCCAACGCCCGCACCCGCGCACTCTGCGCCCGTGCGCCCGTGCGCCGCGCACTCCCGCACTCCCGCACTCCCGCGCCCGCGCGCCCACGCACCCGCGCGAGGCGGCCCTGTTCCACGCCCATGCGCCCGCACCGCGCTGTTCCACGCCAACGCCCGCGCGTCGAATCGCGTCAGTGCCCCGCCAAGCCGACGTAGCCGTGTCAACGCCTGTGCCGTTTTGCGCCAGCACTGCGCGTCCCATCGTGTGAGCACCCCGCCACGCTGACGTGTCGGTGCCAACACCTGCGCGCCGCCGCGACATCATCACGCATAGCGCCGTGAGTGTGTCTCGTTGCCGTAGCCTTGAGTAGTGTGTAGTGCTATACATCAAATAACATTGTAAATACATACATACAAGACGCGGCGGAGCTGGCGCTCCGCCGGTCTTGGTGAAGGGTAAAACCTATATTCATGTTCATTCGGTACAGACAGAGCTCGTCACGATAACTACTTGGGGACGAGAGATGGCAGACAGACGAAGCTGTTAGCAGGCGCAAATAAGTACATTCTGTCACTGTGCCCACATCAAAGAATTAGAAGGAGCGGGAGATGGCGCACCACTACGCGCATATCCCAAAAGTACACCATTATTGTCGCGAAGGTGGAGACAAAATACGTCGACATGGCGGTCAGACTGAGGCTGCCCAAAAGATATTGCGCGTTGAACATGCGCACGATCACGCCTCCTTTTGGTCAGAAGGGCAAAGAAAAGTAGGAGATAGCATGACACACGTATTATTACGCCGGCCGGAAGGTGGTCCGTACGCGCTGACATAGCGAAGCCACGAGATCGGCGCATCGAGCGCGAAAGTGTCGGTCACATCATGGGAGGAGAGCAGGTTCTCGCGCGGTGGCAGCAGGTTCCTGGCATTAGGAGAAGTCAGCTCACTCCGCTCGTCGGGGGTGAGCGCAAGCGAGGGCGCGGTGTGCGGAATGTCACATTGGGTGTGACATACGCGCCGTTCGCAAGTCGGCAGAGATCGTGATTGTAATTTGCCACGGTGCCAGGCAGCATCAGTAAATCAGTCGTGGTCCTTGGCGCACCAGACGCGCCGAAAGCTCTCAAGGCCCCAAGCACCCGCCTGCCTTGCTGATAAAATGCACACAAATGTGAGCCGAGACACTTACCAATTCGTGAAGGAATGAAGAAGAATAAGGCGCAGAGGAGCGAGCGGAAGAAGTGCTGCATGCGGGCCAGGAAATAATTGCACTATACATCTGAACCGACCACAAAGTGAGCACAAATGCACGGGCACACCTGTCAATCATAATACGAAAGCACTTGAATCCATGCGCTGAAACACTCCACTCTGGAAATTGGAAATATACCAAAGAGCCTGCAGCCCCGCATCACGAGCCGGTCAGCAGAGAAGATCGATGGGACACCGCACCTCAAAGGGCATCTTTCAATCGAGGGAGATGCCCGCCCAGAACACGCTGTTCCTCTCGACGATGGCGCACCGTCATCGTGGAGCATGGCTTGTTCGGTCGTCGCGAGCAGACAGTGCGTCAGAAACATGCACAGACTCGAGCGGGGAGTGCATGGGCATGACCGTGGAAGCAAATTGAGAACTTTCCGACAGACTTCTGTGCTTTTAAAGCAGATGCGTGCATGCGATGAACATATTCAATGGTGTCCGAGCGGAAGACGTACGTCATATCCGAGTGCGGGATGACGGTCGATCCGCAAGGACGTGTCTCGGAAGATGGAGTAGTGTACAGACTGCGCAGCAGAGTGTACAACCAAACATGAGCAGACAGAACGAGGACGCGCGAAAGAGACTACAACCAAACATGTACAATTGCTGCGCAGTGTCGTGGGTAATAGTAGAGGAATCAGAGCTATATGATCATAAGTCACTAGGTCCCCAATATAGAATGATTTGACTTAATTTTTGTGAGCTCTACCCAAGCTCACATAGATAGCATAGTGGCCATAGCAAGCATGTAAACTTGTGTTAGCTACATAAGACTGATAGCTACCTAACATGAATATATAGCACTATATAGCATGCACCTATAGTTATGGAAGTTATGATAACCTGCATAGTGCTATATAGGCAAGCAGGGTTACTCTATAGAGCTATGGATGCTATTATACCACTATCATAGAACATATAACTTGATACTGTAGCTATGTAGGAAACACTTTTTTCAGATGTATATTCAACTTCATATTCATATAAGATAAAGTTTTCATCTTCAGGATCTATTTCCAACAGAGCTTTGAGTTGTTCAAGGATGTAAAAATCAACATAATAGCTTGCAGAGTAATATGTGTGGAACCAGTGAATATGTCGAGAACGCTGAATTAACTTTTGCAAAATTTGAAGCCACATATTCTTATTTGATGACAGTTTGTACATGTCTATTAGATGAAGGTCATAAAGCACATGGTGTTGGACTGGGATCCAACATTTACATATATACTTGTAGCAAAGTAGTAGATTACTTTCTTTTGAAAAATATTCATAATGTTTTTTTTGATCACACATGCAAGTTGTTTTATGATTTTTCATGTGCTCTTGACTGGAAAATGTATAATTATATAAAAAAACATATCAAATTACATACACTGGAATCAGCATTTGCAATTTTTGTTAGAAGATTCAGCCCACTGTATTCAACAAATTTACAAATATTGCTTGGATTGTTTCTCAATAATGTATCACATTCATCAAAAATGACAACAAACAATCTTGAATCATCATTATTCTCTAGAGGAACTTTGAAATATTTAATAAATTGAAGCAAATTTATAAAATACTGCTTATTTCTCAAGTATGATTGATGATTTTTTATTTCCTCTGAGGGATACTCTTGAACCATAAATCTATGATGATAAAACATCTGCAAAATATATACAGATTCATCTTTAGAGATTTTATCAAAAAGTTGGTCTGATTCTAGAAGTTTTCCATAAGATTGATAGATTTTGATCACAATATTGAATGGTAACCTTGTATATCGCTCATCAGATGATAAAGAGGCAATGAGTTTAAAAAAATTTGTGATGACCAGTCTTCTAATTTTCTCATCTACATCAAAGTACCATATATCATAGTGTTCAAATAAATGACATGCAGTTTGAAGCAATAGCCATGATAGCCAAGAAGTGTTGATATCATCACCATCAATGTAATGAGATATGATATCCCTTTTGACAGACTTCAAGATATTCTCTTCAAAAATATATTCAATTATCTTGACACAGCTTGAAACTAGTTGTACAACTTGATCATTGTTATATTGCAATGGATTCAAAAGTGGTCTAGTAATGATTAAAAATGCTAAATTAAACAACAATGGAACATCTGAAATAATCTAAATTTATATAGCTACCAGTCACAGTTATCTAAGCTATGAGAAGCTATATACAAGCCTTACACAGATATATAGGTCTATGGTAGCTATATAGACTATATAGCCTTATATGCCATCTATGTAGTCCTATATAGCAAGCAACCACAGCTATGAAAGCTATGGACATGTCCTTACTTGCTATAGAACCTATGTATCCTATGCCACCTATATAACCTTATAAGTGTAAGCTATATGCTACAGTACCTATAGTATATCTAGCAACTATACCCAATGTATAGAGTATATATATATAATATTAGTCACACCAAAGAATTACTCAAATCAATAAATATGATTTTGATGCTAACTAATTACAAAGACGAAAAAAATCTAATTATTACTACATTGAGCTTGGGCACAGGCACAGGCACTGGCACCATCAAGCACTGGCGCCTATTGAGCGCGCAGAGGGCGTGGAGATGGAGCACGAGTGGCTGTGCAGAGGCGCGTGCGCATGCGGGGCGGATCGCGCGAGGGCGGGGCATGCGAGACCAGGGTGTTGGACACGGATACGGGGCGTTCTGCGCGGGCGTAGGGCGTTGAGCTGCGTGCGCGGGACGTTGAGCATGACGGTGCGCATATGGGGCATCGCTCGGGCGGGGGAGGTGTTTCGCGCGCACGAGGGGCTTATGGTGTGGATGCGGGGCATCGCGCGCGCGTTGCCGTGAGAGCGGGGCCGTGCGCATGCATGAACGGGCGTCCATGCGGGCGTGCGGGGTGTGGTGCGGACGCGGGGGTGCTGCGCGGGCGCGTGAGATGTCGCGCAGGCGAAAGGGGCGTCGAGGACCCGCGGGGCGTTGACCGTGTGCAGGAGATGTTCTGCACGCGCAAAGGGCCTTGAGCGAGCGTTCGCGGGCGTTCTACACGCGCGCAGGGCGTCAAACGAGGCGGCGGTGGGTGCTGTGCACACACGCGGGGTGTCAAGGGCACGCGCGGGGCGTCGAGGGCACACGCGGGCGTCGAGGGCACGCGCGGGGCGGTGAGGGCAAGCGCGGGGGCGGTGAGGTGCATGCGGGCAGGCGTGCTGGGCGTGTCGGCGGGCGCGGGATGTTGAACGGGCGCGTGGGGTGTCGTGGACGCGCGCTGGGCCTTGAGTGGGCGCGTGGGGCCTTGAACGGATGCACGGGGACGGGGTATCGTGCAGAGATGGGGGCAGACACCCGCTGACGTGGCCCATGCGCGCACGTCGTTGAGGGCACGCAGACGGCATGCATAGGGTGCGAGTGCGTAGTCCGCGACCCTGCGCACGTTCGTGTGTGGCGAAAGGCGGAGCGGGGGCGTGGAGGTCGTTTGGGGCTGCGGCCGAGTGTCGTGGCACGTTGGAGTCGCGCGCGGGATGTACGAGCTGCGGGCGAGGCGCGGGCGTCGCGTGGATGGTGCGCGGAGGGTGCAGTGGGGATGCGGAGGGCGCGGAGGGGTCGTGGAGGGTCGAGGGAGGAAGTATGTCGAGAGTATCGCTCGAAAAATGAGCGATACTCTCTTTGTTAGTGCAGAAACTAGAGAGATAAGTTTATGTTGCTTACCTGATTACCCTCTACCTGCTACTTAAGCCTCTAACCTTCGAGATTGAGGACGACGGGCGAACGAGCGAGGAGATAGCGAGGGAGCGAAGGAGACAACAAAGAAAGAGAGCGAGGAGAAACAAATGTGGAAGTCAACGCGCGTTCGGTGCTTCAGCCACCAAACGAGCGAAGCTGCGTTGTACGAGCCTCAACAAATCAAATAAAATCGTATAAATTCAGCGAAAAAGGCTGCAATGATAGATAATACATTAGTTCAGAATGCATGAGAATGCTATTGATATACTGCACCGTGAATGTCTGAGCAACCGCCTCAACTTACTCAAGTCTGCCAGCCAGTCCCTGATGCGGCCCTCGGCAGCGCCCGGCAGCCACGATTCTCGGCTTCTCCCGGGATTCGTATATAGAGCTCGCGCGACGTGCGTTACCTCTTGTCTTTTAACCCCCACTAGGGATGGACACGAGTGCACTCGCGGGTGACCCGGATCCGAACCCGCAGGTATTCAACACAGCATGACGCCTGACCTGGATCCGCACGGGTTTCAGCCACCAGGTGATCCAGAGCCGTGGGTCAGGTACCTGTGACATCACAGGTCACTCGCAGGTCAGTTATGTAGTGATCCTGCTGTTCTTCAGCGCGACAGAACTCGATGCGCCGGTGCAGTGGAAACGGCTGTAGAACAGCGCCGGCGACGAGGAGCGCACTGCAGGAGAATCGTGGCTGCCGGGCGTTGCCGAGTGCCGCGTCAGAGACTAAGTATTAGATTTTGTTATCTTAACCCTGCTACTCGAGTGATATACTGTACATTTATTACAGAACTGGCTCATGTAGTCTATGTATATACATCGTCTATAGCTCCTGTCTTTTTCGTGTATTTTCTGCTATTTTATTCGTTTTGTTTTGTCTCTTCGCGCATTCGGTGGCTGAAGCCCCGAGTTGACGCGTCGAGACTTACTTCTTCTCACTCACTTTCCCTCACCCTCCCTCCTTCTCCTCTCTGTTTCCTCTCTCCCTCCCATTTTCTTCGTTCTCTGTCGACTTTCAACACGGCCATGGTGGATTAGCAGCAGGAGAAGGGGCTTAAGGTGAGTAAAAAACGGTTCTCTTATCACATTTTCGTACTAATCAAGGGTGTCGCTCGTTTTCGAGTGACACTCGTTCTTTCAACACCACCATGCTCTCCATCAACACCCCCACGCCTCCCATCGCCTGTCTCACCTCTCTGTTGCCCCCTTCGGCCTCAGTCCCTCCCTCCGCCTTCCCAACGATGCTGCCAACACCCCCGGCTGCCCGCGCGCAACCTCAATACCCCGCGCCCCATATACCATGACCTCCGTGCCCCGGTCCCCACTTTCGTGCACCGGGCCATGCACTACGCACGCCCATACTCGCGCAATGCCCGCGTGTGCTCCACGCATCGGAAACACGTGCGCAACCCGCGCGCGCACACCGCCTCAACAGCCATGCACGCACGTGCCTGTGGCTTCGGTTGCCCGTGCATGGCCATGCGCGGTCTTGACGGCGCAAACACAAGCGCGGACAGCCCTAACAGGCCTCCGCCCCCCTCCGCGCCGCCTTTCCTCCCTCCCTCAGTGCCCTCTGCCCTCCCTCAGTGCCCTCTGCGCCGCCTCAGCGCCGCGTCCGCACTTAGCGCTGCCTCAGCGCCCTCTGCACCGCGTCTGTGCGCTCGGCGCCATGTCCCCGCCCTCCGCACCGTGTCTGTGCTCTCGGCGCCATGTCGGCGCCCTCCGCGCCACGTCTCCCCGCCCTCTGCGCCACGCCTCCGCGCCCTGCGCCCCGCCTCCGCGCCCTCCACGGCGTCCGTGCGCTCCGCACGCGTCCGTGCGCTCCGCACTGCATCTGTGCGCTCCGCGCCGCCCTCAGCGCCCTTCGCGCCGCCTCAGCGCCCTCCGCGCCCCCTCCGCGCCTGGCACGCGTCCGCGCCCTCCGCGCCACGTCTGTGCGCTCGGCGCCACATCTGTGCGCTCGGCGCCATGTCTCAGCGCCCTCCACGCCGTGTCTGCGCGCTCGGCGCCCCGTCTCAGCGCCCTCCGCGCTGTGTCTGCGCGATCGGCGCCGCCTTCCCACCCCCCGGCGCCATCCCCGCCCCGCTTGTATGCTCATGTGCTTTTGTTTTGGGCATATGTAGTTACTGTAGAATTTGTTGTAATAATAATGATTTGGATATAATAAACTATAATGCTACATAGCGGGTAACTCGCGGGTAACTCGTGGGTCAATGCATTTCAGTATAACTTTGACCTGGATCCGGACAGGTTTGTGCCACCGGGTGATCCGGATCTGTGGGTCAGGAACCCGTGGGTAAATTTCACAGGTATACCTGTATTGACCCGCAGGTGACTCTGACTCGTGTCCATCCCTAATCTACCATTCATAAAGGACAACTCTTGTGTGCGCGCCGCAGCGCCCGTCTCGAGATACAGTACAAACCCCAGAGGCTGGCATCACGAACCGATCAGCGCAGAAGGCCAATACGCACTGTTGACGATCACGCACCATTGCATCATGACATCAGTAACAAAAGGGAATGAAGAGCAGGATGGTTGACTTACCGTGGTTTTATAGGCACGGTCATAGCGGATGCACAGCGTAGCATGTGAAAGAATGCTCCGAGTGCGGAATGACGCCAAACACATTCAGTGCTGTCTCATCGAATCGCGGAAATGGCACTGCCGTGCGGGATGACGTGGGGGATCCACAACGACAATGTGTCGGAAACAACTGTAGTCTACACTCTGTGGAAGGGGGACTACAACCAAACATTGGCAAACACAGAGAATACGCGCGAGGAAGACTACAACCAAACATGTACAATTGCTGCGCAGTGTCGTGGGTAATAGTAGAGGAATTAGCCGGGCCGGGGATCGAAGCTGAAGTGCTTTAGGGCAAGTCACGTTCCGACTTGCTGCCGGAACATAACATAGATGTTTCCAGCTGCTCTGCGTCGCGGAGCACCATCCTTCATCCGTCGCTCGCCCTATCTCATCAGATCAATGTCGAGCAACATCTACGTTCTCCCCGTCACGAAGGGCAGCGCGCCCGCTGTCCAAGGTGTCGATCCCGCGAAGCTATGGGCGGCGACTCCAGCGAGCACGAAAGTGAAGGTCGGTACCACGCGTGTGTTCTACGATACCCCTGCGGGGAAGGAGGGCACGAACGTCACTGCGCTCGTGTCGCTTGGTGATGCGTTCGAGGGCAAGACGGGCGATGCGAAGCGGGAGCTCGTCAGAAAGGCCGTCGGGAGCGGTGTGAAGGAGGTGAAGGGCCTCGGAGACGGCGAGAAGAAAATTGCTGTCGACGCGTCTGCTGATGCACATGCGGCTGGTACGTAGCACGAACATAGATCGACTGATTCCAAGTCTAATTCACGTCGTTGAATAGCTGTTGCGGCACATTTGGCCCAGTACAAGTTCACGCTGAAGACGTCTCCGCCCTCTGCATTCCAGCCGGGCAGCAAAGATGCTCCCGCGGAGAAAATTGCCTTCGAGCCTCTCGAAGGCTCTAAGGAGTGGGACGCCGGTGTCGTGTACGCCAAGGCCCAGAACTTCGCCCGGACGGTACGAAGTCATGGTCAATTGGCGCCTCGTGTGATGCTGACTTGTTTTGGTCCTCAGCTGATGGAACTGCCTGCGAACATGATCACTCCTACCGCGTTCACGGAAAGGATCAAGGCCGAATTCGCCAATGTTCCAGACACTGAGATCATCGTCCACGACGAAGGTTAGCCTCGCTCCCACAGCTCCTACCCTTTGTTTGCCTCAAGCTCACACGACGCCTTCATTGAACGTTGTATTTACTCATGACGACATCGATTCTTCTAAACCTCGCACGCCTCAGCTTGGGCTGCAGAGAAAGGGATGGTGAGCAGTGCTTCTTGCTCGCCCAATCTCCGCCTCGCACGCTGATGTTCCGTTTAGAACACCTTCCTCTCCGTGACGAAAGGCACCAACGAGCCGGCCAAGTTCCTGGAGATGTGCGTTGTCTTCACTGTGTTCTGTAATTCCACCCACCTTATGCATGTCCTGAACGCAGCCATTACAACGGCGCGGCCAAGGGTGACCAGCCCATCGCGTTCGTCGGGAAGGGTATCACGTTCGACTCGGGAGGAATCAGTCTCAAGCCTCCTGCTGTAAGTTAGCTTCGCCAGATATTTAATTCTGGAACTGACTCTGCTGGATAGGGCATGAAATTGATGCGTGGTGATATGGGTACGTGAAGCCCTTCTTGGCTGCTAGCAGCTTCCAATTGTATGCGGGATGCAGGTGGTGCGGCGACGGTGGTCGCATCCACGCTTGCCATTGCGCAACTCAGATTGCCGTGAGTATCTTAATCTTCTTCAAAATTTTACCTGACAATATGCCACCCCAGCGTTAACTTGGTGTGCATTACTCCGCTCTGTGAGAACTTGCCGGGTCCGTCGGCGAACAAGCCTGGTGATATGTAAGATATCTGCCGTCGAGCTTGGTAACCGCTGACATGTATTTTGTGCAGTGTCTACGCGATGAACGGCAAATCCATCGAGATCGACAACACGGACGCCGAGGGTCGTCTAGTTCTCTCTGGTAGGTCTATGCTGCTCGCTACGTTGCTTCAGAAACTGAATTTTCTGCAGACGCGCTGTACTACACCTCCACGACGTACAAGCCGCATACCCTGCTCGACGTCGCCACGCTCACTGGGTACGCACTGCACCCTCTTCTTCATACACTTACTGACTCGCACGCATACAGTGCCATGGACATCGCCCTTGGCGAGATCTTCTCCGGCGTCTTCTCGGTGCGACAATTCGGTCCTTTTGTAGTATGAAATACTAACTCGCACATGCAGACCTCGGACTCGCTCTGGGCCGAGCTGCACGAGGCGGGCGAGCACGAATACGACCGCTTCTGGCGCATGCCGCTCGACGACGACTACAGCCCGCAGATCTCCGGCTCGAACGCCGACCTCTGCAACGTGCGCACCATAACTACTTCTCACCGACGCCGTCGATCTCACACTGCTTCTCTAGACTGGCGGCAAGCCGGCGGGCAGCTGCACGGCAGCGCTGTTCCTGAAGGCGTTCGTCGACGGGCTCGAGCCCGCGGAGGGCGCGGTCGAGCCGGCGCTGCGCTGGGCGCATATCGACATCGCGGGCACGATGGAGGCCACGCGGCCGACGCCGTATCTGGAGAAGGGCATGACGGGGCGGCCGGTGCGGTGAGTGTTTCTTTCTGTGCTTCGGGTTTGGGATCAGCTGATGGCGTGTTGTAGTGCGCTCGTGGAGTGGGCGAAGAGGCTGGGCGAGGGGCCGCTGTGAGATGGAGAGTTTGTAGTATATCTTGGTTACATCCGGCGAGCGCGTCGACGTGTAGGTATAATGAAAGGTTTCAAATTACCCAGAAAGGTGTGACACGGAAAAAACCCACAAAGCGTAGAGTATAAATTACGACACGACTCTCCAAGAACACACAGATATACTAGGCGAGGATAAACACCCCGCCTACTGCTGCACGACGACCCAGCGCCCCTCCTCGCCCGCGCGCACTTTGCCGAGCGCGGCGCGCAGGCCCGCCCACGCGCAGTCGACGAGCAGCGCGCCGTTCGCGATGCCGAGCACGAGCGTCGACGCGTAGAAGAAGTTCGCGTTGCCCGTGCCCGCGCATGTCCAGAGGTGGTGGAAGAGCGGGAGCAGCAGCGCGGCGTGCAGGTGCAGCAGGAAGGTGACGGGCGCATGGCGCAGGTCTGCATTGTGGGTAAGTGAGGCAATGGGAGGAAAGAGAGGTGGACGGGGGACGTACGCGCGTAGACCTCGGGGAAGAGCGCGAGCAGGCTTGTGAAGAGGCCGGGGTCTGCGAGTGTTGGGTAGGGCTTGAAGAGCGCGAAGACGCCCAGGAGGAGGAAGGTCGCGTACAGCGGGTCGTGTCTGGCTTTCGTTAACCATCTGTCGTCACACTGAGGGCATGGGAAGAGACGTACTGGAACTTGATGCTCAGCGGCGCGACATAAATGAGCAGATGCACGGAAAAGATCATGAGGAAGAACGGCCGGAAGTGGTCAAACATCTCGGTGAAGAAGTACCACCAGAGCCCCGGGTTGGGCGTCAAGTCTGGAAGAATGAGCCTTTGCTCACAGATCAGCAATGGTATATCTGTGGGCGAGATAACTCACCCCGCACCCCAGGTGTTGCCGATCCAGCCCCAGCTGCCTGCGACGACGCGCGACGCGACACACAGGACTGTGAAAAACGCGGAAAACGCGCCGAGCATGCGCGCAGTTCTCGCTTTTCCAGAGAACATAGATATGAAAGGAGAGGGCGCCGAGTTGGGCGATGCGAGATGGGAATGAGGCGTGCCATGAAGGAGCAGGAGCACGGGTGGAAGGAGAAGTAGTGATGGGAGGGATAAATGGGCGGCGAGGGCGAGGGCGAGAAGGGCTGCTGAGGATGCACCTAGTGATCAAGGGCAGTCAAAGTGAGGTGCTCAGCGATGTGTGTGATTCTGGATTGCGTGACATACCTTCGGAGGCGAACATGAGCGTCAGTAGTACGAGTGTATTGTCGAATGTTGCGGTTGAGAGTGCCAAGGAGGGCAGAAAGAGGTATGGGTTAAGAAGATAGCTATGGATCAGTATAAATCATCAGCAGCTGAAGAATAGGTTGCTTGATGGCCGAGGTGAGCATTCCACATGCATACTCACCTAGCAAGTACAACACCCTCTCTTGCACCAGCATTCGCAGTCACTCCAGATCGAGCCCTCCATATTCTGACAAGGGCCCACGCAGCAACTGCATCCGCAGCTGTCCATATAAGAGCCGCTATTGTTTGCGGGCAAGGGAGAAGAGTAGCGAATACCGAAAGGTATAGCGGTGACTGCGCATTCCGTCCGACGGTCCAGTTAGCCTCGAACAGAAGGCGAGATTCAAAACGCACGTGTCGAAAGGTCCCACCAGAGTAAGGATCTATTTCATGTTTAAAAAGATATATGCCTTCATTCACTAGACCACTGTAAGCTTGCTTCTCGAGGTGAGAGATGTTATACGCACAGCGCGACCATGCAGTAAGTGGGCTGGCGAGCTGCGGGTCATCTTTTAGCAGCTCCGGCAGAGGGGAGAGTGCGAGTATAGATCGTGTGATTATAATTCCGGGAAAAACGAGATGCTGAGGGAAGGAGAAGGAGCTGGAGGACATGGCCTTCAGGTGGGAGAACCGCAACGTGCATTGGACGAACGATCTGATCACTTGTGCAGCAGAGGATCTTATCTTATCGTACACAACGGATCAATATTGAGCGCCCACTTCTGTTGACCTCCGTGAACAGTGGCACTGAACACCATACTTGACTCTGCGTACACCGCTTCGTCCTTGGTGTATTCACCAAGACTATGCCATAAAAGTATGCATTTTACTGTGTAACTTTTACTTCTTAACAGCACCCGAGGATCTTGGCCTTTTAGATCTGTCATCAGCGTCTAGTCCATCAATCATTGCCTTGGTCTATCCCCGCTATCTGCAGGTGCAATTCGGGAATAATGGCCAGCCAGGCCGAGAAACGTTTAACTTGGCACCCTCGTGGTGAAAACCGCTTTGCTGTGGGTGGAGGTTCTCAGCTCACATTATACGAGTATACTCCGGATGAGCCCGCCATCCATGATGTTGCATCCTTGCAAGATCTTAGCCTAATGAAGGTGCGTCGTGTGCATTTACATTCGTGTCTCTCTGAAGCATTATCGTACCCAGTGCTTTGCGTGGTCGCCGGCTGTTCTCGCGTCTGACCTCTTCGCCGTCGGCTTATCAACAGGCCGCATCGACCTCTTCCGCCTCTCATCCGACTCTCCCACATATGCTCCACCGCGTTCTGCACCCTCCAATGCGCAGATGCGTCCCCTCTCGCACATTCCCAACCGCTCACAGTCTGCCTCGCTGACCCCCCGCACGTCCCGCCCCACCACGGCCCTCGCGTTCTCCCCGACCGCCCCGCAATACCTCGCACAAGGCCTCGACAAATCGCGCAGCGAGGCAAGCCTCCTCATCTGGGACGTGCACGCGTCCGCACCCGCGCTCGCGCTCACGCAACTAACCGCGCCGCCCCCTTCTCCCTCCGTCCCGCTCGCCCCACTCCCCTCGACCCCAATCACCCCATCCTACACCCTCCCGCGCATCGACGCCGTGTCCTCCTCTTCCCGTGGCGCAGACTCGCATGCGCGCCCCCTGCAGACCCACGCGCCCGCCGAGGCGACGCACGCGCTCGCGTGGCTCGAGCACACACACTACCTGCTCGCAGTCGCACAGGCGCAGCGCACCATCAAGCTCTTCGACCTGCGCGGCCAGGGCTCCGGCGTCGTCTTCGGCGCCGGCGCCGGCGCCGGGCGCGCGAACGTGCTCGCGGCGAGCGAGCACTGGCTCGCCGCGTCGGGCGAGGGCGGCACGACGCTGTGGGACACGCGTAAGCCCGCGGCGCCGCTGCTTGCGTTTTCGGCGCGCGACGCGTGGGCGGACGGGCACGCGCTGGGCGGGGGCGACGGGACGGTCGTGGAGGCGGAGTGGTCGACGGTGCGGCGGGGCGTGTTTGCGACGCTGGAGCGGGGGGCGTCGGTGGTGCGGTTCTGGGATGTCTTGCGGGTGGATGGGGGTGTTGGTGCTGGAAAGGCGGATGAGGATACACCGAATGGGACGGGCGATGCGGCTAGTGGGTGCAGAGAAAGTCGTGGAAAGCTGTCTTGGACGCGTTGGGGTGGTGCAAGCGGCGGTGGAAGCGGCGGGCAGAGTCCGGCTATGCCAGCACCGAAAAATGTAGCTACCATCGAAAGCGAGGGTCACAATGTCGTTCTCTCCAACACGAGACAAAGTGGGTATACAATGATGGTTTTCCTGATATCAATACTAATTCGTGTCAACAGGTATCCCGACACCACATCCACTTGCATCATTCGCCATCATCCCGCCGTCCCAGTCATCCACCACCCATGTCCCACTGACAACGTCCATCCTGGCCTTAACAACCACATCCACGATCCACACGTCCCAGATCCACGACACCCCAATCCACACATCCTGGTCCTCCCGCGGCAGCGTCGTCCTCGGCCTCGGCACCGAATACCGCTGGTTCACCGCCTCTTCCGCCGCGCCCGAGCCCGACGAAGACGCGAGCGTCCCACAGGACGCCCGCGAGCCAGAGCCGCCGAACACGGGCATCGACCGCGGTCGGCCCGCGCCCCACTTCGGCCGCGGCGACGAGGACGGCTTCCCCGCGCTCGTCTCGCACTCTCCACGCCCGTCGCCGTCCCCGCGCCCGTCGCCGTCCCCGCGCACGCGGTCACTGCACCTGCCGAACACGCAGGCGCGCACGCAGTCCCTGCACCGCGACGCGCTGCGGCAGGGCTCCGCGTCGCCGTCGCCGTCGCCCTATCTGAAAGCCCAGCTCGAACTGCCGCACGGGGCGTCGCCGCTGCGCGTCGAGACGCGCACGTCTGTCTCTTTGTCGGCGGAGCGCGGTGAGAGGGAGAAGGAGCGGGCGGGGAGCGTTAGGGAGGGTGGCGGAGCTGCGAAGGAGGCGAGGGCGAGGTCGAAGTCGAGGCGGCGGCGGCCGACGGCTATGGAGCGCGTGCAGGCTCTCGTTGAGGAGGATGTATCGATGGTGATGCGGAGGAGGGCGGCGAGGGGGTATGGGTTGGCGAACGTAAGTCTGATTGCTTCGTGAGAATGTTGTGAGCTGACGTTGGTGGCCAGTCGTATCGGAATGCGATGATCCTCTCGGAGGAGGGGAGAGATGATAAGGATGGGGATCGGACGCTTTCATCTCTATGGGCGTGGATACATGGTGAGGCCTTCGCATATATGCTGTTCCTATTTTGCTGTAGACACTGATCTCACACTTCCAGAGGCCCGCGAACTCCTCTCAGGCTCCGGCCTAGCTCCCGATTCAGTTTTCAACCATTACGACTTCACCGGGAAAGGCCTTCTCGGAATATGGGAGGGCTTCCCCTCTTCCGCGCCCCGTTCCTCGGCCCCGTCCGCCGTCGCCTCTCCAGCCATGTACACCCGCCTCCTCGACCCCGCAGACTCGGCACCCACTCGATCCCGCTCCCGCCGCGGCCGACCGCGACCCGACCCGTTCGCCGAATTCGCCGCGGCGATAACGGCGCTGTGCGCGGCGCGGGGCATCGAGCTTGGCAATGAGAAGGAGAAGGAGAAGGGCGCGTGGAAGCCTGCGGTGCCGACGAATCGGTTGGTGCAGCGGCGGTTTGCACTGCTGTTGTGTGGGTGGAATTTGAAGGAGGACGAGCTGCAGAAGACGATTGCGCGGTGGGAGAAGGACGGGAAGATATCGCAGGCTGCGTGCTGGTTGGTGTTTGTCGGCCGACATAGCAAGGCTATTGATCTGCTCATGCGGAGCAAAGGTGTGTTTCATCATTTATTTCGTAGCTCAGATTCTGAATGAAGCGGTAATTGCGATGCAGACGAGTCGCATCATCTGATGTCCGGAACCATCGCTGCCCTCATGCCCACCAGCTCCGGCGCAGAGAAGCCACCAGAGCTGCGCGAGCACTGCGAGCGGCTCATCGTCCGGCTGCAGGACCCCTACTTCCGCGCGATGCTTACCTACCTCGCGCTGGGCGACTTCACCGAGGTCCTCGAGGAGGAGGCGCTCCCGCTGTCCGAGCGCCTCGCGATCGCGCTGCAGTTCCTCGAGGACGACGCGCTGACCGCGTACCTGCGCCGCGTGGCGGACCGCGCGACGGCGCACGGCGACGTGGAGGGGCTCGTGCTCACGGGGCTGACGCCCGCGGGCGTCGAGATCCTGCAGAGCTACGTGGACCGCACGGGCGACCTGCAGAGCAGTGCGATCCTCGGGACGTGGTGCACGCTGGGGAAGAAGGACGGGCGCGTCGTGAGGTGGGTAGACGGCTATCGCGAGCTGCTGGATAGTTGGAAGATGTTCGACCAGCGGTGTCAGTTTGATATCGAGAGAGGGACGATAGGAAGGCTGTATGGAGAGAGCGAGGGCGAGGTGGTGCGGAAGCAGCTCGTGATCCGATGCAATTATTGCAGCAAGGTGATCAGTCCATCTCCGACATTGAGCAGTGCCAATCGGGTGAGTCGTTTCGCTTTAAGCATGTTCTGATTTCGCTTATGCATATATGTGCAGGCTACGGCGTGTCCGTTCTGCAATCGCTCGATGCCACGATGCTCGATCTGTTTGATGAGTCTCAGTATCGTTCCCGACCTTGTGAGAGACAGCCAGCTCGCCCATCCAAATGCTCGATCACGCGGTATGGACAGTCCCTTGTAGCTTTCTTAGACGATCTGACGAAGCTTCCAGATACCATTGATGATGCGATCGTCTTCTGTCAGACGTGTCGGCACGGGGGGCATGCAGCTCACATTCTCGAATGGTTCTACGGAGACGGAGGTGCGCGCTCAAGAGGAGTCTGTGCTATCGCCAGTTGCGACTGCCGGTGCGTAGATGAATCGTGACGTGGGTATGCATCTTTGCCGGTTATGTGTAAATTTCTCTCCATCGGTATCTGCATTACCTTGGACCGACGACAACCGTCATCCTTCCATTCTAAATGTCTTGCCCTTGCTTTTGATCCGCCTAACAACCAAATTCCCGAAACTCACCATCGATATCTGAGAACCTACTTGATATTGAATGAACGGGGCTGGTACAGTATGGT
This sequence comes from Hericium coralloides, assembly GCA_003675405.1. Taxonomy (NCBI): domain Eukaryota; kingdom Fungi; phylum Basidiomycota; class Agaricomycetes; order Russulales; family Hericiaceae; genus Hericium; species Hericium coralloides. Next base: position 88,273 of record QUOP01000085.1, read on the forward strand.
CTTTGTTCCGGTGATTGCACGTCATATACAGGTATGCAGTTTCTCTATGATGGAGATCTCTTCGTTTCATTGCTATTGGAGAAGTTAAGCATAGATCTCGTACACTAGAACTTACCACGTGTGAGTTCAAGCCAAATGTTTTGGGAGACACGGTCAACACCAGCGCTTGTGGAGTAGTACTTGAGCGCTCGTCCCAAACTGAAGAATTGGATGAGACGAGGCAGTCTCAATCTGACACTCAGCAACGCTCAGCCCACTCACGCTCAGTCACTGCCTCGCACTTGCATTCTCGCCATCGACAGCACCACACATACCTCCAATTTGAATCCTCTGTGCAGGGCAAGACAGCATTAGAGACCACCCGTCTGTCAGAACGCATCCGTGCCTTGGAGAGCCTCAAGTGTGAACATGATCTTAAGACCGATATCGTCTAGCCTTAAGACCTTTAAAAGGTGCATATCGGGAGCCCTCCTGGGCGATGGTATTCACGGTGAGGGTCATGGTGGCTCAGAACACGGCACGGAGAATTTGGGGATGAAAAGCCAGGACACATTGACACTCACGTGTTCACGCGAGACACTCCTTAACCAAATCAGCCCCGGCCCGAGTGCGCGAAGTAGGTGGATCAGACAAAAACAGAAAGAACACCGCGACGGGGTAAGACCACCGGCCGAAGAGCTGCTATCTATAGGAGACTTTCGGGGAGCAGATAGTACAAAGTCATTTCTTGGCCGGGAAGTGAAGCCGGAGGCCCAAGTAGAGAGGACTCCGTGCTATAGCAACGTGCATTTGCCGGGCGGCGGGCCAGTCCAAGTCACTGCAGCCGCAACGCGATAATTAGCATGAGACGTGGCGCAGAGAAGCTCAGAAGTAGAATTGTCTTGAGAGTAGATCAGGTATCCAGGATAAAAGCATGTTCTAGCCTTTCGAGAGCGTCAGCTGTAAATGCTATCTTGACTATAGACTCACATGCGAGAGTGATGGAACCGCTTGAGAGAAATGATAGCTGCAGGTGATACATATAAGACTTTCCCGGATGAGAAGTGTTCGAAATGAGAGGGATCGCGAACAAGAGGACAACTGAAGTCCAAGACAAAGCACCAGCCAGACGTATCAAAGTCTTCCGCAAATCGGTTCGTCAGGTTCTCCTGTCAAAGTTGGAACAAGTAAGCGGTCTATCTAGAATATTCGAGTAGCACTCATAGTACCGATGTTCATAGGAAGGAGGTGTGCGGAGAACGACAACGCTAACTGAGTACTGAAGAATTGCTGCAGTCATTGGAGTCAACGTTCTGCAGATAGAATGAAGCGGGAATTGCCGAGACGAAAGACGCGTATGCGTCGAGGACGCGTCAGTTTCAGCACACCTACATCTTGTTCTCCCCTCTACCATCTCTGCCCATCTCCCACCAACGTAACATAAATTTGAGATGGTATGTGAATTCTCACCTTAGGGGTATCAAGAAACTGACAGCCCTTAGGCCAGACGTTATGATAGTGCGTCCATATGTGCACCCGCTCGTAGCGTGCTACTTACCGATCTCCTCATCTAGGCCGCACCACCATTTTCTCGCCGGAAGGTGCGTTTTCGGCCTTAATTCTCATAGCATCCAACTTACATGTCTGCAGGCCGGTTATATCAGAGTGAGTCAAACTGAAATGCATACCGAAGCTGTCTAATCCAAAGTACCAGTCGAGTATGCGATGGAGGCCATCTCACACGCAGGAACCGTCCTCGGTGTCCTCGCGAAAGACGGCGTTGTGATTGCAGCAGAGAAGAAGGTGACAGGGAAACTTCTGGATCTCTCAGAAGCGAAGGAGGGCGGTTATGGGGGCAGTGGCGAGAAGGTGTTCCTACTAAATTCGTGCGCCCTCTCTTCGACCCCACTTTCGCGATCTGATCCACCACCACCAGCAACGTCATAGCAGGGGTCGCAGGAATCACCGCCGACGCAAACTCGCTCGTCAACTACGCGCGGAACGCCGCGCAGCAGCACCTCCTGCGCTACAACGAGGACATCCCCGTCGAGATCCTCGCGCAGCGCCTGTGCGACCTGAAGCAGAGCTACACGCAGTTCGGCGGGCTGCGCCCGTTCGGCGTGTCGCTGCTGTACGCGGGGTACGACCCGCACTACCACTTCCAGCTGTACCACTCGGACCCGTCGGGCAACTACTCGGGCTGGAAGGCGACGTGCATCGGCGCGAACAACGGCACGGCGCAGAGCCTGCTGAAGCAGGAGTACAAGGACGACATCAGCGTCGAGGACGCGATCGGGCTCGTCATGCGGACGATGAGCAAGACGATGGACAGCACGACGCTCGGGAGCGAGAAGCGTGCGTGCTGGGGTTTCGCGGCGGGCGCGGGTGCTGATGTCTCTGTTTGCAGTCGAGTTTGCGACGCTGACGCTGGACCCGGCGACCAAGAACCCCAAAGCCAAGATCTACCGGCCGGCGGAAATCGATGCGCTGCTCCAGAAGCACGGGCTCGGGAAGAAGGAGGAGGATACGGAGATGAAGACCACCTAGTTCTTGACTTGTATATGTATAAAACTGTACTTCGGTCGAATCGTAGTTCACAACAGGATAGATATAAGCGGTGGTCGCAGGTAGTACAAGAAACGGGAGCGCAGTACGAGTGCAAAGCGGTCAGTGGCATGCCATACCCTTGCCAGTGCCAGCACCTCCAAGAACAGCATCCACGTCCATTTCAGCACCATATATGAAGTGTCCCAGGCCTGCACCGATGACGACCGCCAGGATGAGGTATGCCTGTGAAAAATAAGCAGATGTCAAGATCGGAGACGCCGGCGATAACGCACATTGTAGGTCATGAACACGAGCATGAGGAAGAACGAGATGAACACCGAGACACCGTATAGCGCAGCCCGGAGCATACGCGTAAACAGCGGAACGGGAACACTGGCCAGAGATCAGCGGCGAAACAGGCGTCACGGCGAGCGCGCTTACGAGCCGGCCTTGCGAATACGCCCCGTCAACAGACCCGCCTCTTCAATGTCCTGTACCGACAACTCAGGACTGCTCCGCCCACTCACCGGCGGCTTCGCCTTGCCCCTCGCCTTCGCCAGCACCTGCGCGACGCGCAGGTCGACGCTGCGCTGATAGGCGCGCAGCCATTCGTAGCCGACGGAGATGAGGATGATGGCGAGGAAGGACAGGGTGAAGGTGAATCTGGACGAGATGTGCCATTCCTTGAAGACGACGCAGGTGTCTATGATCTGGGTATTCCTGGAGCGGGTTGCTGAGTGGGTTAGCTGGAGACGCGCTGATAGTGGGGCATACCATAGCATGTGCATCGAGCACTTCGGACCCATGTCCATGTCTCCGTGCCCACCGTGTCCACCGTGGTCCATTGTCGCCAAAGATACAGAACTGGGGATTTGCTGGGGATGGTCACGGTGGAAGTGGTTGTCGGATAGACAGGCGACAACGCGCGCTAGAGGAAGCGTCGCAATCTGAATCCCCTCATCTTATCTTATCGTAGGCTAAGGTCCACCGCTTCAAATCGCTGCCGGCATCAAGCCGGCATCAAGTACTCTGTCTTGTCCACATCCAACTCTTGTTCGGTATGCTTTTATGTTTCTCTGCACGTTTCTAATTTCCTGAAGGCATCTTATTCAAGCATTTTGGGGTAGTTTTGTTATTGAGTGAAGCACTTGTAGAAGACAAGTAGCCGAAAGCCTCTCCCGGCAATCTCGTTTACCACTTTAGAGCACTTGCGGCAAATAGTTTTTACAGCACCCAGGTACAGTACTGGTAAGCGTACATGGTTGACGGGTTTTGTTCTTGGCTCATCATTCTGCGTGCATAGATGAACATCAGACATGATAAACCCTGTGTGAAGACTTACGGAGAGCCTTTCAAATGGAGAGCGTCCGAATAGAGACAGTTGGCATTGTCATGGTAGGCAAACTCTCAGCGTGGGCATTGGATTCTTCGACAATATGACTTTGTCTTTGCGCAATCCAGGCCTGCGTGGAGCAATACTTGTTGCTGATGCTCCGAGTGATCCCGATCCTGTGGAACGAGGCTACCTTATGTATCCTAATCTTCAACATGCGGCGTGCTTCTCGGTCGGCTAACTGCAGCCCCTCGGGCGCCTTCCCCGAATCCCCCGCACGAGTTCTCTCCTATATGATATTCGCGCAAGTGGGGCCGAATTCCGCAACGGCAACAACGGCCACATCTCTGGCAAAGATATTGGCTTAACTACCACCGTCGTTCTCCGTTCTGCGTCGTTCTCCTTGCTTCTCTCGCCGCTCTCATATGCATAGACCGTAATTCTTCGCGCATCCGTTTCGTTCTTTTGCATTCTCTATCATCTTATACCCGTCTGTCCTTTGATACCCATTTATCGTCAATCCCTGGAGGAATTGAAGCAATCTTGACGCGATGACCTCACCGCCGGCATGGGTAATAGAGCGTCAGGTCATATCTCTATTCTGCGAGACTCTATTTCAGGGTGAGTTCGACATTTGTTACCTCTGGTCTTGTCAGCCCTGACGTCGATATCTTCACAACAGGAATATTTACCATCCTTGCGGCTATGGCTATCTTCATGCTGTGGTGCGTCCCGTCTTTAGGCCATGCCCGATCCAACCTCGTTGAACTGACTGTGACAGGCGTAAACGAGAGAAATCCCGATTCGAAAAGTGGATTATACCCGCGATGATCGTCATGTATTGCGCTTCGACGGTGCATCTCAGCATGCGTCTGGCTTCGCTGTTGCTAGCTGTCCGAGGGTCTTTGACCCTGCTACCAACGGGCATGTGGGTCGTGACGAATACTTTCGAGGGAGTGCGGATCTACATCCCAACAATCAACGTGCGTTTTATTGGCATGAACTGGAGACGCTGACGATATAAACTGTTATCATTTAGTTGATCCTTGGTGACACGATTGTCATCTGGCGGGTGTACGCCATCTGGAACTGCCAGATGCTAGTTTGTGTGATTCCGGGGATGTTGCTGTGCTGCGTTGCAGGTCCGTTCGTACGACTTCTTCCATGTCCATATACTGACCCCCGAAACAAAGCGACGGGGATCACCGGCACAGTCCTATACTACACAGCACCTACCGTCGAGTTCGAATCAATGTCCGTGGTCACATGCGGGATCGTCTTGTTCAGCTTGTGCGCGGCTACGAACATAATCTCGACCGTGCTAATCGCAGTGAAAGCTTGGCGCCACCGCCGTCTGTTGGGTCTCTCATTCAAGGATTCCACGCTGTCCGTGGAGAACGTCCATCTGCGACGGCCGTTCGCTTTGGCAATCGAATCCGGCGCTCTGTATTCCTCGACCTGGGTGCGTCGAACAATCAGATCCTTATGGCGTTTCCTTACCAGATGTGTAGATCATTCTGCTGGCATGCTTGGCCAATTCGCCCAAGGTGAAAGGCGCGGACAGCGTCTTACTTGACATCCTTGTTCAGCTGACTGTAAGTACAGATTGTGCCCTCATCCGCAAATTGGCAAGCTCACCGTGGCGTCGGACAGGGCATCTACCCTGCGATGATTGTGGTCGTCGTCTGCATGAAGCATTCCATAAACGACAGCCTCAAGGACGATTATGATTTGACATCGTTCCCGATGCACAGCTTCCCGCCTGAGCAAGCGAAAACGTTGTGCACGTCCAACACCGATCTGCGGCCCGTCGAAGAGGGATGCGTTTGCTGAAGTGCCTCGGACGCCATTTATGCAGCCGTGCCCAGTACGCCGGCTAATTCCTCGCGGAACGTCGGAGTACACGCAATACGCCCTCCGTCACGGCCCCGCAGACCTGTTCTTGATAACGAACGGAACCCGACCTGATGGACCACGGATTGGGCACTGATGGGTATATCATCAAGCGCGGCCAAGCGGAACTGCTCCCGTCGTGGCACTTATGCTTCCAGGACACGATATCATTCTCGCTCCATATTGCAAATGTTTGCAAGATTTTTGCGACCTCCTCGCCTCGGCACCAGTTTTCTCGACCGGGAGCACTTTCGTCCATGGGGGAAGCTACCTCGTTGGTCGTGGGAATGACTGGGAGCGCCCCGAGTGAGCGTGGGTCTGACAGTGGACACGACCGAGAGCGTGCGGTCATGGGCCAACATGCCGCTTTTCTTAGCCACAGCGGACGCTCCTCGACTCGATGAATTACCGTATGGTGTAGAATGGCGAATGTGTTACTATACTACTACAGGTTGAACTTGCTGATGATTATTCAATTGATTGACGGCGTTTGTCGGCCTGCAATAGCAGTGACTATGCAGTCGATGATGATCAGGTTTGTCATACCCGATGAGGCGCGCGTTGTGCACTGAGAGTAACGGACTGGAGGGCACTCGGAGGCACTTACAAGAGACCGCTCTTGGCAACCCAATGGCCGGCCTCCCAGTTGCTCGTACAAGCCCGATGTGAACTAGCCGGCGTTCGTGACTGCCCATTCCGACGCCGAAGTCGGTCCTGGAGGCGGGAGGGTATGCTGAGCGAGCTTCCGGCATGGAGCACTTCTGGACAACACTGTTGTGACAGTGCCCCACCTGTCGACACCTCATGTACACTCGAGGGAAGACAGGCTGATGTGTACAACATTCATCTCCGCCGCCAGTATAAAGATATTTCGTCAAGAGACGCCGTGCAATTTCCGGCTCTTCACCGAAACCCCTCCGCCCCCCAGCTCGAGCGCATTCTATCCCATGCTGTACGACATGGCGTCTCACAGGTTCGTACAGACCATCCATTATTATTCGCACCTTTTTATAGGAACTAACCCTATGTAGTTGTAACCCAAAGTACGCAGACACCGTGCGCTGTCGCGCCGCTTTCGATGCGGTCCATGTTACACCTGCGCCAGCTCGCAAGGTGAACCGGACGACTTACAGTGCACTCAAGGAGGTAGAAGGGCAGCTGCACGGCCTACACCATGTGATGTGCGCCCTCAAGACACAGAGGAATGCCCTCCTGCCAATGTCTTGTCTGCCTTCGGAAGTCCTTTCTCACATCTTCCAATACGTGGCGGAGGTCGAGCAATCCTATCCACGGACGCGATACTATCCTCCCTTCCTCGGTTCTTCGGGGACGTTGGGCTGGATCAAGATAACACATGTGTGCCGCCAATGGCGCGATGTGGCCCTCGCAGACTCGAGGCTATGGGCGAAGGCCGTCTGCGCTCTTCCGTCAGCAACGCCAGAGATGCTGCGGCGTTCAGGGACGGCACCCATTATCATCAGCCATGACTTCAGCTACTATAGGAACAAGTGCAAAATCATGAAATCAGTGCAGCTCGCGCTGACACAGATAGCACGTACCAAGGGGATCCGCATTAGCGCGAACAAGCGTATCCTGACCAATATCGTCGACTCGCTGCAGGATACACCCGCGCCGATGCTCGAGACACTGGAGCTTTGCCTTTCGAGCGACGCGCGGACCGGCTTCTTCTACGAATCGGTCTACCTGCCAGCTAGGATATGTTCATCGACACCACGCCTGCGGCACCTCATCCTCGACAACTGCAGCATCCCATGGGACAGCCCGCTCCTGCGCAACCTCACGCACCTCGAAGTGCGCCTGCTCACCTTCTGCATGCCCGAAGTACTCCTCCCCACTATCCCCCAACTCATCACCATCCTCTCGCGCTGCCCAGACCTCCACACACTCGTCCTCTCCGACGCGCTCCCAGAGCTGGGCGACGCCGCCATCGACACCGCGCCCAGCGGCCCCGTGCCCCTCCCATACCTCACGCGCCTCGCCCTCTCCGGCAAAGCGCACGCCTGCCTGAGCCTCCTGCAGAGCCTGCGCTACCCCGCGCACGCGACGCTCGAGCTCGCCTGCGCCGGCACCGGGCACACGCCCGCCTCCAGCACCGCGCTCCTCCCGCTCGTCCGCCCGCACACGGAGGCGCACGCCCTCGCGCGCGTCGCCCTCCGCGCGAGCATGTCCGACATGACGCTGCGCGGGCACGCGGGCGCGCCGGCAGCGGCGCCGGTGCTCGAGCTCAGCTTCCTCTGGACGAGCCTGCGCCCCATCGCGTGCGCGCCCGCGGTCTGCGCAGGCCTGCACCTGCGCGACGTGCGCGCGCTCGCGCTCGAGGCGTCCGAGGACCAGACGCTCGAGCCTGCAGGCTGGGCGCGCGTGTTCGCGCAGATGCCGCTGGTGCGCGAGCTGCGGCTCGATGGCCCCGTTGCTTACGAGGTACTACAGGCGCTGCTACTGGGCGCACCCGCGGGTTCTGGCGCGGAGGAGGACGGCAAGGAGAGGGAGCCCGGGTTGTGCTTGCCGCAGCTGCGGAGCGTGCAGATGAGCGGGCTGAATTTTCACAGTGCGCCGCAGGACGGCAAGCTCGATTTCTATACCATGTTGCTGCGGTGTATCGATCTTCGGCGGAAGCGCGGCGCGGCACCTGTGGAGGTCAGCATTGAGCGATGCACGGTCGATTTGGACGAGGTGCAGCATCTGAGGCGCCTGGCGAAGGTGATCTGGGATGGGGAAGAAGATGGGATGAACATGATCGAGGATGAATGTTCGGATGACGGCGAGGATGAAGTCGGGGAGCGTGACGAGGGTGAGGAGGAGGAGGAAGAGGAGACAGCAGCGTCGGACGTTCTTTGGGTATGACACAAAACCATCACATACCCATCACAAGTTCCCAGAACGTCACTCATGCTTTGCATACCATCATCGGACGTTCAGTGAACGTTGCTGTAGCTATAATTCATTCCATATGCAAATCTGTCCGTGTTATGCTGTTATTTTTGCATGTGTTTCTCCTGATTGAGAGCTAAGCCTCACAAGCGCAACGCAGTGGACGCAGATGCATCGTCATACTGCAATTGTCAGCTTTGATTGCTCTCCCCTCGCAAATCGCTCATCGCGCGCTGGACCTCGAGCCGCTCCATGACGGCACGATGCAAGCTAGACTTCGCAGTGCGGCCCTTGCCTTTGACATCAGTAGGCGTCTTGCTAGTCATATTAACGGCTTCTCCAGCTGTTGGCGAAGGCGATAGACGATCTGCTGACTCCACAGAGCCGGATACGTGAGCGGCGGCAGGTGCGGTACTTGATGTAAGGTGCGACGGTACAATGATGGGCGTCGGGCGGGGCGGAGGAGGCCACTGGAAATTAAAATAAGTTACTGGTCAAGAAAAGGTGATAGTCTGGTACGTACGCCGCGCCGTGGTTGATTAAAGTGAAGAGCAGCCCACGGTGGGTATTCGCGTTCCAGCTGAATAATGTGGTCTTCGATGAACTTGATACGATCGAGGAGAGACACAGGTGGCGAAGGCACTGATGATGCATGTTCAATGGCAGAACGGGTAGGGTTTGGCAACAAGACGAACCATATCGCATAGCAGTATGTGTCTCGATATTTCGCAATCGCTCGTCTACTCCGGGATGTCGTTCAGCAGTAAGACCATTCTCTCCTACGGTCCGCGCCTTTGTCTTGTCGTCCACAGTCCCAAGTTTTGGCTCTTGCTCCTCCGTCTTCATAGTCCTCCTCAGTGGCCCTTCTTCGTTCCGCGCTATGTCAAACTTCATCATGACATCGCGATCGACCGTCTTCGCGTCCGTTCTGGCGCATGATGGGGCGCGCTCGTCGTCGGCTGGAGGTGACGTTGACGACTCGGCCGAACCGAGCCGTCGCCTTTTCTGAGCATGAAGAAATTCGTTGCGATTTGAGGCATCGTTTCGCGCGCGATTACGCGCTAGAAATAATGAAATAGACTTGTTGATCTTCGGAAGGCCTCGTTAGACCTAAATTCCAGAGAAAAACTAAACCGGACTCACGGAGGTCTGAGAACGTGGCTCTGCGTCCTTTTCGAGATGAACATAATCGAGTTTTCGCTCTTCGAGAGATCGCATAGGCATAGAGTCGGCACTTTCCCCCTTTTCCAGAAGATGCTGTGGAGTACGGGGGTTCGTCAATACACCTCGACAACTTTGACAAGCTCACCTTCAGATCTGTCGCTAGCTCCTCTAGAGCGGCTGGAACCTCGTCCCTTTCCCATTCTGGATTCAAAACAAGCATATCCGCTTCAAATCCCTTCAAGGCTTGAATAAGGCCGGCACTAGAGAGGAAGGTTTTGATAGCAGAATCCCAATACCGAGGAAGCTCGCGAGGAGGTGTTGGAGACGGTGTTTGCGCTTTCGGCTTCAGCGCAGTTGCAGACGCAAACTGACTTACAGATAGTTTCTGTTCGTTCGGGCTCTGCAAAGTAGCAGAAACTTGATGCTGCACCTGCGGCGGATATTGCATGAATTGCTGCGTTTGATATGCATTCGGTTGGGGATACGACTGGTGGAATTGTGAGCCGTACTGGTACGCGTTCCCAGACCAAGCTGCATTTGTCCAACTCGCTGGATAGCCATAATACGGATAGGGTTGGTTGGCTGGGGCTGCTTGCGCGACGCCCTGAGGTAAAGGCTGGACGATATGGTTCGGTATAGAAGTGGGCACAGCTGATAAGGACGCCAGGGGAACGCTAGGTTTTGAGGGTCCCGATTCAGACGGGGGAGGGCCTTCAGTCATCTCAAACTATAGTACTCCTCCGCAGAGAACTTGTGCAGCTACGAGGAGATGGTCAATTGAAGGAATTCGCAGTCGCGGCGGCGGCGGTAAGAACGTAAGGTTGAGCGCCCAATTTCATGCGAGATAAGATTAGATCGAATGCAAGACCAAGCGCGCATGTTGTCGGTGAACGGTAGTCATTTCACAGCTTAGCATATACCCTCAACTCCCTGCGCGTTCCTCCCCTATTCTGTATCTTGGAAGTCGGGCTGAATGTACCGACAAACGAAGGAAGAACTGCCTCATGAACTGATTCTTTCCATCCAGCGCGTCCTTGAGCTCCATCCAGGACCAGATGTCGACCCTCTCGACAGCCTTTCGGGAGACTTCAATCCCGTCGAAGTTCTGAACGCGTATTTCCCAGATGGTGTGTGTACTTCTCTTGTCAGCATTTCTGCCTAATTATTTGGCTTCAGAGGCATCGCTAGGACACTTGGATGAAGTGCAGGCGCGCATTGCTCAGGACGAGCAAGACCTGCAGGATGAGATCTCCGCGTTGCAGGAGGAACTGAGGCTCCAGCAGGATCCCAACAAAATGCAGATTATCCAGGAAATGATATCCGTACGTTCACGTTTCAGCCTTGTGGCGTCATACTCTTCAATAACCTTTGCAAATAGGATCTCCTCGGTCAGATGTCTCTCATTAGAGAGAAAGCCACAGAATCCGAGGCCATCGTGCGCAACATCACGAAGGACATTCAGATTCTGGACCTAGCCAAGAAGAATCTCATCCTTAGTATGACGACTCTTAAGCGGCTACAAATGCTTGGTGCGTGGACTTGCTCCTCGCCGTGTCAAATGTTCTGACCTTCCTCGTTATCAGTCAATGCCTTGTCTCAACTAGAAGACTACGTGAAAGACAAGAAGTACATTGATATCATGCAGAGCCTAGCCGTGAGCTTTCTCCTTCGTTGGACCAATAACGCGCATGGACTAAATCCGTCTGTGCTCTACAGGTGGTCAAACAGATATCTGCTAGCTTCAAGCCCTATATGTCAGTACCTCGGATAGCTCAACTCTGGAAACGAATCCAGGAGATTCAAGGAGAAATCCGCACTCTGATTGAAGCAGACTTCGATAGCTAGTGCGTGTAACCTTTGCCTCCCGTTTGTCCAAGTTCGCATGACTCACCACCCGTTATCTTCTTTCCGTGGGGTAGTTATTTGCAGACTCAAACGGCCCCGAAACCCACAACGATTACTGCTGCCAGTGCGGCAGCGGACATCCTCGGGGCGGATGTGCGTGTCGCCCTCACATCGCGCTACACCGCACTGCTACTGGCCGAATACCGCCGTATCTTCCGGCTAACAGACGAAGCAGGACAGCTTGACAACATATCACGGCGCTTTGCATGGTTCCGCCGCGTGTTGAGCACGCATGAAGGCGGGCTTGGACGGGCATTCCTGCCGGACTGGCAGGTCGGCTGGTGGCTAGTCAGTGGATTCGTGGAAGCGACACGGTACGGTTTCCCCTGTGTCTATGATACAATGGCTGAGCCTTTGGGTCACAGAGGTGATATGGCTGCGTTGCTGTCCAGGGCCGGCAAGGATCTGATCGTTACGGTGCTGTTGGATTCCCTGCAGCAAACCAAGGACTTCGAACTGTCAATGGCGAGGAAGTTCGCTATGCCTGTGCGTGGACACTGGTGACACTATGAATTATGCACTCACTTGCTCCTTGCTGCAGTTCCATGACATCCTAGTAGCCACATCGCCTACCCCGTCGCGGCCGATCCAGTCCATCAGTTCTGCTTTCGATCCGCACATGGGTGTCTACGTCGAAGCTCAGGACAAGTAAGCAGACGTATGACAGCCGGCCGCTGTTATTTGACCAGCACGCCACAGGACGATCTCTGACATGCTTGCGCCCCATCGCGGGAGCAAGTCTCGCGCATCGCTTGACACATCATACAGCAACACCATCGTGGACGACAATGACGAAGCCCAGGCTGCTGTACTCCCCCTGTCAACGGAGTTATTCTACTTCTATGGGCAGACATTGGAGGGATGTGCGAAGCTCTCTACTGGGAAACCGCTCTTCGATCTAGTCGAGGTGTTCAAGAAATGGCTCAAAGTATACGCTGGTGAGTACCCACCGACAAAACAATCAGGGACAAAGTGTCCTCAATTTGAATCACAGAGGAAGTTCTGGTTTCCAGCATGAAACGGTACTGTCCCTCATTCATCTCCGGTGAACACAATTGTCTCTGATCGTGCCGTGAAGCCCTTCATTCCTAAGCCGGAAATCGATGGAGACGAAATTCGATATGAATGAGGTCAAGAATGCTTGCTTGATCATTAACACCGCAGACTACTGTCAAACGACTGCCCAAGAGGTATGTATGAACTTTGCCTGCCGCTTCTTTGATACATGATTGACCATGTCGCAGCTGGAAGAGAAAGTCCGGGGACGCGTTGCCGAGGAGTTTAAGGAAAAAGTCACACTGCAAGCGGAATGCGATCTCTTCATCAGGTAACAATCAATCTACCATGCGGCCGTCTGAACAACTCCTGATTCATTGGTGCTGCGCAGTGTCGCATCGGCAGCTATCGGGATCTTGTTGCGCGAGCTTGAGGCAGCTTGCGAGCCGGCTCTGACGACGCTCACGCGATCATCGTGGATTGCCCACGACCAGGTGTCTGGCCAGTCTGCATTCGTCGATGATCTCGTGCGCGCTCTGGAGCACGTCGCGGAATCCGTACGACCCCTTATAGAAGGGAAAAAGTACCTGCGGAACTTCTTTGACAAGGCTGCCAGGTAGGACTGCCGCCGCTGATGTGTTGTGCGTGGAGGACGGATGCTGAGTCTCGGTTCATAGTCTAGTCATCGCTAGATTTACGAATGCCCTGGTCAGGAGTCGGCCTCTGAAGGAAAATGGGGCGGAACAGGTGGGTTCGCGAACGCGACAGGGTGACAGTGGCGCAGAAGCAGATCTGACACCATTGTATCTGCCAGCTTCTCATCGATCTGTCAGTGCTCAAAACATGCCTGCTCAAGCTGCCTGGAGAAGCTGTCGCGACGTCTGGGTGCGCCTTTCGCCATCTTTGGCCAGATGGGATGTTCCATTGTTAACCCGTCTGGATTTTCTAGGTACACTCGCAGCATCACAAAGAGCACGCAACGCCTCGAGGCACTTCTCAAGGTCATAGTTACGCCACAGGTCCGTATCTCTTTCATCAGACATATTGGTTACTAACTGTCACCCGCAGGATCCCGCCGAAGGCTTCATCCTTAACTACACACTCCTTATCGGCGACGCGTCCTTTTCCAACTTCCAAAAGGCAAGCGCGCTCCAAGTCCCGGCCTGACGACGCCATCACTTCCGTTTCTGACCCGCACTACCCCCGCAGATCCTCGACCTGAAGGGCACGCCCCGCGCGAACCAGAACGACCTGCTCGACCTCTTCGTCACGAGCACGAGCACGAAGCCCGAGCTCGAGCAGACGTCCTTCCTCTCCGCGCTCGACATGGACCCGCCCGCGGGCGCGCAGGCGGGCACGCTCACGTCGCCCGGCGGCAGCCGCGTCTCGCTGCCCGGGCTCGGCGGCCGGCTCGACGGGGGGGCCGCGGATAGCATCTTCGCGGCGCTGACGTCGCCGCCGCTGAGCGGGTCGCCGTCAGGCGCAGACACGCCGCCGCGCGGGGAAACGCCGGCGGCGAAACGCGAGGTGTTTTCGGACTTTAGGCGGCTGATGAGCTTTGGGCTGAGGCGGGAGGCGGGGCCTTCGTAGCGTGTCGTATTTTCTGACCGTCTGTAGTCAGACACGTCCTCTCGCAGCGCGACAGGAGGCGCTATGTTCCATGGATGTAGACCACTATATTACCCCGAGAGTGCGGTTCTGCATTCTTGAACAACTAAAGAATACACGTCCATGATTGTCCCATGAATTGCCTCCTACGATCTTTGAAGCATGTGCCATACTTGCTATTTCATGATGAGGCCACCTCACCAAGATGGACCTTTTTTCCTTCTTCCGCTGCCGAACTGAGGTACTTGTACACTGACGAAAAATCCTTGTTACTGAGCTCAGGGTACTGCTTGATCACCTCAGCGTAGATGCTCTCCGCTGCTTCCGCCAACGGCGCAGGGCTCCCCGCAACACCCGACGCATTCGTCGCCAAGTTCAAATCCTAGGTGTCATGAGCACTCAGAAAACCGAGATCTCCACAGCACTCACCTTAATCATCAGCGCCGTCGCAAAGCCGCCCTCAAAATCACGCTCGCACGGCGGCGACTTCTCCGGCAGCGCGCCCGGCACAGGGTTATTGACAGAGGAGGACCAGCACGCGCCCGTCGAGCTGTTGATCACGCCCGCGAGCACAGCAGGCTCGAGCCCGAGGCGCTGCCCGAGCAGCATCCCCTCCGCGACGGCGATCTGCTGCACGCCGAGGACGAGGTTGTTGCAGATCTTCGCGGCGAGCCCCGCGCCCGACGGCCCGCAGTGGATGATGCGCGCGCCCATGTGCGCGAGCGTCGGCTGCGCGAGCTGGAACGCGCGCTCTGTCCCGCCGACGAGGAAGGAGAGCGTGCCGGCTTTCGCGCCGGTGACGCCTGCGCGCTGATGAGGAGGTGAAACGCGTGTGGAGGGGGAGCGGCTTACCTCCAGACACAGGAGCGTCGACCATGTCGGCGCCCAAGCTCTGCGTTTCGGCTGCCACCTGCTGCCCTGCTTTCACGTCTAGGGTCGTGGAATCGATGCACATCGTCGAGGCGACGTCTTCGGGAGACAGTAGGCGCAGCGCCGGTATGATCCCGCTGGCCTCCGTGTATACCGTGCGTACATGGGGCGACGACGGTAGCATGGTGACCACAGTCTGCGAAGCTAACACGGCCCTTCGGACGCGCGCGTACATTTGTCCATTAGCCCCATTGAAACAGATGACATTCTACGCACTCTTCGGGCGTCGTAGCGACAGTCATGTTCGCGCCGGGGAAATGCGTCCTGAAGTTCGCGACGAACCTGCCGGCGGACTCGGGGAGCACATCGCAGACGACGAAGCGGGCCTCGGGCGTGTCTGCGAAGCGTTTCGAGAAGAGGTTGAAGGCCATCTCAGAGCCCATGCGTCCGAGGCCGATGAAACTGACGCTCTTGCTCCGGGCGGCAGGTTTAGTCCATTGTTGCAGACAGCGGGTAGATTGTCTCATGGTGGTTGAAGAATAAGGGCTGATGGAGGTGTGGAATGCAATTCGTACGACCGTCCAAACAAGTCAGATTTCTTGACTTGTCTCTCGAGTCGTGAGCGACTTACGAGCGCGTGAGCGTCGAAAGCAAGATCCGTCGCTCTTGTGACTCTGCTTTACATAAACTAGACTATAACGTACAATACTGTAAGCTACTTACGTGCTCGTACCAGGGTATCGAGACATGCCAAGTTACATGCCATGCCACAGACAAAGACAGACGCGACACAGAGACCAAGTATCAAACCTGACGTCAAAGTAGGGAACGGAATCTGGTAGGTACAACAGTACACGATGAATGAAGGATGCAACTACAACAACGATGCTTGAATGGGGGAATACAGAATGAAGCGGCAGCCAACGCGCCAATACAAAGAGTACAGAACGTATGCAAGAAGACACCAGACATCCAGGTCCGTATGAAGGCCTGCGGTCATCATGGCATGTCGCATCGTAAAGTCATAAGCGCATCGGATGCTACCGCCAGAACGGTCTCCCGGACGAAGAGGGTGGCAGCGCAAATCTGGGGCCACCCTCGTCGCCCTCCTCTCGTTGCGACCGCGACCCAGTTCCTGACCTCGACTCTCCGGTACCCGATCGTGACTCTCCAGTGCCCGGCCTTGAGCCCCCCGTTCCCGGCCTCGAACCCGATCGCGAGCCCGCGCCGGAACCCGTGTCAGGCCGCACACTCGCCCCCGGCGCGGGCGTTGACCCTGGGCTCTGCAGCACGGGCTGCGAGCCTAGCAGCTTCTGCATGATAAACGGCGACGCGTACTGGCGCGCCGGCAACGGCGGGTGCGGCGGCAGCGCTTCCGCGTCCGTCTCCTGCTCAGAACTGTGCCGGAAGTGGATGTCCGACACCGTGACGGGGATGCTTTCCGTCGGCGACGCGGTGAACACCGGCTGGTGTGGCGTCTGCAGGAAGATATTCCCGTGTGCGGCGGTGGAGGTTGACGGCGGGGACATGTGAGACTGTGCTTGGCTCGGGGCGTCGTGCATGCGTGTCTGGAGGTGCAATGCGGGAGGGGTGGTTGGAGATGCGGGCTGTGAGGGCAGGGAGTGTGATTCGGCTATGGGAGGGGAGTGTGGTATCCGCGGCAGAGGCCGAATGGTCGACGCCTGACCGAAGCTCATCGCGGACCGCGGCGACTGCATTGCGTGCGGAGAGGGTGACATCAGCGCAGGACTACTGGCGCTTGACTGGTAGTTGAATGCGGATGGGAGTGAAAGGCGTTGCCCGCCCACGCTGTCTACGCTCCGACGGTGCGCACGCCGAGACGAAGACGACGAGGAATGATTCGCTATCGACGCGGTCGTTGTCGGAGAAGAGATATCAAGGAAGGAGTACCGAGCATCGCTTTCATTGCCATTGCCTCCGGACGGCGGGATGGCCAGGGTCGGGCTGCTGACTACAACGTTTACGCGGGGCGGCTGGGGTATAATGGGTGTGAGTTGGAGGGCCTCTTGTGTGGGCGGCGTACCAGCCGAACGACTGAATTGGCTACCCTCCCTGCTGCGCATGTGAAACGAGACATGGAATGGACTTTGCTCCTCGACATCGAGATATGGCGCATCCGAGTCGATGGGAACGTCGAGCAGCAGGGTGCCGGCGCGTTCACGTGTCGATTTTGGGCTGTTATTGTAAGGACGTGAGAGCGAAACAGTCGGACTCCGTGGGAGAACCTGGATGCCATTATCCGATGCCTCCCGGGGTGAGCTGCGTGTTTGAATAGGCAGGTCGAGTGTAAAGCTGACGCTGCCCTCCTTCGTGTGATAGACGTAGCCCTTGCCCTTGTCCTCCTGCCGGTCATCTCCTGTGTCTGGACGAATGTCGATCACGCCTCCTACATCAGTCGCCTTTTGGGAAGGAGAAAGCATGCGGCGGCGACGGAGTACCGTGACACGATGTCGCCGCCGCCATGCGAAGAGGAGAAAGAGACATAGCACAAGAAATCCGAGGACCGCAGCGACCACAGCTGCTGCGATCGTACCCTTGGGCAGGCCGGAAGAGGACGCGGCCATACTGCAGATGGGCGGAGCCAAGAGCGTAAAAGCGGGTAAGCGAGGGAGAGGTTTTGTGTCAGCTGGGAATGGACGTGGGATTTCTGACAAAAAATGGACGCACGGCTGGAATGGGTTCGCAACGGAAGTGACGTTGACAGACCCAATGGAGAGCAAGCGGCTTTCGTTATTGATGACGGCTATTTGATGAGGCATGGTAGGGTCGAGCCCCGTTGCGAAAAAAAGTGTCGCATGCTCCTTGAAGGACGACCGCCCGTCGAGAATGCGTGTTTGATTGTCGAGCGTCACGGCGTACTGGCCGGACTGGGCATCGCGAAAGCCGTTCACTGCGACAGCTGTCCCTGTGATGGCCGTTTGTAAGATCGGTGATCCGCGCGCAGGGAAGCGCGGCGTCTGACAACAACACGCACCATTGAAAGCGAAGACCATTCGGTCGCCGACATTCGTTGACGTATGGAACGTGGTGTCCCCGGATGTGAAAGTGGGGTCCTGCGCGAAAGACCACTCGCCCTTGAAAGCGAGGTCGGTGTCCTCAACCACGGACTCCGAAAGAGTTGCACTGAGCCAAGAAGCACTCGGGATCAGCTTCCGAGGACAACGGCGAAGCGACACGGAATGAATAGAAAAATCAGATGGACGCACTTACTTCGGGTTCTGCGAGGCTGTGGTGACGCTGATGACGGCACTATCTATCGCAATCCGTGAAGATGTCAAGTTGTTCGGGTTGTGAACGACGAGCGACAGCGTATGATTTGCGGGCTGCAGATCCTCGTATGACGCAAGTAGAGTTGCATCGGAAGAGAATGAGGAGATGGATGAATTCGTTTGTCCATCAAGTGTGAGATCATAGGTCGCAGCGCCTGTGACATTGCCAAATAGCTGAATTCCTGACCCTAGACTTGCACCGTTACTCCAAGCCTTGAAAGTCAAGAAAGACACCACGCACCGAACCACTGAACTGAGAAGGCTGCACCATCGCAAGACGTTACGTGGAAACTGGAGCCATTCCCAACCTCACCCAAAGTCACTGCAAAGCCCGAGTCGGTGAAATAAGGATTCCAGCCGGCAGCGAGGTCCGGAAAGCCGAGTGAGTCCGAAAAAGGATAGTACGAAAGTGCAGGAGATGTGTCGTCAATGAGTAGCTGCAATGAGTGTGCCATGCATGCTACGGTGGTGCTCAGCGGGCGGGGATGGCCTCGCGGAGGTGGTGGGGTGAAGAAGAGAGATGTCACCCGGTACACCCGCCAGAGCGCGTGGAAGGTACCCGCACTATATTATTTATGGCGCCGAAGCTTGAGCGAGAAAACGAGGCAGAAGGGTGGTCCGAAGAGGTAAGTGGACGGAGGCGCTTGCATCGATAGAGGGGTGATAAAGCTGGCGCGCGCCCAGTCGACACCACCATCAGTCAGGGGGTGCATTAGCGTCGCGTCTGCGATTGCGGAAATGTCGGCCTGGAGACTACACTATGGAGAAAGTGAGGGTAGATCGCCCAAGGCTAACACGATCCCGCGGGAGCACACCCCGGTAACCACCGGCGTCCGCGTGTCCCATAAGGTTCTTGCTCTGTCCCTTGCTGAGAACTTGTCCCCTCCAGAGCTTCGAGGTCGCCTTGGGACAGATCTTCCCTGCCCATCGGCGTCCCAAGTTTGTATCCTTCTAATGGTGCCGGGGGGGCGCCCGAGTCGTTTCCATCGACGAAATGATGCCGATAGATCTAAAGTACTATAAGAACAGTATGGCGTTGAATTCGTGCAGAAAGTGGAGCCTTAAAACAACGGGTAAGATGCGACAACATTGAGCAGGTAGAAGGTGGTTGTCGTTGACAAGCTTGGAGTCGGATTCAAGGCAATTATTTGTTTGTATTTGCTCCATCTACTCCAGAAACCTTTCGGTTTGCTGAACGATCTCCATTTACCAGCTGCAGCCTGCCTGCAGTAGGCTCGACGGACACGGTCAGTGTTGATCTGCATAACTTCCCAGACCATTCTTCGAGCTTCACGCGTCACGGGGCATGTCGAATACCGAAGGCCGCGCAAATACCCTTTTGTCAGCCTGATGCCTCAAGGCATTCCACTCAGCGGGGTGCGTCTGATCTCTTGGTTGTCAACGTCCAGCTTGCTTCGTAACCACCACGCTGCTCGTCCACGCTGCAGCGGTTGTCACAAAGTACGTATAAACATGCCTCATAAAGAATCTCTGATCACGCACCTCATTTCGTATGTTTTTTTCCGGCTCCACATGCTTCACCGGATGTATACTCGTCGTCCGACGAACAGTTTTCAGCACCTTCCCCGATCCGAGAGAAATTTCGCAGTTATAGTCTTACTCTGGCTGCGGAGTTATCTAACTGAAAACACGGATCAAGGCTAAGGGCAAGGCGGCGATGTCATCTTCAATAACGCGATGGATACGGCACGCGCTCGATAATACGATCTGCACATGGACCACTCTATGATCTCTCCCTGCACTGCACTGGCACCTTGAAATTTGCTTTTCGCTCGCGATCCGGGCAATTCTCGATCCGCATAGTGCATTGACCCGATTGGACCATCCTGTCACCTTTCTTTCCACCTTTCACCGCAGGGTCGGCTGTTTCGAAATTCTGCGGCGTGCAATGTAACGTATACTTATCTCCGCGATCCTGCTACCGCTCGCGACCCTTAACAACCAAGGGTACATTCTCGTCTTGGACAGAGGCACATTCATTACCCCCTCTATCTACTTCAAAATTAAACTTTCACACATTCAATCAAGGCTTAGATATGTGCCGCACACGACGTGCCTGCAGGGAAGCAAGGGTACTTGATCTGGCCCAATAACCTCTCCAATCATGCTTTCCCCCCGCTAAGCCAAACAAGCTGCGAGGCTGTGCGCCGTTCCTTCATTACGGCGCGTGAGCTGGCTTTTCCTGGCGACTATTGCATGCGGCCGTGCGTAGTGGCGGCGGCACCACTCGCGAAGTATCCTTTTGCGTCTTTATGGGACAGGCGACGTGAGGCGCAGGCTTATTTTGGCTTTAGCTCAACACGGCGAGAAGGTGAAACTGTACTCGGTGCATGCAGCGTTTATCATGACCTGTACTTGCTGACGGGTGGCTGCTAGCACGCAGCATCTACATATCTCATGTCACTCGAGAACATAACCTGGGCTCTGATCTCGTCTCGGCATTTTCCAACAAATCAATCTTCACATCAAGGTCTGGAGCTGGTGCCAGGTACCGAATACCATTCAATCCATCCCATCTTGGAGAAGCGAAGGAAAATATTGGTGGCCTGCACCATGCAGTAAACTCATCCGAGTTTCGGCCGCCAATTATTCGTGGCTCCTTCCAATTCAGCCCTCGAGACTCCTCGCGAAATTTCATCGGTATCTGGATGCGCGACGCTGCAAGCCAACGTGGGTATGCCTTCGAGATGCATCGATGTGTAACAATCTGTTGTCTCGCCCAGCCCCATCTTGCCCACCCTGTATCAATGCAAGCCCATGCCCTCTCTCCGAACTACCGCCACAGCACCGAGCCATTCACGAGCACCAGGCGCAACGACATTTTCTCGCGCATGTTCTCTGTCGAACTCGAGACCTGCATATCTTACGAACAATGGGAAACATCCGTTGCCTGCGCCCTTCATGCTTCCTACCCCGGCAGGTGTTCCCAGACGCCAATTCATCGCATCCCGCATCGAGTGTCAGCGTGGAGGCGGTAGGCACCGCCGCCCAGAGCAGCCGCCGCCTATGAGCTATGCTCGTGGTGCTGCAGCGGTGACAAGATATCCATCAACGGATCCTCTGTAAAAGCCGAATGCTGTATTTGTCTTGACAAAGTCAACGGCAGAGCGTCCACGACACCCGTCCCATAGGCTGAAGGATTCCGCACCTGAAGCATCCCTTCTGCGCCAGCATCTCTATTGCTACCTCACACCAGCTCAGAAATCCGCCCCTTCAGTGCCTAATGATGTCTAGCACTGCGTATTCATCATGCGAGGATGTTCACCATGAATGTTATTCCAATGTATTGTTTTGGGAGTGCACAGGCAGGACTGCTGTAATGACTGTCAATGTGTTGTACTCTCTTATTCTTAATCCTCACAGAGTCAGAGTCAGGTACGAGCCAACCTACATGTGAGCACCTTTGTGAGAGAACCGAGTTCACCTTCCACGTTTTGAGCAGGCCGGCCGCAGAGTGTCGTCGTCCTCGTCCAGCTCACCCACTCAATTTGACAGCTCCGCTCCGAAACGTCTGCGCCTCACATGCCTTCCCACTCGCCAACGCCGTGTCATATCATGTCATATAATAAAAGATACAAAACGAGACACCACTGAAAAATGAAATGAAAACACTATGTGACAAAAGGACGCACAACACACAACATTTAGATCCACAACAGGTATACACCCACCGGATTATATCACCACCGTAAAATAGTACACACCCTCCGACACGAAGCGAGGCGAGGCGAGGCAGAAAAGGTTATGCGAGGCCAGACTG
Organism: Hericium coralloides; assembly: GCA_003675405.1. NCBI lineage: Eukaryota > Fungi > Basidiomycota > Agaricomycetes > Russulales > Hericiaceae > Hericium > Hericium coralloides. Next base: position 110,531 of record QUOP01000085.1, read on the forward strand.
CCCGAGGTACGAGCGGATGATAGATTCGTTCACTGCGACGCGCGTCAGCATCACGATCGCCGCCGCCGTAGCGCGCATCACGCACCGTCGACAATGATCTTCTGTGTCGCCGTGATGTCGAGCATCGACGTGAAGTGCTGCGGGGGCGGATCGTGAGCCATGCGCGCGGCGCGCGGAAGGGAGCACGCACGACGAAGAGCGTCTGCTTCGACTGCGCCTTGCGCTTGTGCACCTGCACGAAGTGCGCGCGGAAGTACTCCGCCGCGTCCTCGTACCGGTTCGGGCGGTCGCCGTACGAGGTGATGCTGCAGCCCATCAGCGCGCAGCCGCACGTCACACGTTCTGGGAAGTACGCACTACTTCTTCACCTCGAGTCCGGCCTGCAGCTTCTTCTTGAGCAGATCCGTCTGCCGGGCGTCCGTCAGTGCAGGTCAGTGACGGGGCACGATGCGCGCACTTTGTTAAGCATGAGCACGAGGCTCGAGTTCTTGAGGAGCTTGTTCGTGCAGATGGCGGTGAAGAGCTGCAGCGAGTCATCGATGCGGTTCGTGCGTGGGTCTTCCTCGAGGTACTGCGGGGCCCGAGTCAGGCGGGCGCCGCCCCGCATGGAGAAAGACACGCACCTGGTCGAATGCGCTGATTGGCGCGAGGAAGATGATCGCGGTCGCTGTGGGAATGATCTTCAGTCACGCATGCGGGACAGGCTGGGAAGGAGGCGAATCGCCGGATTGGGGCGGATGCGCGGGAGAGGGACGCACCATCATCGAAGTAGGGAACCCACGCGTGCCGCTGCTCATCCTCGCATCAGCTCCGCGCAACGAACAAGAGCGCACTTGCCTGGCCCCTCTGTGCCGCCATTAGTACAGATCGAGAAGCGGGAGAAAGCACGCACCGCGCCGCCGACGTCGTACAGCAGCCAGTTGTAGTGTCCGCCACCGAAATTGATGTCGAACGCATGCTCTGTTACGCCCAGCGTCTGCAGGCGCACATGCAGGATGTCCTCTGCGGCGCGTTGCCATCAGCAACGCCAGATCTGAGAAGCAAACGTGCTCACCCGTCGACGGGAGATAATCCGGCTCCGCCAGCCGGCGGAGCTCGTCCAGGAAGCTGCATTCTGATCAGCACGCACACACCGCCACGCAGCGCCCCACTCACAACGCCGCGCTCTCCTCGAGCTTGAGCTTCCGCAGGCGCAGCAGCGCGCGCACAGCCGGGTGCGCCCACAGCGCCTCGACGTCGCCGACGCTCTCCGCGAGCTGCCGCGCGGCCATGTTCGCCATCGCGCCCGCGCGCGCCCCGCCGAGCGAGTTGCGGATGTCCGCGAGCGGCCACGCCCGCGCGGGCGTGACGAGCGCCTGCCACCCCGCGCGCACGAACACGCCGCTGCGCCCGCCCGCGACGCTCACGCCGTTGCTCAGCTCGCTCGCGAGCGCGTCCTCGGACGCAATGAGCGGGAGCAGGCGCGTGCGCAGCGCGGCGACCTCGTCGGGCCAGTTCGGGCCGAGGTTGATGAGGCTGCTGAACGTGTCCTCCTGTGGCGCGGTGAACTCGTAGTCGAGCTCGTCGAGGATCGTGCGGACGGCCTTGATGACGTTGAAGTAGACGATGGGCCGCCAGGACGGCCGTTCTTGGTCTAGCGTCGCCGAAGAGTAGTACAGCTGGAACTGCTTCTGGAGCGTGGACTTCCCGGACTCGGCCTGCCCGAGGAGCATCACTGCGCGGGGTCAGATCACGCTCGCGGAGCGGGTGGAGCGATCACACCTTTCACGTCCCGCCGCTGGCTCTGCCGTTTCTTGATGAGCTCGCGCTCTTGCTGGTGGGAGTTAGCGTGTGGGTGCGGCGGCGAACAGGTTGGCTGGACGCACGCGGAGCTGCTCGTCGATGGCGGCACTTATGCGGCGGGCCTCGGCATCGTCGATGGCCACGGACCTGCGTGGGGGGAACGTCTGGCGGGGGCGGTCATTAGTGGGGGACGGCTGGGAGGAGGGGCGGGGCATGGTGGTGAGGGGAAGAGGCAAGGACGAGGAGTATCTGGCATTCGAATATAATGGATCTCACGGAGATGTGATGGGAGATCGACGGGCGTTTGCGCGCAATGTATGTCACTGCTGGCTGTGTAAGTGTAAACTGATCATCATGCAATGTTCCCTATCTATTGACCTCGCGTCCACCGCGGAAACCATCACTGCGCGAAGCGTCATCCTGCGATGCGCACATTCCATCCGGCCATCCACCAACTGGCCATCTGGCCATCACTGCGTAGCCACGCTACCGCCATCTATCCGCCGCCCCACCTCCACCAAGGGGGCCTGAAGGCAGTTCGCACTGCAGCGGAACAGACGGTCGCTGCGAACGCACGTCGCGACTCCGAGTAGCTCCGAGTCAACAAGTCTTCATGAGCCGCGTTGCGTTGCACGTCAAGGACGCGACATCCAGTCGCACGGAATATTAAGGGGGCATCCATAAAGATCAATCTTCGGAGTCGTTGACGAGATGTATTCATTCAAGAATTCGGCGGTTCGTGCGTTGTTTCTGGTCCTCACCGCCTCGCGCCAGACAAGCTCACGGCTATTCGAAGAATCGTTGGGGAAATCAACGATCGGATGCAGTGCGTAGAGCTGGTTAGGATGGACGGGCGACCGAGGACATCGGAATGCAGGGAGCCTTGAAGTCCAACGAACTAGTTACGGGAGCTAAGATGTGCGCGTAAGTCGTTATTTTGACAGACAGACCTTGCAATTCCACAGACGAAGCGACACGAAGATCCCAGAGCTGCTCCTATCCTCGGAATACTTCCTGGAAGAAGATGAGTCTACGGGCTATGATCAAGCTGAACCTCATCACAAACCAAGTTTGCGTCGACGCGACCAAGGTTTATCCTCACGCAAATCGGGTATGAATCTTCCTGCTTCATGAGAGGTTGCACTCAGTGGCTCGTATGAAGTGACGTTCTACTTGATAGCAGCCATGCTCAGTGTGCCTCACTGACCGTTCGTTCGTCCAGAAATAAGTGACACTTACCAGCCTGAATGCTTCAAAGCTGTGACGGAGTTTGTGGTAACTGTAAGATGCGGATTGCTGCGCACTCGTTGTCGGGGTAGACAATCGATTAGTAAAGCTTCAATAACATTTCAAAGACTTGGCCATAGACTTGGCATAGTACTATGGACGTTGTGGAAAGAGAAAATTCTCCTTAAAGTTAAAGGTTTCAGCGCGATATACTGCTCAAATGCCATGTTTACTTTTTATCCCTTGTGGTTTCAGCGGTGGAAGGAAACATCATGGGGGCGAGGACGCGACCGACGCGTCGCGACCAGGAGACCAATCACGTGTAAATGCTTAGTCATCATGTCGCGGTCTTCTTGCGCGTTCTGCTGCAAGACGGCAACCTCTCAAGTTCAACTCCTCCATCAGCTGTCATGTCGCAAGAGCACCATCGCACGGACTAATCTTACCTTTGATCCGCCAGCATGCTGTCTTGTTCCCCCGGCGACCTTGTTCTCAATCCGTTGTCGGATCGCGCATCGTTAATTATGTCCCGCCGGCACGTCCTGCGCGCGGGCGGTCTGTCAATCTGCTGAGCTATCTATGCATAGTGCGGGGCACTCTCCTCTATTTCCATCTTATGCGTTTGATACACAGGTGCGTATTGTACAAGTCTAGCGTCATCTTGAGATCGTCCTTGTTCTGCATTCGTCCACTCGCGACTCTTCCAGCGCCGGCGCCCAACAGATATCTTTCATTTCTCGGATGTTGTTGTAGCGTCCGATGGAACCTGTCTGCGCGGCAGCTCAGTTACCTTGTCTGACAGCTCTGCCGCTTCTCGCGCGAGCTTTCGAATGGGTCGCTTGCCTCTTCTGAACTGCAGGCTAGCGACGAGGCCATCGCGACCCGCACTGGCACCCGCGCCTCGTTACGTACCAGGCATCCATCCTCGCTGATCGCGGGTCATTCCATTCATATGCACAACACTCTCATAATTGCCTCTCTTCTAGTGCGGTCAACGCTGCTTCGTTTCATACGCACAACACCCTCATAATTGCCTCATCTTCTAGTGCGGAGATACGCCCAATGCTTGTTTCATGAACGGTACGGCATAGCGCAGCGAACGCGCCTCTGGTGGGCTAGAAGACAGAAGGGACGGTGATAGCGGGCACTTTGCATGTCCAGACTTCGCACCTACTTCACGATATGAAAGCTCTGTTCGAACTGTGCCCGTGGGCCACATCTGGGTGCTTCCTACCAGTTCCTACCGTGACCATGCCGTACATGCCCCGCACTAACAGATCGGCTCCATGCTGTCTTCTGGTACAGAGCGGCGAGACTGAGGCGCAGATCCCACAGCTGCAGTGCCGCCGCACCTCAACTGCCCGGAACGGGACCGCGCGCGTCGATCTGCTGCATCGACTGGCCACACCCGTCCTCCCGGCACAAAGACTGCAGCGATCATGCCCCAGCGATCCGCCGGGATCCAGATGTCACTGGACGTTTGAACACCGGAATGATGCCCTCGCACCGCATCCGCAACTGATTGGACGCCGCGCTTCCATATCCATATCCGCACAACGCACTCCTTGCACTCTATTATGGAAGCCCCCAGATCCGCGGAAGCACGGACTGAGAGATTCTATGCAGCCCGCACCGGCCCCAGCTCGTGGCTGAGGAAGTGCGAGATGTACTGCGTCCAGCTTTCGCGACGCCACGTCCGCCTTTTGTGTTGCGCAGAAGTGCTACACAGTGCCCGCTCGCAGCCCGCGCTTGTTCCACAGAGATGAGGGCGCTAGTACATTTGTCTGCATAGCTGCGGATGTGATCAAGCAGCATGCTGCACACAGCGGCCTCTGAGTGACAGATACACCACATTGCGACAATTCAAGTTTCCTTCCAAGCTCCCATCACCTGTACAAAAATCACATTAACGTCGTAAATACGTGAACTCCACGTCTCAACGTTAGACATCAAACTTGAAATCCATATCCCCCGCCGCATCCTGGCCCTCAAAGACCAGCACCAGATCGTCGACAGCCGGCGCAGGCACGGCCTTTGTCGCTTTGCGCAGGCTTGACACAGTCGGCGCCGCGCCAGCGCTCGTGCCGGGTCTCGCAGGACGCACCGACGCAGAGGTCGCCGGGCGTCTCGCTGCCGCCGTCGGCGGGCGCGACGGCGCTGGCGTCGGAGCAACGGTGGTGCTGCGGGTAGTCCTAGACGTGGCTGCGACGGATGCGGAGCGCGTCGTCCGCGTGCTTGGGACTGTCGTGCTGGGTGCGATGCGTGCCGACGGGGCACGGACGAGGGGTGCGCGTGCCACGGGCTTCGCTGAGGGCGGGGCGGTGGCTCTGGATGGTGCGCGTAGTTTTGGTCCCGCGAGCGGGGCTTTAGCACTTTGCTTCGTGGATGGCTGCGGCGTGGGCCGGTATGCAGCGAATGGATCGTCGTCCTCTGCCAAACCAGTCAGACAAAGCCATACAGACAGGTCCCCACAAGCATCTCACCGAGCTCCGGCAGCGGCAGTGCCTCCCACTTCGTCGGCGACGCCTCGAATCCTGACGCTTCCAACACCCCCTGATCCATCGTCTCCCGATCACGCGCATAATACACCTCGTCGCGGTCGTCGTACCAGCACGTATGCGTCATCTCAAACAGCCGCTTTCCGGCCTCCCTATAATCAGGCATCTCAAACGGCGGCTCATACGGGCGTTCTGCATCCCCCGTCAGCGCGGTCACCACCGAACATAAAAAAGCACACACCAATCGCACTCGGCGGGCCATACTCGACCTCATCATAGTCCTCCGTCTCCACCTCCACTTCCTCCTGCACCGGCACCGCAATCTCGATATCGCTCACGTCCCAGTGGCGCCCACTCGTCACAGGCGTCTCGAACGCGGGCCCACTGCTGCGCCGCCCGCGGATGCTCTTCCGCGTCGAGCTCGGGCGCAGCTGCGTCTCCGGCACACCGAGGCGGTCCTCACCGAACGCGAGCTTGCCGAGCGGCGCGGGCGTGCCGTCGTCGAAGCGGCGCTGGCGGTTCGGGAAGGGCGTCTTGTCGCCGAGCGGGCGCGCGCCGGCTTTGGGCTTCACGTCCGTGAAGAGCGTGCTGGGCTTGAGCCCGCCGTCGCGCGCGGGCGCGGGCGTGCGCAGCGCCTTGGCGTTGGCCGTGCGCGCGCCGGGGTGCACGCTGTTCTCCTTGCGCGCTTTGAGGCGCCCGGGCGTCTTCGTCGCGCCGTAGGTGGCGGGGCCGTCGGTGTTGAGCGAGAGGGGGCGCGCGCTGAGCATGGTCGTTGGGTTGGTCGTGGTCGTGGTCGTGGTTGAAGCGAAAAGACTGCGGCCCGGCGAAAGCAACTGGCGACACGGTCACGGGGTTTGATGGCGTCGTGCACGTGAGCGCGTCTGAAGGCGTTCCGTTCGAACCGCTCCTCGGGCAATTTTTGAGGGCTGGCCTTCTGTGGCCTGGTGACAATTAAGGGTATCCGATTGGATTCCGGTCCAGTACTACATGTCTCCCGGATCGTGTGTGGAAAGCAAGCGTGCGTACGTGCGATATATAACCCAATGAAGATAACCAAGCCGGCTAGATCTAGCCATAAACCGGCCCTAACTAGAATGCGACGTAAAGACAGTGCGATGTGTGGTACCATAGCGTAAGGAGACAGTGAGCGGGGCAGTAATGTGCGTAGCGTAGGTATGTAGGTATGTAGGTATGATGGATAGAGCAGCGTAGATGAGACAGATAATGAATACAGCGACTAGATCAGATGCAGAGCGGAGAAAGACAGACAGAGCGGCGCATCACGCCTTGCGCGCACTCGCGCGCGTCACCCGCCGCGGCGCCTCCTCCGCGATCTTCTTCAGCGGCGACGGCGACACAACGCCCTTGCGCCCGCGCCCGCCGCGCCGCGCGGGCGTCACAGGCTCCGCTACCGCAGGCTCCCCGCGCACGCGCTTCGCGCCGGGCTCCTCGTCGACGGGGCTCAGCGGCTCCGCGCGCTTCTGCCCGCGCGGGCTCTCGAGCATCGCCCACGACTCGTCCTCCAGCGCGCCCGCGCCCGCGCCTTGCTTCGCCTGCTCCTCCTCCTGCGCATCGAGCACCTGGCTGCGGCGCGCGAGCTGGCGCGAGAACGCGCCGGGCATGCTCGCGCCCGCGCCGTCGAGCGCGAGCTGGTGCAGCCCGTTCGCGGCGCCGCCGACGCTCGTGTCCGCGTCGCCCGCGCCCGCGCCGTCCTGGTCCATCTGCGCCTCGGACGACGCGGGGAACGACGACAGCATCGACACGTCGCGCGAGCACGTCGCGAGCGAGCCGTCGTCGCCGTCGCCGCGGTGCTGGCTGCCGGCGGTCGCGCGCGTGAGCCACGGGTGCTCGAGCGCGGCGGCCATCGTCATGCGGTTCGCGGGGTTCGTCTCGAGCAGGCGCTTGATGAAGTCGCCCGCCTCGGCGCTCACGCCCGCGTTCGCGAGGACCTGCCAGTCGATGCTGCGCCGCTCGATGCGCTGGCGCACGTCCGGCGAGGTGGACTCCTCCACGAAGGGCGTCGAGTTCGTCAACCTGAGGTTTTTGTATAATTCAATAAAGGTCGGCGCGGGCATCTCCCCGGTGATGTGGCACACTGACATGGAGAACACGATCACGCCGACACTCCAGCTGTCGACGAGTTGGTCGTAGCCGGAGCCTCCTGTCTGCGTGACCACCTCGGGTGCCAGGTAGCTAGGGGTTCCGCACATCGTCTGGATCGGAAGAACAGTCAGTCCAGCACTAAGAGCGCAACAAGATGACAAACCCTAAGCATCGTCAGGCTGTCGACGACCTTAGCGAGACCAAAGTCGGCGATCTTGACGACCGGCGGGTTTTCGAGGGTCACGAGAACGTTCTGCGGAAAGAGGTCAGTACAGATGGACGCAGCGATAGGATAGACTGTACCTCAGGCTTGAGATCACGATGTGTGATGCCCCTCGCGTGGATATGCGCCAGCGCACCGCACATCTGCCGGGTGATGTGCTTAGCCTCCTCCTCGCCTGTCGAGAAATAATAAGAGCAGTGCACGGATGATAAGAATGCATGCATACCGAGACCGTTGCGCGACACAATGTAGTCAAGCAGATCGCCGCCATCGACGTACTCAAGGACGAGATCTAGTGTGATATCAGCACGAACGCGACTCTTGAAATAAGGAACACACATACACATGATATCTTCGTCGGGCCTGCCGACCACCTCTAGGAGCTTGACGATGTTCGGGTGGCTGAGAGACTCAAGGATGCTGATCTCGCGCCCAAGCGCAACGACCTGCTTGGAATCGTCCTTGATACGAAGCTTGGCGCTATGGATGACCTTTATCGCAACAAACTCCGACGTGACGACCCTCATCGCGCGCATGACCGTTGCGAACGAGCCGCGGCCCAGTTCTTCCAGCATATCGTACTTTGCGCGTATGCCGGACCGTTCGGGGGTGCCGGCGAGGTGCTGGTAGATGAAGCCTGGAAGATCAGCAGTGAGCAGTCATTTAGCTCAGATTATACAGTAACACGCACGGTAGTCTTCCTGGGGATCGGCCGAGGGAAGCTGAGTGCCGAAGCAGACCTCCATGCCGTCACGCAAAACACGCGACGTGCCCTTGTTCACCCTTATGCGGCCAACCTAGCAAGAGTCAATAAATAGGACGAAATTGGCCGATGCGATCTACTCACATATGTACCGTTGGTCGACGTATCGTGAACCGTCACGGTTCCCTGGCGAGACTCCTTGCCATCCCAGATCAGCCGAGCGTGGCTGTTACCTGCATGATTCGACATTAGCACACCACGCAAACTAGAGCACACACAGTCGTACTGATTTTCATGCCAGGGAGGTGGAAAGTGTTCTGCGGGCTTCGGCCGACGGTGACGGCAGGCTGCACTTTGAGAAGGTCCATCTTGAGGAACCCCGACTGGGGGTTCAGAGGCACCAAGCGGCCGAACAGGTTCTGCTCGGCCTCAGCAGCGTACTGCGACTGCTGAGTGGCAGCCTGAGTTTCTTGAGTGTAGTTTTGAGATTCGGGGAACGCGCCCGGCGCGTCATCGTTGGGTGCTTGCGGCGGGTCCATGCTGGATTCGCGAGAGTTGCTGCTTTGGGAAGAAGAACTGTGGTCAGCGCTGGTCGAGCTAGTAGAAGGGGCCATTATAACTCGAGCGAGAGAGATAAGAGGATGATAAGAGAGAAAAAGAGGACTTGAACCTGTACTATTAGGGTGTGGCACGGCGGGAAACGATCGTTGGTGGGGGGAATTGGACGAGCAGGCTCACCTGTTTTTAAGCAGACGCGTCTGGGGTGTGGGGGCACAAGCAGGGGGTCAAAGCTGAGGGAGGATACGCGTCAGAGACGCTTTGAGGGATGGTGGTGGTTGGAAGCAAAGGCGCAGAGGCGCGTCCTCAATCGCTTCGCTTCGCCGCGTCTTCGGGCGCACTGTCGGCCTTCCCCGTGCACGTGTGCAAAGCGCGTCGTTTGTCTCCATCCAGCGCCTCCGCCAGCGGCGTGGCAAGCCGTGCCTTGTTCTTCCCCATTCACTTTGTTTGTTAGAGTATTAATCTGGATCTTCTGATCAGAGTCACTCGTAGAGAAGGGGAAGCTCACATTATCTTGTGGACGCAGATATTGCGATGGCACGGTCGAGAAAGGTACGTGGACGTGTAACTTAGAAACAAAGAAACCTCACCTCATGGTCGCAATGAAGGGGAGAACGACCGAGGAAGGAGGTTGGGAAGGCAAGGTTAGGTATGTGAGCAAATAGGTGCCTTCGTATTTGCATGACAAGATCTACGAGCAGATCCCGTCCGTAACTAGAGAAAATACAACCGCAACGGGCGAAGGAGAGCTCTTCTCGTCCTGCAGACAGGCCACCTCCCTGTCAGCAACATTCCAACCGTTTCGTGCCTCCGAATTTGCTGGCATGCGATGTTCTCAGCAATGGAACCGTATGTCGCTTTCCAGAATTGCGCTCAAGCCACCTGTTCGATGACATGTACACACGGCGCCCGTAGCCACAAACCCACAGCCGAACGCCATAATTCCGGCTCCTTTGAGACACCTCATTGTCAGTCGTCCGGGCACCGGAGGCGTAGCCGGTGCGCCTCTTTGTTATCGTGAAAAAGCGCGATGACACGTACACCGCTTCCCGCCGCGAGTCAGAACGGTTGGTCAATGCGGTCGTAAGGCGAGACTGCCTGGACCTTTCGCAGCATCCGTCGAGGCAACGGCCACAGCTGCTTCCGATGACGCAAAGCTCATGTGCTTTGACGAGCAGAGGCGCACAGAGCATGCAAAGATGTCAGCTGAGTCTAAGCGGCTAGAAACACATCGCTTTCAACAGATAAAACATGTCGCCTGCGAAATCCTCAGGGTGTAGGACAAAAACTCTTCCAAGCACCTCGCCATGGGCGACAGCGACTTTAAACATCTCCTCAGAGACCCACGAGGTGACTGCTAGGATGCATTTGTCGACACGAAACCCAATTCACGATCTCTCCGCGTTCTATCCAGAGCTCGGGGTGCGAGCCCCACGTCCGCACTGCAATCGAACTGTAGGGCCACACTCTTAGTATGCTCAGACTCACCTTCAATTTCTGCACGATGCCATCTTGCCAGTAACGAGTGACTTGCAGGCAAAAGCGATAGAGGTGCTTTAATTTATTTAGATTAAACTGTACGAGACCAAAAGAAGACTTATACAAGTGAAGAACTAAGTACAGCCGTACCTGTCGCCACTAGCTGATACAAAGAGGCACCTAGTAAAAAAAGCAACAACAGAAGGTGAATGGCTCAACGTGGCGATATCGAACCTCAACTGAACAAACAAACGGCCCACGGCCGGCCCAGGAGAAAATCATGGTGATCCACATGTTCAGAATATACGTGGGAGCCATCTGTGGACAAGGTTTGTAACGCAATCATTCGTAGTGTTTAGACGACGCTAGTGTGAGCGTGGTGCAACGGTTTCCTTTCCGCCATGCTGCGTGTCTGAAAATGCGTAGGTCAGTCAAACAGGCAACAATGAAGTTGTGAAAATCACACAGAAATCCACGCACAGTCGTGAGGGTCAGGCATTCGATTCAATATCGATGAGTTGTCTTGAGTTTTTGTCGCCATCGATGCTGCCTGGGCCGCTTCGACTGCCGCCCAGTCTTCAAATCCACAGAGCGAAGGCAGCGCGTCCCAAACTCTCTTTTGCAGACCAATCCAGTACTGCCGGACGTGGTCCTTAAAGGCTTGGCAGCCAGGGAGTTCGCAGCCATCATTTTGCTGGATTACATGTGGAGAAAAAATATCGCCCACAATCAGCCGCCGCAATCTGTTCTCATCTTCCCGCATAGGCTCATCCAGGAGAGCACAACATCCGTCTTGAGGGCACCTCCAGTTCCCATCCGAACGGCGGCACCCGTTCTGGAAAAGCCATTTTTCGCCCGCACGGTTGTCCTTCAGCGCCTTGTCGATGAGGCCCATGAGATCATCGCGGAAAATCGCGCAGGCCCACCTGGTCTCGTTAGACGCGGAGCTGGTCGGTGGATGGGCAATCTCCCAGAGGGTAAAGAAAGACGACATATAAAAGGCCATCGGAAGCATGATGGGGATGTTGCACGTTTTTGCTAGCTCGACAGCATACATCACATCTGTATCATCAGGTAGGTAATCACGTTTGTCGACATTCCAGGCTGAGAGTGTCGAGGGAAAAATGGAAGCAAGCGTGTCGACGATTTCTTCATGCAGGTCATCAATCATATATTTGGTGGATAATTTCAGAACCGCTGTTAGCACGTTGAAGGCAGGTTTCGATTTCTTCTGAATGTATCTGCATGACTCAACGATTTGTACGTGTGCATCCAGCCACTGAAAAAAAATGAGACGCACTGTCTGAAATGCATGGCTTTGAGAAGGTGATACATCTCCTCGGCGGAATCTTGAAGCCGCACTACGGACAGGTCCCCGGACATCTCGTTTTGCGCCGGGTCAACAGTCGCGAACATGTCTTGGAAGACGGTCGAGTTCAGCGCCAAGATGCACTGACTCGCGCAAAATCCAGTGGTGTCGCATACGAGGACGATATCACCACGCGCAAGCCAGAGGTCAGGGTGGCGCGTCCAAGCCAGTGCTTCGGAATCATCTTCGCGTGGGCGTTTGGCAGGAGGTTGTGTGACCATGTCGAACGGTTGTGCTATGAGAGCAAACAGATCGTGAGCTGAAATCTACGTATTTGATATGTAAAAACAAGATGAAAGACATTATATAGAAAACGACATACTCTAGCGAAATATTTGTCTAGTCTGCCTCAGTGAAGCTGCTTCGGAAAGCAGGGAACTGACCTCCTACCAGTAGTAGGACGGCGACCAGCTCATAAATGTGCGCAGACATCGGGCCGGGGCCGGGCCGGTCGACGATGCCGACAACAGCGTACCTTTCAACGTTTCAACCGCAACCGCAACGTCGTCGCCACTGCGACCTGTTTGTTAGGTCGCGTACGTCCTGGTCCGAATTATCAAAGGTGAGCTTGTTATTGATTAAATTGATTGACAGCGGAATGTGGATGATTATGCTTCAACTTCCTAGCAGCCTTTCTCGTCATTCGTGCCGCGCCGACTTCCAGAGGCTCTAGGACAGTTTCCGCGGGCGCCGTGCTATGTCTAGTGTGTCTACACGCTCTTCGAAGCGTCGTCGGCAGGAGAAACCCGACGGGACAGCTTGGGCTCAACATCCAGAATTCTGGTTGGATGACGGCAACGTTGTGCTTGTATGCGGCGACATGGGATTCCTTGTCACCCGGAGTCCTCTAGCATTGAATTCTCCGGTCTTTGGAGATATCTTCAAGAAGCTTGGTCCAACGACTGAAAGGCACGACGATATCCCAGTTGTGCGGCTCGATGATGCGGTCGATGACATGTACCATCTCTTAAAGGCGTTGCACTTCAGACAGTAGGCAATCTACTCACGCTTATGCATTCGCCCAATCCATTGTTTTGTGGTACAGGTATGCTGCGTGGAGCTCGGAGCCTAGCTATGGGGTACTGGCATCGATCTTGCGACTCGCGACCAAATATCAAGTCACCAGCCTACGCCAAGAAGCCATCGACATCCTATCAGCAATCTTACCATCTACTCTGTCAGGGTGGAACGACAAGTCTATCCAATACACACCGAACGACATGGATGCGATGCACGCTGTACAGCTGGCCAAGGAGCTCTCTATTCCGGCCATCCTCCCCGCTGCATTCTACCTGTCCGCCCTGCTTCCACCGCGGCGCGTCCTGGATCCAAACAGCAGCGTGGCATCATGGGAGACAAGAAACGCCTCCATCATCTTCCGGGACGACCTCATGGGCGCAATATCCGACCTCATGAACGACAGCGTTACGGACCCGGACTTCCCCTGGAAGTCGCGCAGTAAATGCCACTGGCTCTGCCCCACACGCGCGTGCAAGTTTGTGGACGACAAGTACAAGCGTGACATCGAGACCACGTTTCGCCGGCTGACCCCGGGCGATATCTTCGATTCGACGTTGGGACTCAAGGCGGACGGCTCAATTTGTGTATTGTGCTGCGAGCGTATGGACAGGTACTACCGCGGTATGCAGATCAAGATTTGGAATTTGCTTCCGACACTTTGTGGGTTCGAGGGCTGGGCGGATGTGAGTACGCGGGCGGATGAAGCCCCAGCGCTATAGTCCTACACTGTTTGTGCCAAGGTCAGCAGTTTTACCGACGTCCTTGTAGATGGAGTTCAACTCACAGGACCCATTAAGCTTTGCGCAGTGTAGTCGACAAGGACGTGAGCAGTGAATGAGTGGCGCCTTGCGTTACTTAGGTTGGACGCGAGGCAGTCCTTAGACCGTTGATGCACGCTGGATGTACCTGCGAGCGGAAACAGAGGTGAGTTCGGACAGGGGATAGAAATCTAATACCTGGTTGCCACTAGGTGAGAGCTGTGAGGGCGACGTAGAGAGTAAGATTGAGCGTACGGCGCACGATACGATGCACGCGGGACGCTCGAAAACACGCGAAGTACGACGATACGACGGAATTCCGGGGGGGACTAAAAAACTGCCCATTCAACTCTAGCTACTGCTGCTTAAATACATGTCGACAGCCTGTGGCAAGAACCAAAGCACAAGTGGCCCACACTATGCTTGGTTCGTGAGGCAAAGAGGCAAAGATCTAAGCTTGCTCTCGACGCGTCTGTGGCACGCGTCTTGCCACGCGCTATGTCCCTCCACTGCGCCTCCTTCCTCGTTCCGTCCGTAAGCCCGGCGCCGTCCCATCACCGTTGGGTTGTCTGGTGCTCAATGCCATTTGCTTGAATCTCATGGTCGGGATCATTTGCCCCACGCTTCATGGCTCGTCGCAGGGAAGAGCACCTGCATTGTCACCTGATAATGAATTTGCATGCTGCATGAAACGAAAATCAGCGATGAGGATGAGCTGGAAACCCCCGATACTCAGACAGAACTAACGGGCTGCCACAGTAACCGCACGGAAGGTCTGCAAGTGGCGATAGAAAATAAGCTATCCTAGATATGGTGGATAAGGTGAGTAGAAGACTGGTATAGAAGCATTATCGGTGAGATAGCGCTTAATAGTAGCGATATAGAGGAAGCAAGGGATAGAGGTGTTGGCGATGTGGTGATACTGCGATGCGTAGGTCTCCGTCCCTACAAATGATCGGCATCAACACGCGATAGTTACTGGTTATCACAATCATGCCCAGCAGACCTCGCCTACGCCTTGGATCCCGCAACAGCTGCCTGAGCAGCCTTGACAGCCGCCCAGTCCTTATACCCGCAAAGCGACGGCAAAGCATCCCATACTTTGCCCTGCGCTGTATGCCAATACTGATCTACTCGGCTCCTCAGAACCTTGCAGATCTTGTTGTATCTCGGGTGCGTTCGGCCCAGGGTTGGCGAGAAAATATCGTTCAGAGCAAGGCGCTGGAACTTCTGTTCAATGTCCGCGAAAGAGCTTTCCGTTAAAGCACAACACCCAGTATCGCACTCCCGCCAGCACCTCGCACCTAAGGCTCCGCGCTGAACATGTCGCGAGTCTTGCTCGCTTCTGCTATCCGACAGCGCATTATACGCGACGTTCGCAAACTCGTCGCGGAACATGACGCAGGTCCATCGCGTCGCATTTGAAGCTCTGCTCTTCTTCGTCATGCTGATCCGCCGTGCGGTGCGCAAGCTGGCGAGATGGCATGCTGCGGGGAGGATGATGGGGACGTCGTGCTGTTTTGCGAGCTCGACGGCATACATCGCATCGAGGTCTGGTGGGATGTAGTGGATCTTGCTATCGGTCCAAGCGGCCAGCGATGAGGGAAATATTAAGGTTAACGCATCCACGGCTTCTTCGCGCAAATCGTCGATTATGTATTTCGTTGACAGCTGGAGGATTGCTGCGAGAGCTTTGAATCCGGGCCGCGATGTTTTTCGGACATATCTGCATGGTGGTAGCTCGCCCATCAGTAACATGAGAGGATGAGAGAAGTGACACTCACTGTCTGAAATGCATTGCCTTCAGCAGATGATACATATCATCTGCAGGGTCATGAAGCCGCACAACCGAAAGACCCTCGTATGTCTCGTTCTGAGAGGGGTCGACAGTCAAGAACATCGACTGAAAGACCGATGAGTTCAATGACAAAACGCATTGGCTGACGCAGAATCCAGTAGTATTGCACACGATAACAATGTCACCACGGGTCAGCCAGAGGTCTGGATGGCGAGTCCATATCCGTACGTCGTGATCGTCTTCGCGGCGGCGTTTGTTGGGAGGGGGCGTTATGATATCCATTGAAGAAGCTTCAGCAAGTTTCGACTGGGCTCCGAAAGAGAGAAAGCCGCTATCTTCTGACATGTATTATAGGCTTGGAGAGAATATCCAGATGGCTGCAGGAAACGTAAGATACCTGAGATCTTTGAAAACGAAATCATATAGATCTATGTCTAATGTTTCATACCTTGGCTCGATACACAATGATGGCCGAGTCGAGTATTGCTCAAAATGCAAGTCGCGTTCGTACGAGTGTCGAGGAATACACGAAGGAATTTCGCGCTGCAATCGCGCTGGAAGGCAGGGGGTCGTGCCGGTGAGGGGCTCATAAGCGACTGGTCCGGTCCGGGCCGATCTAGCATGCGACTGCCATGCACCCATCGACGTCGAGCTCAATTCAAGCTCTCGTTTCTTCGACCTGGATGCAGTTGTCAACGCGTCTACTGTGAGCTTGTCGAATAATGTATGGTATATGTTATCGGATGGTTGATTCATGAAGATGAAAATGCTGCGGCCGGGAACTGAGCACGAAATTACGGCATACAGTATCTGGCATACGATGGCGAACGCATGAACTGCCCAGGACAGTTAGATATGATGCCGAAGTATGTAGTATATGGAGGGCAAACCGACCTTGCATGTTGATACTGCTTTTAAAGCGGATCCCCCAGCTGAGTTGCTTACCTTCATTTTCGTTACAGTAATAACATAGCAAATTTAAGTACTCTTCCCCGACGTCGTACACCATAAATTCGGTCCAGTCATACAAAACGGTATAGCTACATGTGGCATATCCAGAACGAAGTCCAAGAAAGAGTCAATCATAAAGCATCACAAGTCATAAGTTCATGCGAACAGCGCCCTCCCGGAGAGCCGTCTCCCACCGGGAACAGATCCATGGCAACTCACCACCTGCTGCACCGACACGCTCTCATACTTTGCACCCCTCAGCACCTCCAGCTCGCGCCTCTGCACCACACACAGCCGCTGCACCTCGCCATATGCCCGTTCCCTTGCCCCAATCACCTTCCGCTGCCTCTCCACCTCCCGCACTAAGCCCTTTTCCCGCTCGCCCGTCTCCTCAATATACCGCGCCGCTGCACCCAATCAGCCTCCCACCCCACCAACCACAAACGGAAAGACGCACCGGCATCCACGACATTCCGCATCGCCGTCCGCCGGCGCTTCCACTCGCCCCCGAGCACGCTTGCAAAATACGCCTCCGGCACCGCGCGGCGCAGCCGCTCGAGCGCGCCCGCTCTCTCCGCGCGCACGACGCGCTGCTTCACCGCGTCCTCGCTGTCGACGAGGCGCCGCTTCGTGCCGCGCGGCGCGGGCGGGGCCCAGAGCTCGACCGCGAGCGTGGACTCGGAGTGCGCGGCGCGGTGGTGGGTGGGCCGGAAGGCGGACGCGGGCGCGGGCGGCGGCTCGGAGTGCCGGTCTTGGAGCGCTGGGTCGGGCTTGATCGCGGGCGAGGGGAGGGAGAGGCCCGGGCCGGCGGTCCAGTCGTCGCTGTCGAGGTCAGATGGCACGGGTGAGAGGCGGTCTGACGATGTGTGCGACGTGGGCGAGGACTCGGACCCTGTCGACTCGTTCGTCGGCCTATAATTTGAGGTGTCAGCAGAACTGGTTGATCGCCTGGTTGGAGCACGCACGATGGAGTCTGCGTCTCTGTGTCGAAGGCGGTACTGAAGTTCTCGTTGAGCAGCTCGGAGAACGGGGTCGAGACGCGGTCCGGTGAGATGCATGGCGACAGCGTGCTCTGCGTGCTGAGTGGCATCGTGTCAGCGAAATACGCTGACGACGCTGCGCCAGAGCACGCACCGGCCACAGCCCTCCGCGCCGGGCGAGCACACTGGCTTGTGCGGAGCGTCATGGAGATAGTCATGGTGGTCGTTATGCACATTCAGCTCCGGGCCAAACAGCTCTGCGAAGAGCGGGTCTTCGTCGGGGCCTCCAGAGGCCACGATCACTGAGTCGTAAGGACAGGACATGGTCTACACGTCACGAAAGCACGATAGCAAAGCAGGAAAGCGAGACGGGACGAGACAGAGACAGCGAGACAGAAAGCGAGAAAGCAAGAAAGCAAGAAAGCGGGGAGATCTAGTGTCCATTTCCCGGTGAGCCAGCTGGCGTTGATATAAGCAGCGGCAGTACAAGGAGGTGGGGCGGCCGGAAAGCGGGGCGCCGGTCTTGGGATTGCCGGCTTTGAATAGGCCCTTGTAGTTTTGTCGTGATGGCGACAGCGGGAAGTGGAATCGAAAGCACGAGGTGTGCAAGGCCGGACGTGTACAAGCAAATGCTGGAGGTGAGTAGCTCACGATATGATCCTGTCAATGAAGATTGGTCTCGTAGGCGACGTATGGAAGGGCTCTCGTAGGTGTTCATAAGCCGTCAGAGCACATAGCTACGAGCGATGTCATTCTGTTTCGTTTCGATCAGCATCTATCCAAGGCAGGTACCAGACAATACAAGCCAAGGTCTTCTTGAAGTCTGTGGTCGTCAGCTTGTCGACAGCGATTGCACCCACATCAAGGTCCTACCAAATGAGAAACAAAGGACAGTAATTTGAATTTGCCCACCGATAGGAAAATACAAGGACAGCGGCGTGCGCGTCTATGGTGATGGAAACGTTGCAGGAAGCGCTGGCGGCGCGGAGGAAGGAACTGTGGACGGCGTCGGAGTTCGCCGCAGAGCCGGCTGCTTCCGGCTCCTAGGGTCCTGTGTAGAACTGTTTGTTTCTAACCGAGTTTAAAACAGAGGCGTTATAAACACGTTATAAACGCTCGGGAGGCTAGGGTATGCTTTTTTTGATGTTAAAAACAATACGGTGGTCATTATGTAATAGTATCGGTGAGCAGGTGGGACGAGGTTGCCAGTCGCTAATTGATTCAAAAGTTCATTTACTGCTATCAGGTGGGTTACAGATGACTGGGACCATCACTCTGCTCATGCAAGACATAGAACCAAAGCCTCATATGGATATCGCCTGGGCGCCGCCACGACAACGATTCGTGAACTTATTGGCACTGTGTACAGCGTACGGCGCCTTGGCACGTTAAATTTCCTTGTGACGCAGGGAGTTATGCACAAAGCTCCGCCTCCGATGGTGAGATTCTCGCCGCCCATGTCTCGCGATGAATTGATGGCTATTGAGCAGAAAGCGTGAAACGAGAAACTACACGAAGACCCGGGTACAATGGACCTCCGCTAGACCGCATCAAAGCAAGCTCTACGAAGATGGAGTCGATATTCTCAAGTGTGGTGGGGAACCGAGGAAGGGCCAAACCTCCTTATATTCCCCATGGTTCGAAGGCTAGGTTACTCAGTGGCACGCGTTTTCTTGACACTTCGGCACAGATTAGCGTTAGCGTACGCATGTACTTACTTCGCATGGTCTCTTGAGTAATGAGAAAGGCCGCCTGAGGTGTCCGCACAACGGAGTTCGACTCGAGTCCCGTCGAGTCCAGCATAGCTTGGATTATGATGTATTTATTGCACGAAAGTTTTAAACACAGGTTAAAAACCCATGTTTTAAACACCTGGGGTTTAAAACGTGTGAAAAACTCCGCGGGGAGTTCTACACAGGACCCTAGAGCCGGAGACCTGTCTGCCCTTGTTTGCCCCGCACTTTGGTCTGTACATCCTCCGCCCTCTCGCACCACAAGTACCTTTTCCCATGATAGAACATCGCCATAGGAAATCCGTGAAAAGAGCAGTATACTTGCCTTCCAGGTTTCAATATATTTACAGCGATACATTTAAATACTGGCACGGATGCTTCGGGAGCATCGTTCCCAGCGCTTCGTCAGTCTCTTCGGAATATAGTAACTCATTTGAACTCGACACCACCCATTCATAAACGCTTTGCATACCCCAACGAAGGAGAGCGATCTTATAAGGTCGCGCACACCAGTCGGCCCGGCCATTTCGTGGAGACAACTTGTCCTAAACTCGTGTGGGTCGGACCTCCGTGTGAATTGATTCTGGCTGTTCACAAACAAACCATAAGAAAGCTTATACGAAGGATTGGCAGCCTTGTTCGGGGCTGGCGAACGGATTAGTGGTGATCCTGGGATCTGTGGGAATAGTTGGCCCACGGGAGACAGGAAGGTGACATAGATATTAGCCCGGACAAGCTTCACTAGCGAAAAGGAAATTTCCTGCCCGTCTTTCTGCAGCCGACCTCTGATACCTGGGCGCCTTTAGAAATATGAAGACGTGATGCTAGCCTCGCAACCAACTTTTGAATGTCGTTTGGAAAGGTGGATGAAAATGGGAAGCTAGGCAACTGTCTTTTTAGTCAAGGGCAATCCAGCATGTTGTGGGGAATCTGAGCTAGGGGCGTGAATTTGGCGCGATCTCCCTTGCTCGGGTCTCCGCGACTTGTAACTCCATACCGCACAACGGTGTGTGACTCGATTCCGATGAGAGAAGCAGCGTCACCTTGGTGGGCTTGGATAGGAATAGGAAACAGACCGAGACAATTAGAAAGATGGGACTGGCCTCTAGCGGGGTGCCGGAGCTCTGATCGGAAGGTTCTCTCCCATGTTGAGTTTTCTATACGTGATCCACGAGACGTGGCGGTGAAGCGTGATGAGCGAGATCGACGGACAGCAGCGGTCTACGAACTGAGGTGATCTATGCATTATATGACGGGAGAGAATGAGAAGCTCGATGTCTATGAACTCACTTCTTGCTTGACGCACAGAGTGCGTATAGGTCGGGGCCCGTGCTAGAGTAGGAATATTTGCAGTATGTACGCTTGATGTACGCACTTGCATTTATAGTGCGCATCCAGCTACTGCTCCATACTTTCTGCTCCTTCTGTCTCTGGGAAATTTTCCAAGACCGGTTCATGGATTGTACAAAGTTATTGTCGAAGCTTTGTCGGGGGGTGTCGAGATGGTTGTCGACGAACACAGTGCGACTGACACTGTGACAGTGAGAATCGCACCGACGTAGTGGCTGATACAGGCGTGGGAAAAATAACTTTTGATCTGCCTGCTACTGCAGCGACCACGAGCTGCACCCGCTCTACAGTCGGGCGTCCTTCTCCTCGACCACCCCCTCCACGGATCTTCAGGAATCGCAGCGATGTCGACGAGCGGATTAAAGGCGATTGCGCCTGTCCCGACGGCGGCAGACTTCTTGGACATTGTCTTGTCCAAGACCCAACGGAAAACCCCCACCGTGCGTATCCTATCTTTGCGCAATCGAGCTTATGTCTGAAAGGTTGAGAATGCGCGCAGGTTATCCACAAAAACTTCAAAATTAGCCGTATTCGCAACTTCTACATGCGCAAGGTCAAGTTCACACAAGATACCTTCGACGAAAAACTCGGTGCGATCCTCACCGAATTCCCCATGCTCGATGTTCGTTCGTGTTGCAGCAAAGTCAAGGTTTTTTCTGACATCTCGAATGCTCTTAGGACCTCCACCCGTTTCTATCATCTCTCATGAACGTTCTGTACGACAAGAACCACTACAAGCTCGCCCTCGGTCAGCTACGGACGGCCCGCCATCTCATTGATCAAGTCGCAAAAGACTACGTCCGTCTCCTTAAATTCGGAGACAGCCTGTACCGATGCAAGCAGCTCAAGCGGGCCGCCCTCGGCCGGTGCGTGTGCTTTCATCTCCTCACATACCCCACGCTAACCGATCGCAGGATGGCGACCGTCATGAAGCGGCAAAAAGACCCGCTCGCCTACCTCGAGCAGGTGCGGCAGCACATCTCGCGTCTCCCCGCGATCGACCCGAACACGCGCACACTGCTCATCTGCGGGTACCCGAACGTCGGCAAGTCGTCGTTCATCAACAAGGTGACGCGCGCGGACGTCGACGTGCAGCCGTACGCGTTCACGACCAAGTCGCTCTTCGTCGGGCACCTCGACTACAAGTACCTCCGCTGGCAGGTCATCGACACGCCCGGGATCCTCGACCACCCGCTCGAGGAAATGAACACGATCGAGATGCAAAGCATCACCGCGCTCGCGCATCTGAAGAGCTGCGTGCTGTACTTCATGGATCTGAGCGAGCAGTGCGGGTACACCGTCGAGGCGCAGGTGCGCAGCGCCCTTTTCCCGTCTCCGGCGCGATGCTCACCAATCGCAGTGCAAGCTCTTCCACTCCATCAAGCCGCTCTTCAGCGGCAAGCCCACCGTCCTCGTCATCAACAAGATCGACGTGACGCGCCTCGACGACCTCACGCCGGACGTGCGCGCGCTCGTGCAGGAGATCGTCGACGCAGAGGACGTGCAGTGCGTGCAGGTCTCGTGCCACTCCGAGGAGGGCGTCATGGACCTCAAGAACAAGGCGTGCGACGCGCTGCTCGCGCAGCGCGTCGACAGCAAGCTCAAGGGCAGCAAGATCAGCACCGTCATCAACCGCATCCACGTCGCGCAGCCGAAGCCGCGCGACGAGGTCGTGCGCGAGCCGTTCATCCCCGAGACTGTCAAGGAGCGGAAGAAGTACGACAAGAACGACCCCGAGCGGAAAAAGCTGGAGAAGGACATTGAGCTGGAGGAGGGCGGCGCGGGCGTGTACAACATCAACATGAAAAGTGCGTCGCCGTCGCGCCATCCACCCGCGCATATATTGAGCGCATATATTGACCTCTTTGCACGGCAGAGAACTATCTCCTCGCGAACCCGGAGTGGAAGGAGGACATCATCCCCGAGATCATGGACGGGAAGAACGTCGCGGACTTTATCGACCCTGAGATCGCGGAGAAGCTCGAGGCGCTCGAGCGCGAGGAAGAGCGGCTGCAGGCCGAGGGCTTCTACGACGACGAAGAAAACATGGTTTGCCACCCCATATCCCCCTCCCTGACCCCGCTGACACGCGTGCACCGCAGTTCGACTCGGACGACGAGCGCGAGGCCGCGGAGATGCAGACCGCGAATGAGTACAAGAACGAGGCGCAGAGCAAGAAGAAGATGAAGAACAAGGCGCGCCTCCCGCGCACGGCGGGACTGCGCACGCTCTCGGACATGACCGCCGACCTGGGCAAAGCCGGCCTCGACACGAGCCGGCTCGAGGAGCGCGCGATCATGCTCGCGAAGGTCCGCGGCGAGCAGCGCAAGCGCAAGCGCGCCGAAGAAGACGCCGAGATGGACGGCATGGACGTCGACGAGGCCGCGGAGGGTGACTGGATGGACGTCGACGGCGAGGAGGACACGACGCCGCAGAAGCGCGCGAAGGCGAACTCGGGCGCGGTCGTCGCGCGCAGCCGGCGCGAGCCGCGGTCGAACCGCCAGCTCGCGGGCATGCGCGACGGGGCGCAGGCGGAGAAGGCGGTCAAGCTGCGCAATCTCGGGCAGCGCGAGCGCAATTACCAGGCGAAGGCCGGCGAGGCCGACCGCGTCATCCAAACCAAAATGGTGCGTCTCGTGGGTCTGTTCTGGGTGATGTCAAATGCTGATGGGTTCGATCGTGCAGCCGAAACATTTGTTCGCTGGGAAGCGGAAGATGGGCAAGACGCAGCGCAGATAGTTGGTTCCAGCAGTTTTATCACAGGCTTGTTATATCGCACGTTTATTGTATTGCTCATGCTTGTATTCCCCTTCTTCTGCTTTAATATCAGATGGATCATCTAGATGATCTGTGGATGCTATCTCTTGGAAGTTCGTCCGATGACGGGCAAGATCTCGTCAAAATGAAAGCATCAAAAAGCCTAGCCGCGAATGAGGGCGGGGCGTCTTCACATAACAAGCACCACATCGTGAAAAGTGACTAGCTAAAATGGCAATGTGGGAAAATCATCATTATAATCCTGTCAATCAACCCGAGTCGCCAAGCTTCAGTACCACTGAGCGCCTGAGGAGAGGAAAAGAAACGAACCGAATGGTGCTCTATATCATATTCGCTGTCGTCGTCCGAATTATCTCTGTCCTCTCGCACGTATGGCAAACCTTGCGCCTCAAACACCGCTTCCCAGTCCTGGAATCCGCAGAGAGTCGGCAACGTATACCAGATCTCCCACCGTATCGGCATCCAGTGTCTGTGGATCTTTCTCTGGCAGAGCCGACAGAGATCCTCGTGCTGCGGCTCGCACAAGCAGGTAGAGAACAGGCCCGGCCACGCCAGCGAACGCAGTTTGTTCTCCATCGCCCGCTCGGGCTCCATCTTAGATAGCACGCCGCCGCAGTCGTCGCTGTACAGACATGTGGAGGGGTACTTGCTCTTCTCGAGTTTGATCCGGAACGGGTTCGCCGGGTTGGAGTGGCTTCTGTCCAGGATCTTGGTCATGGCCTTCATGAGATCGTCCCGGAAGAGCGCGCATGTCCAGCGGGTGGAGGCCGAGGCCGCGCTAGTCTCCTGGTTGTTGATCTCGCGTACGGAGTGGAAGGAGGCCACGTAGCAGGCGACCGGGAGGATTATTGGGACGTCGTATTGCAGCGCCAGCTCGACCGCGAGCATCTCGTCTGCGTCGAGAATATATTTCTCGAGATGTTTCTCGTTCCATGACTCGAGGCGCGACGGGAAGATGGTGATCAGGGCGTCGATGATATCTGAGCGCAGATCGTCGACCATGTACTTTGTGGATAGCTTGAGGATGGAAGCAAAGACGGCAAAGGGAGGTTCAGACTGAATTCGACCGTACCTAGATGACCCGACTGGCATTCAGCGCGTTGGGATATCCAAAATCAAACATATGAATGTACCTCTTGTAATGCATCGCCTTCAGAAAGTGATACATGTCTACCGCGTCGTCAGGAAAGCCCACGACACACTGACCCTCATACACGTTGCTTTCATCGGGATCGAGGCTCTCGAACATCTCCCTGAACACGGAAGAGTTCAGCGCGAGGACGCACTTCGAGACGCGGAAACCGGTGGAGCCACAGACGGCAACTATGTCACCATGGTCGAGCCATAGATCTTGATGACGAGTCCATGTGGTTCTGTGCGCGAGATGTCGAGGAGCCATTGCCAGGCTCAGACTCTTTTCTCTTGCGTTTGGCACGGGTCGACTGGGACGTCCCTCCGGATGACATGCCTGAATAGGCCATATAAAATTTGGAGTTGCATCGTGGGCACCTTGTAAGTCGATGCTTAGGGTCGTAGTTCAAAAGTAGGACTGACCTTGGTCTCAGGAATCTTGTCTGACACCTGAATGATGTCGCGGAGTCTCCGCCAGACAAAGCCGCTCTGACTGAAAGTTTTCCAGCGTGCCCGTACTTGACGAAGTGGAAGCACTCTTAAGCGTTTAGCGACGACGTCAACGTTGCCGTGCCAGCACTCATGCGGGCGCTTATGAACATTCTTGAGCTCACACCGTCATCGGCGAAAAAGTGTGCAAGCGCCAAAGCATTGCAAAGCATTGCAATGGTCACAATGCTCGCCTCTCGGTGAGCTTTGCAGCGCATGTCAAGTAGGCATATAACGATCCTACGTTACTTTGCAATCGACCGCGATCCGTCATGAACCTAGCTGAGTTTTGTAACGAACGACAATACGGTGAGGTTCCCAACGGTTCGGCCGGTGGCACAAGCATCGTCATTTCGAACCGGTTCGACGACTGTAAGATGCCAGTATTCTTATAATAAACAAATTCGATAAAATGCCAGATTTTTATTGAAACTAATGGAATAGCTGTAACTTATATATGTTGTATCTATTGCTACATACTCAATACCCCATGGAGATACCTCCATCACCTGAACGAGACCCCGGTCTTTCATGTGCTGACAACACTGCCATTTGCGGGCATTGCTGACTGCAGTGACGGGCACCGGTGACGCGTGAGGAGCGCTAGCGGGCGATAAGCTCCACAGTCCAAGTAACCAAGCTAGATATTGAATTACAGGGCCGCGCGTCGGGCTTGCGCAGGCGTTCAGCGACGGCAAGGCGCCGTCTCAGTCCCGAGGAACATCGCTCAGATAGCCCAGATATCCTAGAGCAGCAGCGAATGGGGGTTGCGTTGAAATCTCCTGTGCTGTTGAGTAATTGTTGAGTAGAAGGGCTAAGCGGGGCAGCACAACTACGAAGTCGGTGAGGGGAAAAGGCGAGTTCGATGCAGAAAACTGGGCGCACTGACCTCCATACTTGAGGCCGGACAGAATTAAGGGCAGGCTTAAATCTGCCTTAGTCGATAGATTGAGAGGAGTTCGGCGGGAGGTTTGATGTGTGGAGTGGTATGTGGTGATTTGCGGCCTCTGTCAGTGCCGGTGCCGATGCGCAAGGCGATGGCCTCGTCGTAGCCTCGTCGTGGCGAATTGCAAAGGTGTTGCAATTATTTGCGGAGGTTGCGGAGGCTATACATTGGCTATACAATCGCCTTGTATTGCGGCACGCTGACCATGTCGGTGTCGATATTATAAATAACTCGAAAATTAACAATAAAAAAAATCGGCCAATCGGAGGTACCTATTGACCACTGTATCTCCCATGTTATGTCGGCTTCACTGTGCATCTCCAGTCAATCAAATACATATCTGACCTCAGTTTCATGAACCCTAAGTACATCTTGCATCACAGGAGTGAGCATGTGCTTATTTCTTTTTTTTCGGGTGCGCTAACGCGCGCGAGAGGACAGTGCATATGAAAGTAAGCTCTTTTTGCACTTTTATGATGCTAGCATGCAATCTACATACATGTAAAGCAACCTATGGGGATATGCTTTTGACATGGCTAGGTCACGGAATGATATGCACATGTTAGTTCAAGAACACGCACCATGTCAATGGGGTCACGGTCGACGCATGACCGAGAGATATCAATACAGTGCAGTAGCGTAGATGCAGGGATACAGCTCACTGCACTTATAAAAATAATGAGAGAGCATGAGTTGCCATCCGTACGCCAGGCAACAGGCAATGAGCCTGCCCGCATCCTGTATTTCTCGCATGTCAGACGGCCGAGGAGCAAGAGGCATACATACCTCTAGCTCAGTGCAGCATAACCCTTGAAAACTAGGGTATAAAGCGAGCATGACACATTCACACACTGATACAAGAGCCAAGGGCAGTGAAGTCTGCCGTCGCTGCATGGATAAACCACCATATAGTGTCGGTGCTGAGTATGCAACGTACCGCGTCGCGCGAGCGCGACGCGTCTGCTAGCGGCCTCCGCATTCCTCCGCTAGCGGTTCCGGAGAATTCCGCTAGCTGCTTTCTTACATAACGCTAGTGGACACCGACACCGTCAGCTTGCCTGTATTGCTTCGCAATGGGTCACCGCGCCGGATGGTAGAATACAATCTCCGCCAGGCAATAACCGGTCTTCACATTTTCGCTGATGGTACCGACTGCTATGTCATCGCGCTCCCGCAGCAATTCCAGGCAGGCATATGTACGCAAGGAGGTCCCTCCATGCCCTCCAGGATTTGCTCCCCAGCCTAGAGAAGCCCTGCAAGCCGGCTCCGCGTCGCATGTATAGGTTGGCGCAGGCTGTCGGCGACAACAACACAAGATGGATTGAGGTCTACGTACTATATACCGTTTTTCGGTCGGGTCGAACCCCAAGAAAATTGTCACTTAACAAAAACGTGAGCTCGTGGGCCGCCGTTTCCCCCTCCGCTATTTTCACATCATACGTTTCCTGTTGAAAATATTCAACGATTGCGTCTGGCACCGAGTCGCCCTGGAGGAGAAGAAGGAGACAAAGGTAAAATCAGACATTGCGGACACGTATCTCGGCACGCGGACGACCTGTTCATTTTCCATCCCAATGTCCTTGAGCAGGCGCTCAAACAAGTCTCCGAGGACCTAGCGCAAGGATCCCTCTGTTAGATGCGTGGGCGTTGGTTCAGTACTGGGGTCAGGGCCCTTTAATCAACCCCACTACGTGGTAAGTGGC
The DNA here is from genome assembly GCA_003675405.1 of Hericium coralloides. NCBI lineage: Eukaryota > Fungi > Basidiomycota > Agaricomycetes > Russulales > Hericiaceae > Hericium > Hericium coralloides. Next base: position 138,110 of record QUOP01000085.1, read on the forward strand.
CAAAACTGAAGGCGCTGCAAGACTTCGGCGACCCTTGAATTGGTGCGTTATTCTGCAGCATGGCATTGGATCTCCTCATGATTCTTGCAGAAACCTGGAAAACCAGTACAAGCTGGGCAGCGTGGGCTCAGGAGAAGAGAGACGCCGAGGTGCGTGCATGGTCGCCTTCTCGCGCCCGTTTCGCAACGACAACTGGTGCTGCAGGAATTAGAGGAGCAAACTTGCAAAAAGTGGGGAGTCAAGTTGGGACCAGTGGATGTATCGAGGGGTTGAATTTGGGCACTGGCCTTTGTTTGTTGAGATGACTATTCAAGATGCAAGGGCACCTAGCGAGCACGTTTTAAGAAATTAACTAGTATCAGCCATCTCCGGAAGTTTGAGCAGCACGTTCTTTTTCATGTTGTCGCATTGGGGTACTAGAGAGCCTCTTTTATGATACACTGTAATTCACACGATACACTATCATAGTAGCCATAGATCTATTGCTGAGAATAATATTCCCATCGTACGGGCATTTGATTTCCCCGACCTTACGTCTTCAACTTCAACTCATTCATTCCCGTCTCCACGCAGTCCCAGAAACGAACATACTCCAGTCCCGCGCGGTCCGCAAGGCGCGCAACGTCCTCCGCAGAGCGTTCCTTCGCGTTTGCGGCGATCATGATGTTAATATCCATCAGGAAGGGCCTAGCGCCGCCTGCACCGTAGTTGGGGAGGAGCGGCGGCGGGGCATCATGCGCAAGCGCGTTGACGTTGGAGGAGGAACTGTTGTCGGAGGGGATAGTCAAACAGAAATCATCTAAGACGCGCAATTGATGTGAGCGATATTATTGAAACAAGGACTAAAAAATGCGTACGGATGAGCAGACGACTAGAGGGCTTCATAGCTTTGGCAACGTTCTTGAGAATGACCAAGGCGATTTCGTCGGGCCAGTCGTGAATGATGAAACGCATCTGACAGGCTTCATGAGCATTCTGAGGTTGATGTTGTCTTTTTATGACGTACATAGTAGATATCCTGGTCCTTCACCGGTGATCCTTTCAAAAAGTCCACTGGCACGAGACGGGGATTCTTGTTCTCCAATCCTTGCGGATATTCCTTCTCCAAAAACTGAGGAAAGTCACACCGTCAACGAAACTAGATGTCGAAGGAGCTGGGCCATCACGCACCTGCTTCGCCTGATCCAGGACATGCTGCTGATCCTGCAGCGTCAATTTGAGCTTGGGGTTCGCCTGTGCAACGCCAAGAAGAACGTGTCCAAAGCCACCACCGACGTCGACCCAGGATGTCCCAGCTGGAAGAGATGCTACGGGGAAGACTGCAAGAAAGTCTCAGGATAGCTTCATGAATTGATCTGCAAGGCGACCTACATTCCTGGACATCGCCTAGTCTGAAGGATGTCATAGCACGGTTAAATCGCTAAAGAATCCATAAGCTCGCCTGAAACGGATGAAGATAATACAGACGAATTACCTGGCCTTTGTCCTGCTACAAAAACGAATAGAATGTAAGTATCATTTGCAGCTATGTTCAAAGGATTTGAGATGGACGAACATGCTTCGCATAGTATTCGAAGATCGTCGCGTCTGGCATCTCATTTCTGAGTCCATAGCTGAACGGAGCTTTCCTAAGGTCTTGCGAGGGGCCATACTCTGGATCTGATAGAGCTTCCCAGAGCTGAGCATAGCCTAGCTGGTTCGTCTCGCCCAGCATGACCCCTGCGAAGGCGGAGGAAGGACAAGCAGAACGCAGGCTATAAGACACGGTTGTTCGCGAAGACATCCTTGGAAACTAGCCAAGAATGCGTCAGCAAGTTAGACGTGGTTGGTTTATGAGACGATGACAGGGAATCGCACCTTCGCGGAAACAGTGCTTGACGGTCAAGGCACGCAGGATACGACACAGTTTGTTCTGATCCAGCCCAGTCGCCTTCGCGATCTCCGAGACATGGACGCCCTTCGGCTTGCCGTCAAGGACATCGACGACTTTAGCTTCTACAGCTACACGCATGCATGCCGCCTCGAGAGGGGCCCAAGACCGCTGGATATCATTACGACCGGGCCCAATTCCAGATCCACCAACTAGCTCACCGACATGACGCTCAGGTACATCGGCATCAGCATCGTGCTAAGCTGGAAGCACGAGCCGTCCAGCAACCGCATCGAGCATAGGAGGCGACGGTGACTTGTCCTCCGCAACATCGTCGAGCATCGGCACGGTCCCCTCGTGATCCTCCCAGGCGGCCATAGCGTCCTCGGCTGCGGTCGAGATGAGTTGGACCAGCGCGCGCACGGAGGCTTTGCGCTCTTCCAGAGCGGCCGGGCTGGGGCGAACGTGTCCTGTGGGGGAAACAGTAGTCATATGTAGAAATTACGGATGGGGATTTCGGGAGGAGGGGATACTGTTTGAAAGCATTGAGGAGCTTATATAGACCCGACCCCTGAGGAGGGAGGGATGCGCCGCAGAGGTTACGCAGCGAAGGCTTAGTGCGAACGGACGGGCATGCCTCGGTCGAAATACTACTACCCCGCCGAGCAGAGAAGGCCCATCCGCCGCCTCGCTTTGGTATCCATTGGTGATAGGCCGATGCAAGAGAATGCAGTCCCGCAGCGCCTCGTCCTTGATCTCATTTCTGTGTTTTTCGATGAGCCTGAACATGGCGGATGCAGAACAAGCTAGAAAGCTGTTCGACTATCGTTAGGCTCGCGATCAGCTCGACGCGCTCCGCTCTACGCGGAATATTAGACAAGGATCAACTGTATTCAATCTTCACTTTGTGTGAAATCAGCAAAGGAAACTAACGAAGGACCAGATTTGCGAACCGACCTATAGCCTCCTATAGCACTATTCGAAGTCACGGATCACTGCAGAAGACAACCCTCAGCAAGATCGTATGGCACAGAGACTTTAAGCGAATCGATGGGGGGCCAGCTTCGTCGATGGCTCGTTCAAATGATGCAGACGGTCCAGTCAGCGCTTATCGTCGTTGCGCGGTGGTGGTTGTGGTCGCCAGTACGTTGAAAAAAAAAATCGAACAACTGAGTTCAAAATCACTAGTACCTACTCACAAATCAAATGGAACTACACGCTGAATCAAAACCCCATCTCGAACTGCCTTCCATTCCTCCATCACATACGAAGTACAAAACAAGTCAGAGAACATAGCAGATCGATCAATATCAGTAAGTTTGTAAATAGCAGAGCGCAGGAAGCAGAGTGGGACGCCCTATGGCGGAGCCCGAGGAGAAAAACAGAATAGGTTATAAAGTCAGCAATCGGTCGATAGCGTGAGGTATATCGTAAGAGTCAATAGCGGTGGGGACATCCGCTGGAGCTAGGCGTGAGGGGATCGTGAGGTATCGCGTGAGTCATTCTTCCATAAGCAAGAACAGTGCAACAGGAGGCAGGAAAACAAAGAGTTGGGACGGGAGAAGAGGGAATCAAGTGAGGTATCAATCAAAGGTGGGTTTAGATGTAGTGCAATCCATTCCCGTCCGTTCGTCCAAAGCAGAAGAGGACCTGAACAGGAGAAAAAAAAACCCGGGCCATAGATCTAAGGTAGGTATCCAGATTCCGGTGCAAAGACGTGGGTTGAGATTTAGTCCCAGTTGACAATCATGCCTCCTGGCAGCGCTGGCTGCACCCCGATGGGGCGCTCCGCCTCGCGCTTCAGCCAGCGCAATGCTCGCTTGTCGTCCTTCAAGTAAGGCTCGAGCCGCGTGAGACAATCTCTGTTGTGATCCTAGAATATAGGGCATTATTCAGTGCATGGACATCACAGTCTAGACCGGACAACGCACGATGATCCATTGACGCTCTTCCCTCGAGAGTAAGCTCTCTTGCACCATCTTTGTCTGGATCGGCACACATGTGAGTCGTTCGAAGCCGAGCCAGACGTCGCCGTTGTACTGGTGCTTGGTCTGTATCATCACGATCAACATTAGCCCCATCGAGAAGAATTTGAACAGCGCGGAACCAAACGCACATTTGCACCCCGGACAACAAGCATTGACTCAATGCGAATACCCCACTGGCCTGCCAAATCTGTTTCGTCGCGTGAGGATGGGAAAGTAGGCCCCGCAACAAATCACGCACAAAATCCAGGCTCATTGGTGATGACGTGCCCTGGAACGAGCGACACCTCGTTCGAGAATGAGTGCGTGCCCTCATGCACACTCAAGAACGAGCCGACGCCGTGTCCGGTGCCATGCTGAAGACGGAATCAGCTTGCCATTCTCAAGGCACCAATATGGCAATGCTTACTCCGTAGTTGAGTCCGTCCGACCACAGAGCCTTGCGTGCAAGGACATCAAGCTGCCGACCAGTCGTACCCTGCGGGAACGTCGCAGAATCGATCGCGATCTGAGGTGCCCCAATTCACATCAGGGGACGCATTCATATGACGGCGACGAAGAGTACGTACATGGCCCTGCAGCACTCTTGTGTACGCCTCGCACATCTGCGGCGTCGGCCGCCCGAAGTGAACCGTCCGCGTCGTGTCGCATGTGCCATCGCGGTACTGGCCGCCCGAGTCGCTGATGTAGTCGATAAATACATGAGACCCCAACCAGAAGGAAAACGGCTCACTTCAGATAGGGAGTCTCCTTGTCAAGCAGGCGGCATCCTTCCTTCATCGGGGTATAATGTGCAAGTGCTATCCGTCCCGTAATCAGCATCCCCGCGGACAGCGACACCATCACACGAACTCACCCGCATTCGGCCCCGCCGCACTGATGCTCTCATACGCGCCACTAACGTAGTTCTTCGCCTTCCGGCGGAACTCATCGAGGTACCACCCCGCCGCCCACTCGCTCACCTCCACGCCCTGCGCCATCTTCTCATCGAGCCACGCGAGGAAGCGCACAAAGCACGCGCCGTCGCGCACGCACGCGCGGCGCTGGCCCTGGATCTCGACCTCGTTCTTGACGCCGCGCAGCTCGTCGATGTGCGCGGGCAGCACCGTGTAGCGGAAGTGCGTGAGCATGAGCGAGAGCGCGTACGACGTCTGCGGCGAGATGATCAGCTTGCCCTCGCCCCACTCGCGCCGGCGCAGGAACGTCCAGATGTCGTTGTACTCGCGCAGCTCGACCTGCAGGTTCGCGAGGTACTCCCGGATCGGCGGGTCGACCTTGTCGAGGCTGATGAACAGGGTTGCGGACGACAGGCCGACGAACAGGTACGCCGCGAAGACGGGCGTGAACGGCACGTCGTCGCCGCGCAGGTTCAGCACCCAGGCGATGGAGGTCAGCGACGAGACGAGCGTGCCCACGTTCATCTGCGCCGCGGTCGGTGGGCCTTTGGCGTACGACGGCTGCACCGGCGCCTGCCCCTCAATCCAGCGGCGTACTTCTGCGAGCTTGCGGCCGGCATCGCGCCCAGTATATTCGATAGGCTGCAAGAAGATCGGCCGCTTCGAGCGCGGCGGCCGGTCCTTCCAGACGAGGTCGATGAGGTTCTGCGGCGGGAAGGTGAGCTTGGAGTTTTTGGGTTGCTGTGTGATGAGCGAGGACAAGTGTGTTGCGTGCTCGTGCGACACCATCCGTGCGTCAATGCCGACCTTGGCATCCTTCACGCGGTCCTGCGAGTCCGCGAAATCCGGGGAACGAAATAAGCACATAGATCAGGACGGATGGAAGGCTACGCACAGCAAGGAAATCGATCCAGTCGGCCGGACCGCCTTGCGCTCCACTTGGGATGAGCGTCCAGTTCCGATCGATTTCCATTTGGGCTTGCGTCCAATAGCGTGAGTCTGTAACGAGGTAGGCAGCGGACTTTGACACGATCGCTTGACCAGCGGAACCTGTGAAGCTGTGGGCGAACGGAGTAAGGAAACGGGTTTGGGCAAGCGGCAGGAAGTGAAACTCAAAACTAACCCCGAGATCCAGGCGCGCCGTTTGTCGTTGGACGCCGTGTATTCAGAGCCGTGAGCATCTTCGGAAGGGACGACGCTGCCAAAGTTAAAGGGAAACATACCCGTTAGCAACCAAAAGTGAGAAGGCAGAGAAACCGCACTAGTAATCCAGACCATCCTTTGCCATCAACTTCCTAAGCTCCGCGAGTCTCTCCGTCGTATCGACCATAACCCTCGGCTCATCCACGTACTCCTCCTTGCGCATGATAGCCGACCCAACCAGCGTCCTCTGCGACTCGCTATCGCTCCTGCTCTTGATCGATGGCCGACCGCTACCGCTCGATGCCTTGCTGTCCTGCGACATCTTCGAGCGCTGCGACACATGGCGCTCCGGCCCGCGCGGGGGGGACAGGCGCACCTGCTGCTGCCTCACCGACTGCGGCGGCGAGGGCGGGAGCGGGTCGCGCGGGTACACGGGGAGAATCGTCTCGGTCGACGAGTGCGTGCGCGTCTCGAACTGCGCCTGTGCCTCCTTCTCTTTTTCCTTCGCGCGCCCGAGCCCCCATCCGTAGCCGAGGTTGAACGAGAGCCCCCGGCGCTTCTGCGGGGTCGTCGGAGACGCCGCGTGCGTGTTGCTGCGCGAGAGCTTCGAGCGCGTGCGGTCGAGCTTCGGTGGAGGCGGCGGTGGGACGGCGTATGACTCCGAGTCAGACGAGAATGTGAGCTTGTCTGCGTGGGAGGAGCTCTTGCGTGGGACGTGCCCGTGCGGCGGGAGATAAAGCGATGCAGCGTCGGTGATCGTCGCTGTCGGGGAGTACGAGGCGGAGCGCGGACGGCTGCGGGATGTCGCGCTCGTCATGCTGGCCCGTCCGCGCTCGCGCTCGCGAGTGGGGGTATTGGTCCCACTGCCGCCTTTCTCTCTTTGTCCGCTGCCGCTGGCATGGCCTGCTCTGGAGGAGCGGGATGCTTGGGATGAGCGAGGAACGGAAGAGGCGAACGACCCGGAGCGGGTGCGAATCGATGGTTTCTCGTCGAATGTGTCAATCTGCTTGTTCTTCGACTTGCGAGTGAAAGGGAGGCAGAGAGGCGGGGGAGGCGGTGGTGGAGGAGGGGGCGGAGGAGGCATGGTGGAAGTGGGTGGTGATGCGAGAGTTGGGAGTGCGTGTGCCTACCGCAAGTATGTAAGAGGCCACGAGGCCAGAGCAGGCTGGAAGACGGGGAGCACGACGAGGAAGACTCACGAGGACGTCCGAGCCCTGCTCAAAGATTTCTCGGCGCTTGCGATCAACACGTTGCACGGGCTTACCTAAGGACTCTTCAAGAACGCCCGATTTTATACTTGCAGCTCTCCAACTGTGGGGTCGTCGACAGCTCTCCGCCCTTCCCTATGAACTACGCGAGACTATATCTGATCCCTCAGGACCCTCACAACGGACACTCCAATCCCTCCACATGGAGAACCCATCAGATCCGGGGTAAACAAGGACGTCGATAGCGGACATCGGCGCATCCGTATCCGCGCCGCAATCGTGCCCCTTCTCTGCAGAACACCAGACAAGCCCCGGCTCGTCTCCCCGCTCATTAATATATCTCTCCTCTATCACTGTCAATCGTGTCCCAATCCCATTCCAGCCAAGAAGCGTGACACGCCCATATCGGGCGCCCCGCCACGATGCAGCATTGGCACTTACTCAGTGTTCCGCTGACCCGGTGATCAATCCGATATAGCTGCATGATCGTATCGCACGAGCATGTAGGCTGAGACTGGATGGGTACTTTGCCTCCGGATTCGACATCCAGATTGTAGAGTATTCTGGAAAGTACCGGGAGATGGTGGCTTCTTGGGTATAGTCGGCCCGAGGATAGTCAGCGTGAATGAGAGCCGCAGTTGCTGTTATGGAAGAGAACAGCGCTGCAACAGTGAGAAGTAATGGAACGAATGGGAATGCGACGTGTGTCCGTGTGTGCAGAAGACTACAGAAGGTGGTCTTGTCTGCAGCCGCACCAGCCGCCGGGATGGAGAGGAGTGCAAGGTTCAGGGCAGAAGCTGAGACGTCGTACAGCATGGAGCGCACGATCGTCCATAGGAAGGTTTTGCGGAGGGTATAGAGATCGAGGGGACGTGCATGCGGCTTCTAGCGTGTCGCTATCGGCGCCTCTTGAGACAGAAGTCCTTTCCTAGTTGCATCCAGTGCGGTTCGCAGGCGGTTGTGAACGAGCAAATGGGTGACAATAATACAGAAGAATGAGTATAATTGTCATAAAACAGCTCAAACAAGGTTCCAGGCAGTTGTGAAGTCAGGCACGGGAGGGTAGAGGAGTACTGACCTATCCAATTCAAACGTGCCTAATTGATCCAGCATTAGAGCTGTATTGACAGCGAATCGCATCAGTGCCGCGACACTTTGCCAACTGGTAGCGGGTGATGATCGTGGGCGATGGCTAAAAATACGATGTACTAGCCTTAGCGACAGTTCTAACAGGGGTGCCTTGGTTTCGGACATTAGCATTGAGGAGACAGAAAGGTCCCAAAAGTAAACTGACCTGTTAGAACAACCATGCAAATCACAGAAGTCGTGGGCCAAATAATCGGCCAATGATCGCTGTGTACGACAGACTGAATGGTAAACATAAACGCAACTATGTGCGTTTGTCAAGGCTTGTCTAGAATGCGATGTCGGACGCATATAGCCGCCATTTAAGTCCTCAAATATACGCTGGCACTGGTTTCGGGCGGGGAAAGTAGTCCACGGGAGTTCGCACTTGAAAGCAACCGGGAGTCAGCCACAGAAACGTCGCAGCGAATGATATGTTACGACAGAAATGGACACTCACGTAAGGTAATGCACACTCTCGCCTCCCGCTGAATATTGGGAGCTGACGAAAGCAGTAGTGAATCAATCAAGCGCATATAATCAACCTAAATTGAGCATACATCGCAAAATGCAGCGCTGCAGCGAACTGCTACAAGCCACAACACGTCGACCGCTGCTGGAGCGGTTGGTCAAGGGCAGGCAGGAATATAATCCTTCAAAGGCACGCAGAGCCAAACCAGAGCGATTATCGCGATGCATGGCGAGCTTCCAGGCTTCTTGCACGATCGAGGAATGAACGTGCCAGTGGCGCGCCGCCGAAGGGCCATTCAAACGCGCAATTGTTTTCCTAGTAGAGAACGATGAAAGGATATATTCCGCCATATTAACTAGAACTTGCCTTCCGTTCTCTACTTGCCAAATCCCATTTCTGCCGACAAGGTTTGCAGGGCGCCGTGTGGCGTCCCGCCGCGATGTCAGGCCGTAGGTGCAACAAAGAATTTCAGGACGAGATGCAAGTGAAGCATGGCCAATTTTTGCGCTGCCATGTTGTACAGTGCGATCAACGCGTACATATGAGGGAGAACGCGTCGAAGAGAAGATATGGGACAGAGTACAAGGAAAGGAGTGGAGCGCGAGCAGTTGCCTGCCAAAGTCAGAGTGAGGTCACCGACGACCGGCAAGGCCGGGCCGACACGTCTGGCGAAACCGTGTGGGAAAAACGGCCACATTCGGCACAGCCTGCGTCCCCGACATCCCACAGCTACCGCTCGACATCGCCGTCAATAACGTTTGCGCAAGGTGAGCCCGTCATCTTCGCCGTCAGGACTGCGAGAGGCGTTGTCGTCCGTTCACAGCCATTCTATGCAGTATAATTGCGTCGGATGGGGTGGATTGACGGTGGATGGCGCCCCTTTGGTTTGGATGACACTGACCAGTTTTCGCTACGCAGACCCCCCTCTCGGCCCTCAAGATGTCGCTCGTTCTCCCTGAGGCCCACCAACAATTCCAGGTTCGCCGAGTTTCAGATGTACAGCTAGGCAGCGACTGACCAATTATGCAGCACATTCTCCGTCTTCTTAACACCAATGTTGACGGTAAAAGAAAGATCATGTACGCCCTGACGGAGATCAAGGGTGTCGGTCGCCGTTACGCCAACTTGGTCTGCAAGAAGGCCGACGTCGACCTTAACAAGCGGTGCGTCGATTGCAGTTCACGAGCCAGGCTTGGTCTGACCATTCATCGCACCTGTAGCGCCGGAGAGCTGAACTCGGACGAGCTCGAGCGTGTTGTCACCATAATCCAAAACCCGACCCAGTTCAAGATCCCCACGTGGTTCCTGAACAGGCAGCGGACATCGTCGACGGCAAGAACTCGCAGATTCTGTCCAACGGCGTCGACTCGAAACTGCGTGACGATCTCGAGCGCTTGAAGAAGATCCGTGCGCATCGTGGTCTGCGGCACTTCTGGGGCCTCCGTGTCCGTGGCCAACACACCAAGACGACCGGTACGTTTCTATGTTCTTTGAGTCAGGGCCCTCGCTGATTGCGCTGTAGGTCGTCGCGGGAAGACTGTCGGTGTGTCGAAGAAGCGTGGTTAAACGATTCTTCTCATTATGCATTCCCGACATATATGCCTTGCGCCTGTTTGTGCACTGTTCGCATCTCTCCATCTCTTTCCTTATGTATCCTAGGTACAGCGCGTATGGCCCATCAATGCTATGCTCTGGTCCCCATGTGCTTTAGGTGTTTTGAGAATATTGGGATCCTCTCAACGACTTGTGCTATCCTCGGGATCCCGCTCTGTCTGTGTATGTTTTCCATGTGAGAGTAATGATTGTTTGTTTAGGAAATTCTGCGTTTCCCCTGTGCATTAAATCAACGCATGGAATTTTCTGGATACAATGAACGTTGCAAAATTAATCGCGGCGTGCAGGAAAGATATTGGTCCAATGGTGTCTACACCATACATCCGAAAGGCTCACATCGCGCATTGCTCTATTTCCTCCAAGAGATTGTATCAGAATGCCGCCTGCGCAGCTCGCACCGCACTCCAGTCTTTATATCCGCATGCCTCCGGCAGTCTCTCCCATATCTTCTGAGTGACTTCTTCGTCAAATTCCTCTAACCTCGCAGTGCAACATTTGCATGGTTCTTTACCATTCCTCAAACTCTGCCGAAGCCGCGCAGAGCAAGGGCAGAACAGGTCCTGCTCGGTCACGTCGTACGCCCGCTCGATGGCCTGCCTCTCCGCGTTGGTGACGTCCCGCACTCCGTGCAGTCTACCACCCGTGGGTCTCCAGGCCACGGCATCGAATGCATCTGGGTTACGTCCAGCGCATCGGCGACGATCTTCGTGAGCTTCTCTCGAAAGATGAGGCACGTCCGCTCTGCGGCGCGACTGAGCTGCATGGGCCTGCCGTTCGAGCGCGTGGACCGCGGGCCATCCAGTAGGTCGGCGACGTCCTCCAGCGCAGTCCAGTAACACGCCACAGGGACGATCGCTGGGATATTGTAGGTGATGCCTAGATCGACTGCTATGGCTGTGTCGAAGTCGGAAGGGAGAATGGCCTGGGACGATTGGGAGCAGTACTCCTGCAGCCAGGGATGGACGAATATGATTATATTAAATTTCAGCCCATAATATAATATAATCATAATATAATCCTCATTCAAGACGAATATCTACTCATATCCTAATCATACATATTATATTCGTATCTTATCCATATTTATTCGAATATAATCGGATATAATATTGCAGGTGCAGGTGCTGCAATTTTGAGCTTTCAGAACCACAACTGAGCTACTGTTTTGAGTCAAGCCTATCTGAGAATGTAGACCAATGGTTTTGGACATGTGGATGTCATTGTGCTACTGCATACCAGCATTGCTCGCTGTACGGGAAGCTCCCGGAGTTTGCCGAAGCACCGGCTTATGGCTACCGATGGGACAGAAAACCGCACAAAGACATGATTTTGAAGAGTCAAAGGTTGACTTACATGGTGCATTCACATCTGCATTTCCTGTCATAGTTGTTTCAAGCAAGCTACATTGCCTTTGGTGCCATAAATGGGACATAATAAGTGTCAAAGATTATGATTAAATACTTGCACCTTAATATAATATATCCTTATTTTATCCTATTCTATTCCAAGCATACTCCCGGTGCAGAATAAACGCCCAGCCCTTATTTATTCATTAATATGAATAATAGTCAGATTATATTCTACTATACTCCGTAATCTGTCCATCACTGCCTGCAGCCGCATCGGGAACATGGCCGTGATGTGCTCGATGAGCTCCTGGCGCAGCTCGTCGAACGCGTACTTGGTGCTCAGCTTGACGAGCGACACGAGCGTCTCGAACGCGACCACCGACCCTTTCCTCGCATACCTGCGAGCCCAACGCATTAGCACTCTCGCGCACACGCATCGCTGCGCGCTCACTTTCGCGAATACAGCGCCTTCAGCAGACTGTGCATGTCGTGCGCGTCGTCCGGCAGACGCACGACCACGCAGCTCTCGAAGGTCTCGTTGCAGTCTACATTCGCATTCCCGACGATGAGCATGTCCTTGAATACCGTCGAATTGTGCGCCAGGATGCCCTTATGGACCCGAAACCCCGTCGTCTCGCATACGATGATAATATTGCCATCCTCGAACCATAGTTCGGAACGGTGGAAAGGTAGTAGGGGCTGTCGGATGTCCGCTCTGCGACTTGCGGGTGTCTGTCTCCGATACGCGCACGTTTGGCGGGTGGTTGGATGGACATATATAGTTAGGGGCGAGCTCAGAAAGCGCTTTTGTATGGAAGGGTCGGAGAGACCCAGGGTCACTGTTAGGATGTTGCTGCTTCGTTTAAATTCATCACTCACCCGAAAGATGTCAAGGATATGTTCACGCCAGAGCGAATGCTCCTGATGCACTGTCGTCAAACTGGACCAGTTGATGGTCAACTGCAGGAACGACTGCGGGTTGTCACTGCGTGTGACTACATAATCGCCGGCCCTCTGAGAAATGAAGAAACCAGGTGAGTTCTAATTAAAACTCTGACGACGGGCAAATCATAAAAGATGAGATATACGAAAAAAAAAAAAAAAAAAAAAAAAAAAACAATATCTGAGTTTGAGACAGCGGGGTTATGGCTTTACAGACCTTGACAAAGAAGTAATGCTCGAATCGATCTTCCGATCGAGGGAGGAGCGTACCCTTATCCGTGTGGAGGTAAACGTCCGTAGAACTCATCGGGACAGTCCCAAATTATGTAGATAGTAAAGCTATTGAGACATATGATGATACATGCAGAAATTGTGACCACCTTCCGAGAGACCTACAAGAGACCTACAGATTCGACACCGACTATTATGATTAAGCACGCGAAGCTACCATCTGCGCATGGTGTACCGATTCCCAATTTCCGTAGTGGCACGCCTCTGGCAGCCTTTTCCAGATCTGACGAGCGATATCTACTTCAAACTCCCCGAGCCGCTTCTGGCAACTAGAACATGGTACCCTGGCGCCGGACCTCTTGAGAAGATACACAAACATAGATGATCCCGGTCGCACGAGAAATATGTCGGTGTCAAGCTCCCTGTAGCCCTGCTCGATGACGTGTCTCTCGTCGTCGCCAAACCCTGCGCACGGCGCGCTGCATTGCATGCCCGAGGTAGAACTTGTCGACCACGGGGTGCGATTGAGCCTCTGCGCCGTGCGCATAATGTCTCCGATAATTTTTACTAGTTTCTCTCTGAAGATGAGACACAGCCGTTCTGCAGCGCGGTCGAGCTCCCTAGGCGCTTGAGGTGGGCCGTCCAAGAGTGCCTTGACGCTGTCCTGGGCGGTGTGGTAGCATGCCACGGGAACTATGGACGGGATGTGATACTTTAGGCCAAGCTCAACGGCGATTGCTGGGTCGAAGTGGTCAGGGAAGAATGCCATAGATGCCTCTGAGTTGAATTCATCCAGTGTCGTCGGGAACATGTACTTCATATGCTCGACGAGTTCGGGGCGAAGTTCGTCGAAGGCGTATTTGGTCGTAAGCTTGAAAAGCGATGCGAGGACCTGGAAATCGATCACAGTGCCTTTCCTAGCTGTGGGACAGAGAGAATCAACCATCGTCATGGGCAATGCGAAAATGTGCTCTTACTTTCGCAAGTATAGTGTCTTGAGCAGTCTGAGCATGTCCGTGGCGTCATCTGGCAGACGTACGACCACGCATCCTTCAGATGTCTCGTTGCAGTCTGCGTTCGGGTTTCCAACCGCAAACATGTCTCTGAAAACACTTGAATTGAGCGCAAGGACACCTCTATGGACGCGGAAGCCTGTCGTGCCACAGACGACGATGATGTTGCCATCCTCGAACCAGATCTCCGTTGGGGTACGCGAAAATGAAGGGAAAGAGCTGCTGGATGCTTGTCCTGCTTCCTGCGGAGAATCATCCTCATTGCGCGGCCGTTTAGCGGGTGGTTGAAAGTCCATGGTCGTAAGGAGCAGCGTGTATGGTAGAACAATAAACTAAATCTTCAATCAATGGGTTAGCAGGAAACGGCCACGTGAGACACGCGTCATCTAAATTATGATGAGGGGCAACGCCGCTTCGAAAAGCGTCCAGGTCACATGATGTTTCCGCGCCGTGAAACGGCCTGAAGGGTGGTACGGACCTGGACGCACTGCATACCTCGAGATGACGGGCACAAAAAACACGGAAAAAATGAGATAACATGTATACATGACGTGATGAAGCTTTACTGGAAAAAACGACAGGGTTTTGCTACTACATACTAGAGGAATATATTCAGGACCCAACGGACGCCCTCTCAATCGATTACATAATGCGGCTTTCGCGCGTCGAGACGCGCTCGCTCTGCGCCTCGCGCGGGCTCTCCTGTGGTACACATTCCGAACTCTACAACACCGGGAATATTAGGTGTGTACCACGATAAATCGTCTAAAATCATGATGAGCAAAATGGTACCACTGAGCCTTCTAGAAGTCGAATAAAAGCATTCGTTTCGTAAGCTTTCTACAAGTTTTTATAAGGATCAGAAAGGGAAAGTGGTAACGTTTTCTTCTACTCGATTTATCATGATTTATGGTGTTAAAGACTGAATATTTGAGGACCTACAGCAGTCCACAGGTGTACGTACCACCCTCACCGAACGAGCAGGCCAAAGTGGCTTGGACGCTTTCGGAGTTTAAATCCCTATGGGTTGCCCCTCATCATTAGAATCTGATAGACGCGAAGGATTCCACCTAGACAGCCTTCTAGTGTTGGATAAAGTTAATTTGAACAAACCACCTGGCATGGGAGGACAAAGTCTCGCACCGAGTTTATACCCCTCGCACACGATCCGGTTCACACCTCTGCAACGCCATGGCGCTCTCAGCCCTGGCGGCAGCTTTATTGCAACAACGAGGAGCTTATCGACACGCATTCGGGTGGGAGTGACGTCGCGCAAGAAAGGAAGGGAAGCTCCAGGGCTGGGAGGGGCAACATGGCATGCTCATCGATGTACACGCCATAACGCACCATCATCAACGGCTCAAACTGCCCCACACCCCCGCGTCGGGAGTCGGACATCACGCACGATTCATGATCTCCGCGCCCCTGCCGTTGTCGCCACCCGGATAGCACGATGGCGCACGCCGTTCATCTCCGCGCCTGGCAAAACGTCGGGTGCGTCAACGCCCACTTGACCGGCGATTTCGTCGTATCAATCGCCCCGCAGGTGACGTCGAGGAGCGCACGGGAGTCGGCAGCGGGCACTGTACGTACACACCCTATACATCCTATTTGACACCTGCACTGCACGGCGGACGCGTAGTTGCGATGGTCTCATAATTATTCCCGCGGCAACGCTCGGCGAATTCAGAACCTTTGCTGCTCTTCTGGATCACCACTCGTTCACACAACTCTTATTGCCCGAAGACTTTCACTTGATATACGTCGTTCTAGAGCGAGGAGCATCATTGCGAGCGGCGCGGCGCTGCCAGTATGTCGCGGAGGTCTGGGACCGCCTCGGTTGATCCTGCCTACCCACTCCACTTGCTCACGATCTACGACAGCTTCGTTGACTTCATTAGCACGCCTCGCCTGTGCGGCGAACTCCTGCGAAGTTGCAACTCAGCGCCTCGCTTCTCGCCGCCAGCTATAGACCCGACCAATGGCCAGCCACGGTGCGTCCTCCTTCCTCCTCCCCATACAATACAGCCCGGTATCAAAGGGACAACCCCGGCGAAACCACACTCTTTTGGCCTGCGCGTGCCTATACTTGCGCCTTCGCTCCTTCTCTGCGTGCTGCAGACCACGATCCCGCATCCCCACCTGGTCAGCACGTCCCTGTCGCTCCTTCCGCCTTCCCATTCTGCAATCAAGCAAACGCGCGGCGCACTCTTCGCGTTCTCATCGGTCTCCGGGCGCGAACGGTCGTATCGTCGTCTCCGGTCGTGCTTCTGTGCCTCAACCTCGGTCCCAGCGCGAAGCAGAGAGTATAATACGAGCGAGGAGCATCTTGCCTTGGGTTTCCTTTCACCCCCACTTCATATCACTCTCGCATTCCTCCCCTTCCCCATACCCCGCATATCGACGTTGCCCTTGCCCTTGCACAGCCTCGGCCTGTTTAGCATCACACGATGGGTGCCGGACCTGCGATTGCTACTGGTGGGAAGAACTATGGAGACTTGATTGACAAGTCGAGGCCGTGGTGGACAAACAGACGTACGTCCGGCTCAGCATCCTACTCTTGTCCGTATCAATGACGAATTGCGTCAGGCCTGCTTGCATTGAATGGCTGGATCGCGCTGTTGTGCGTCGTAATTTCTGTTTCAGGGAAGGAGCAACCAGCATTATGCTGATATATCGGGATAGGCTAATCACGTCTACAACGAATGGCTATGACGGGAGCATGATGAGTATGTACTTGTCTCTTCCGAAAAGGAACAGAGAGTCCTAAGCCCTATACCCACAGACGGCCTGCAATCCCTGCCGCAATGGGTCCAAGATTTCCATGATCCTTCTGTGAACATGGTATGCTCCACCGCCTCTTTGTCGATCTCTTTCCTAAGTTTTATCTCCCCCAGCTTGGTTTGCTTAATGCCATTCAAGTAAGCCAACCGACTTGTAGGTATGAATACTTTATGGGCACTGACCCACCATGCTAGAACATCGGCAGCCTTTGCGCGTACCCCTTCTCCCCATATGTCACAGACGGCCTCGGGCGGCGCATGGCCATCCTCCTCGGCGCGACCATCATGTGTATCGCCACCGCGCTGCAGACCGCGTCCAACTCCGTGAACATGTTCATCGGCGCGCGGTACGTTTTTCCTTCTTCCGAAACCCCGACGCCTTCTTCCCTCGGTGCCAGTGCCCGGCCCGCTGAGGCTGAACTGCGCTTGGCTTGGCAGGTTCCTCATCGGCTTCGGCCTCACGTTCGCGGCGGCGTCTGCGCCGCTGCTCGTCACGGAGATTGCGTACCCGTCCCAGCGCGGGCAGGCCACGTCGATGTACAACACGCTCTGGTGCGTCTGGTCCGCGCTTCACCGCGGTGGTTATTGACCTGCGTGGGCCGCTAGGTTCTTCGGGAGTATCATGTACGTGCGTCTTACTTCTCGTCGGCCTTTTTAACCTGGGATTCGACACTGCATAGCGCCGCGTGGACAGTAAGTAACTTCCAACATTCCTAGACACGGGTTGACAGATTTGTTGGCAGACCTTTGGCACCTTCACGATTCCCTCGAGTTGGGCGTGGCGCACGCCTTCGCTCCTGCAAGGCCTCCCGTCCGTGCTCCAAGTCAGCCTGATCTGGTTCGTGCCCGAATCACCCAGGTGGCTCATCAACAAGGGCAGGTTGGTGCATCTCCAGATTTTCCACGCACCAGGACCGAACTCACTGCCCGCAGGGAGGCCCAGGCGCTGCGCACGCTCGCGTACTACCACGCCAACGGCAACGAGTACGCACCCCCCTCCCGCCGTTTTCCGTTCTCCGCGCTAACGGCCATTGCACTGTAGGCACGACCCGCTCGTCGAATATGAGTTCGAGGAGATTAAGGCCGCGATCCAGCTCGATCGCGAGGTCGCGGCGAACGTCGGCTGGCTGAGCCTGTTCAAGACGCCGGGCAACCGGCGCCGCATGCGGATTATCCTTGCACTTGCGTTCTTCTCGCAGTGGTCGGGCAATGGGCTTGTGTGAGTAGTGTATCTTTGTTTCGGAATTTTTAGAGCGGTACTGATTGTTTGGGCGTAATAGGTCGTACTGTGGGTGGCCCACTCTGTTAAGGGTTGTTCGTGGACGGTATTCTTACAGTGCATTTGACCAGACCTCAAGCGCGTCTGTGATTCCGTCGGAAGTACGCAACTGCTTTATCATGTGCATTCGCCATACTAACAACAATGTCCAGTCACCGACCCGACAACACAGCTGCTCATTGTAAGTTCTATTTCACCTACCGAGGCCCATTGCGTTCATCCAGCTCACGCCTCACAGAACGGAATCCTGAACATCTTCAACTTCTTCGTGGCGCTCGTCGCCGGCCTCCTGTGCGATAAGGTCGGCCGCCGGGTGCTATTCATCACCTCCACTGTCGGTCAGTACCCACCGTAGCGGGAGCCGCTTGCTCTGGAGACGCTAATTTTTGCTCTAGGCATGCTTGTGTTCTGGATTGTCCAGACGATCTGCTTGTCGCTGTATGAGCAGCACGGCAATCCTATGGTCGGACGCTCCGTCATCGGCATGATCTGTGAGTAATGCATACATTCCATTATATCGCCGTGATAGCTCAAGCAAATCATGCTGTACCAAAAGTCTGCTACTACGCATTCTGTGAGTGCGCCCACATAGTCTACCTTTGAATGCCGACTGACGTCACGTCTATTCACAGACGACGTACGTTCCACCCCTACCTCCCCCCTTCCGAAACACGGCTAAACAGCTTGCGATAACAGATTGCCTTCACCCCGCTGATCGTCTCGTGAGTCCCGTTCGTCTGTTGCACGGCCCCCGCTGACATCACCGGTAGATATTCGGTCGAGATTCTGCCGTACTCCATCCGCGCGAAGGGCTTCACGGCGTTCAATTTCGCCGTGTCGGCGTCGCTGATCTTCAACCAGTGCGTCGGCGCTCGGGTTTCTCATCGTGGCGCCGGTTACTCATGCGTGGTTTTGCGGCTGTAGATATGTGAACCCGATTGCGTTGAATGCGTGAGTGGTCTTGACTGTGGGGTGTGTGTGGCGTGTTGCTGACTCTGGTGTGATATAGCTTGGGGTGGAAGTACTACGTCAGTGGCATTAGATTATTATGCCGTCCGGTTTATTTGCTGATTTGTGATACTCAGCTGGTCTATGTGTGCTGGATCGCCTTTGAGATGGTGTTCGTCTTCATCTACGTAGTGGAAACAAAGAATGTAAGCAGTCCCCTACTCCCCTTCCTCCGCCTACTCACGAATTCCGCATAGCGTACCCTTGAAGAGACCTCCGCGTGAGTAATTTGCATCTCATCCCGATACGAAATCTCACACAACCTGTTAGGCTGTTCGACGGCGACGACGCCCTGGAGAAGGTCACGCAGCACGCCGCGGAGGTGGCCGCCGAAGAAATCAAAGCCAAGGCCTCGGGCTCTCTCGACGCGGAGAAAGCGTCCAACTCCGTCGAGGAGATGCACCGCGAGCCGAAGGAGTGAGAGCCCGACTGCGACTGGGCTTCTGCACACCAATCAGCCTGTCGCCAGGGGGCGGCGGGTCAGCGCCAGACGGGTGCTTGTATGATACGATACCTACGATCCGAACGTTCCTATGCCCTGTAGCCCGAACTCCACACATTATCAGATACATATTCCAGTACAGCCCGCAATAGAGAGATGATGAGCATAGTCGCCATCGGACGACGCCCAGATGGCGGCTTCAGCGGTGGGCGTCGTCGCATATTGGCAGAAAGTCACCAGGAACGAAGCAGGAGATACTCTATAAGTATACTGTACTTCCAATACTACGACATCATATGTCATACTTCTTCGCCATCCTCCACTTCAGGACTCTTACAGACTCTCGAGACACTCACGCCCGCCGGCCCCGTTCCCATCGCCACAGCATCACTGTATTTCCCAGCTTCCGCCCTTGCTTCCAGCTCCACGCGGCGTAGCCAGCCCTCACCGGCCTCACCCTCCTGCGCCTCCGCACCCTCGACGCGCACGAACCCCGCTTCGGCCAGCGCGCCAAGCGCGGAGAAGACCCACGTGAAGCAGCTGAACCCGCTCGCGGGGTCGTGGTTGAGCGGCACGGCTTGCGTGCACTTGAGCACCGCCGGCACGCGCGCGGCGGGGATCACGCCGACCTGGTGCAGCAGCACGAGAATCGGGGATTTGATTATACCTGCAAAATGGATAGACCAGAAATATCGCACGCGTGCCATAAATACAGTATCGCGAATGCAGCGAGACGGCGAGGGCGCACCGGTGGTCAGCGCCTCCTTGTACCGCCACGTCCCCGCCTCCAGGTTCGAGACGTGGATCTCGTGCCCGCCGCGCGCGGCGTCGAGGTGGAGGTAGAGGCCCCAGTGCCACTCGTCCGGCTCGGGGCGGCAGCGGAGGAAGAGGTGCAGGGACTGCGCCGGGAGCGCTTGCGCCAGGCTTCCGCCGTACAGCGACATGTTGGCGGCACGTGTGGGTGCGATGAGAGCGCAGAGCTGAGCTGTGCAGACAGTGTGCTCTGCGGGCACGCGGCGCCGTGCCAAGCGCCCTGGCACGAAGCAGGTACGCGACGAAGATCCTAGAATTTATAAGTGCCCGTATGTATGCTATCCCAGACACAAGTCCAGTATGTCTACTATGATGATATCTCCCCGTCTGGTACGTTCTCTCCGTCCGATACGTTCTCTCACGCCAGTTCGCGCGTGACGTAGTGCCAGATGTACTGGGTCCAGCCCTCGATGACACCCGCGCCCGTGAGGAGGTGGAGACAGTCGCCGCTCGCGTGCGCATCGGGCCTAAGCAGCGCAGGGCGGTCGATCGGGAGAAAATGGACATCCGGGAACGACGCAGACGCCAGCAGCTCCTGCACACACACACACATTCAGCACCGCGACACCACACAGCACACCCGCGCACACGCACCTCGAATATGCGGTTGAAGTCGCCGATCCACGGCCAGTTGTAGAACTTCCACGTGTACGGCTTCCACACCTCCCACGGGCGCATGATGTTGTGGCAGTCCTCGTGCCCGGGGAGGTACGCGCGCACGACGACGCGCCGCTTGACGAGGTCGACGCCCTGCAGGCCCTGCCCGCTCAGCCGCGCCGCCATCGCGCGGCGCGCCTGCGCGCGCTGGTCCGCGTCGAGCGCGCGCTGCACGGCGCCGGCCCACGTGCGCATCGCGTCGCCGAAGAACTCGAGCACCTGCGCGATGCCGAAGCCCGCGTCCTCGCCGGCGGCCTCGTCGCGGAAGCCGGAGAGGAGCGTGGTCGTCCAGTGCCCGGCGGTCGCGACGACGAGCGTGCTGTAGCGCGCGGCGGGGAGCGGCGCGGTCAGGAGCGGCATGTACTCGGTCGGGCTGAGCGACCAGTAGCCCTCCGAGCTGAAGAGCTGGAAGTGCTTCGTCGGGTCGGGGTCCGTGTAGAGGTCGGGGTGCAGCTTGCGGTGCAGGTCCTCGAGCTCGGGGCGCGAGAGCAGGAGGTCGACGCGGCGGAAGGTGACGAGGGGCGTCGATTCGATGGAAAAGTTGGTTGGGAGGCGCAGGGTGGGGATGAGTGGGGAGGAGGGGTTGAGGTATAGGTTCTGTGGCCAAGCGCGGTCGAAGTAAGGGTTTTCGGTGTAGTTTGGTGTCGCGCGGACATGAGGGTAGAGCGAGCACGACATGGAGAAGAAGTGGTTCTCCGTTATTGAGTCTATAATCACGGTCAGTTGCATCTAATAAGACGTAGATTGGTGGCTAGCTATCTGGACCATTGAAAGGCAGGCATTCTATCTGCACACATGAAATGCGAACTCGTACCGGTAGAATGCCCGCCTCTCAAGGTCCGATCTCAGAACACGTCACCAGTCTAATTATTGCTCACCTCCAAGCACAAGCCAGCCGCCCTGCTCCGCGAGATCTCGCACGAACGCCTCGGCTTCCAAAGGTCGGACACCCTTACATTCCGGACTTGGCTCCCACTGGTAGCTCGTCACCTCTGGGAAGCGGCTGTACGACTCCTCGTGGTCCACGCCCAAATGCCAGAAAAATTCACGATCTGCCGCACAGCCCTGCAGCTCGTTGAACTTGAACACATCCTCTGGCTTCGTGAGGGTTGTATTCGGGTCTGTGAGAGGTGCGTAGTTCGGCTTGGGGTTCCACCGCCCGGCAGACCATGCCTCGGGCGAGCACGTTCCCGCAACGCGCGACGGCGACGATGAGGGAGGAAAGAGAGACGAAAGAAGGCGCGAGTGGACGGATGAGCCGGACCAGAGGTATAGAAAGGTGATGACGGACAGTAGCCCGCCCACTGCAATGACCTTTGCGACGAGGGCGCGCGGCGGGGCTGCCATTGCGCGTCTGCAAGAGGATTCTTGAGATATTAGATACTTCTGGTGAAGCGTAGAAGGGAATGGGGGGTATAGGACGTGGGACAGGACATGCAGGTATTGGTACGTTGCAACTCGCAGCTCCCCTCGCAGCAAACAAATTCTCGCGGCCGCCCTTCCTCCTTCGATGTGGAGCGCTGACTTAACCTCAGGCCTAGGCCTGCGCATCATGAACACAGCATCCGAGCATTCATCCAGACAGCGTGACAGACGGCGTTTCCGCCTATTTTAAGTGTGGGATTTGTACGGAGGTATCTTTGTACATTGTCCGCGCTATAACATTGGCCATCTACAAAGACACAGGTTCTTGAAGAAAGTAGTTGATGGGACCTTTTGAGGAAGGTCTGAGGAAGTGGACATTGCGACATTGGTCAATGAGTGTCCACTGGTAACCAGCCACCAGTGGACACTTTCTGCGAAGCGTCGAGTATTTGAAATAACCTACTTTGTTTCGAAACATCGACCATCGTCATTATTGCCATTTGCAGCGAAGTTGGCGCCGCGTCGTTTTCGACGCGCCGCGCGATCTTCCGTGCTGAATCTTCCGAGCCCAATAGCTCCTCGAGGAGGTAGCCGTTTCCCATGAAAAAAACTGTGCTGGGTTTCTGTTGATGACTACTCGTGCGCCCCAGGGTTTTTGGAACGGTCGCGGGTGTGCGCGGTGCTTTAGGAATGGTGCACCCTCTCATATGCTTCGAGCACGATAGGGGCACAAATAACATATACTTGCATAAATCAAGCCCACAGTAGGTTACTTTCATGTATTTTCAAGTGCGCCCCAGCGATTATTTGAAGCAAAACGGGGTGGAAACAGGTGAGATACATGTTTTCGCCCCGGGGTGCTCCTGCTCTGAAGCTGTGGCTGTGCTGCCGCCTCGACCCCCTCAGTCTTGAGACCTCTTTTGCTCGCTTCACTGGCACTAGGCGAGTTTATACTGTACATAAGCTTGTCTCATACCATGTAAAGGCCACAAAATGCTATTGAAATGCCATGGTCGACACAAAACGCACACTCAGCACAGCCACAGCCACAGGGCAATAGCGGGCCCCGCCGCGAGGTTCGTATCTCCGTCATTTCTGCATCTTTTTTTGCGAAATCGACGCTGGGGCGCACGTCTTTAGACCATACGGCACCCTTCTATTGCTTTCATTTGTTTTATAATGTCTTATTTACGCCCCTAGAGGGCCCATAATGTATAGAAAGGCCGATTTATTTAACTATTTACTGAATGCACCAAATTGCCCAAAAAGAGCTGGGGCGCACAAGTACTCATCGATGCGAGTCCAGCGCAGGTTTTTTCGTGGTAAACGAGCGGCTCCTCGAGGGGCTATTGGCCTCGGAAGATGCAACGCGGAAGATCGCGCGGCGCGTCGAAAACGACGCGGCGCCAACTTCGCTGCAAATGGCAATAATGCCATTTCGCTCGAAAGAGAACATTCGGTACAGTATACCAAACTATACACGACCCTGCAGGATGCGGTGAGTAAGTATATTATAGCGTCCATGGACACTACGTTCGGACGAAGTTCCGTTGATTGACGCGCAATGCTGGTCATGCAGTCATGCTTCGACTTCCCAGGTCGACTTCCCCAATAATGGTTGCGACTTCCTTCGTTTCAGGGTTCGACAATGTCTGGTCTACCGACGCCGCAGGGCAAGAGCAGCACGACATGGCGATGCCCACCTCTTGATGGATCCCTGACAGTCCCCGAAATCTTCGGGTACCATGCCAGGAATAGCCCAGCGCATCCCCTCTTCGTGTACCCTGACGATCGCACTGGATCGCGAACCATACTATACCCCGAAGCGCACCGTGCATTCCACAAGGCCGCCAAGATAGCATCTGGACACTACAAGGCTTTCAAAGAGAAACATGGCCCCGCGACTCCATCTACAATGGGCATCCTCGCCGTCGCTGGCAAGTGACCACAACCCTGTCTTATCTGCTCATCACAGTTCTAAATTTATCTCTAGACTCCATTTCTTACTTCTCCTTGATGGCAGGGATCATGCAGCTGGGCCTGACCGTCTTCCCCATATCGACGCGCAACTCCGCCGTCGGCATCGCGCACCTCGTCCGCACGACCGGCGTGCAGCAGGTGTTCGTGAGCCCGGACGCGGCGATGCAGCGCCTGAGCCAGGACGCGGCCGGATTGCTCGCGAAGGACAGGATTTCCGTGGAGCTGCTGCCATTTCCCCAGTTCGGCGATCTGTATGATGGCTCTGACGTACCGGAGATCGTTCCGTTAGGAAAGCTTAGCAAGAACACGACGGCCCTGATCCTGCATTCTTCCGGTAAGCAGCTCACTCCAGTATGCAGCTGCTGAAACTAAAAATATTTTCCACATTACTTATTCTCCAGGATCTACCGCATTCCCAAAGCCCATCAAAGTCTCCCATTTGAACTTTCTTCAATGGGGGAGAGCGCTACGTACGCCCGTCCAACACAATTCAGCAAGCATAGCTTTTGAAAACAAATGCAGACTACGGCGAAGTTGACATCTGCGGAAAGGTCGTAGGAGCGCATGCTCTGCCTATGTTTCGTAAGGACCACTTCATGCCCAAGCTTGTCAGTGACCGAATACTCTATACATAGATGGAATGGGCGCGACTGTGATGACCTGGGTGGTACGTCGCTCACCCTTGGCTCAACCGAGGATCACTGCGAATCTATGAACGTGATTCCAGGCCTGCTCTGGTGCAGTAATGGGCTGTTTCGCTCCCTCCTCGCCACCTGTACTCCCAAACCCGGATAACTTCCTCGAAGCGATCATCGCTACAAATAGTGACCTGATCTCCTGTGTCCCCGCACACGTCGAGGCGGGTTCTGCGATTCCCCTGAGTACACTTCTCATCCTGATCTCAATGCATGCAGGCATGGTCTCGCTCCCCAGCGAATTTTCCGGTTTTACAGAGGCTCACGGGTATCGTACGTCCTCCCCTTTGAAGAGCCGTCGCCATCCTCAGAGCTGTGATAGGTCTTTGGCGGCGCACCTCTGAACAAAGAAATCGGAGACGCGCTCTCCCGCGCGGGCGTCAAATTGACGCCTTTCTACGGAGCGTGAGCGCCTTTCTCCCCCCACACTCCGTGCTTGGCTAAGCATTCGCAGGACGGAGATCGGCAATGTCATTTTGAGTGTCCCTGACCTCGAACACGAGACGGAGTGGGAGTACTTCCGATTTTCGCCGCACCTGCGCGTGGAGTTCCTTCTGCAGGAGGGTACCATCGACATTTTTGAGCCGGTTGTTCTCGTCCGTATCAGTCCGTGCTTGGTGGACGGCTTTCTGATTGTTCTCTCAGAGCTCGCCACCGTACACGCCGAACATCATTAACACGGAAATAGATGGTATCTCCGGATATAGGACGAACGATCTTGTACAGCGACACCCTCTGCGCAACGACTACTACCGGATATATGGCCGTTTGGATGATCAGTTGATGCTGTCGACTGGAGAGAAGGTGTGCTCCGT
The DNA here is from genome assembly GCA_003675405.1 of Hericium coralloides. Taxonomy (NCBI): domain Eukaryota; kingdom Fungi; phylum Basidiomycota; class Agaricomycetes; order Russulales; family Hericiaceae; genus Hericium; species Hericium coralloides. Next base: position 163,795 of record QUOP01000085.1, read on the forward strand.
TCAATTTCTTACGGTCGATCAGGCTAACAAAATCGATGATATGCAGACTAATCCTGTCCCTCTCGGTGAGCCCGAATCTCCGTGCTGACAAGAAGGCGTATTTGATAGACTTGCGACGGCAGAGACGATCATGCTCCAGGACCCGCATATCGTTGCGGCTCTCATGTTTGGGCGCGGCCGTTTCCAGAACGGCGTAATCATCCAGCCAAAGGAGGCGCTCGACCCGGACAATGTAGAGAAGCTGGCGGAATTCCGCGATGCCATCTGGTGCGTTATTTGCTTGTATAGCGGCGCTGCAGTAGGAGTTTATGCTCATGCCGACAGGCCTACCATCGAGAGAGTGAATGAGTATGCGCCATCGCATTCAAGAATCTTTAAGGAGGTGCGCCCTCGAAGTCCTACCAATGCGCTACCTGTAACGCTATGCCCTCGCGAACAGATGGTCATTGTCACCAGCCCCACCAAGCCTTTCGAATACACTCCGAAAGGCACACCGCGTCGCCAGGTATGCATTGATGCCTACAGCGACGAAATCGACGCCGTCTATGCGGCGGTAAAGACTTCGTCCCAGACGGAGCTAGAGCCGCCAGTGTCCTGGACGCCCGAGCTGATCTTGGAGTTTGTGCGCGCTGCGGTGGGGCGAGTCATGAAACGGAACGTGCGGGACGAGGACGACTTGTTTCAGCATGGGTGCGACAGGTGGGTCTATGTTTATTCTAGACAGCCTATGTCAACGTTTTGTTGTTGGGGATGTCAGCCTCCAGGCGACATGGATCCGGAACACGATTCTACGTGCGCTTCGCTCCTCGCTGCGCGTCTCGACGCACGATATTCCATCTACCTTCGTATACGCACAACCCTCCATACGCGCCTTGAGCGACTTCGTCAGTGGGCTTTTCTCAACGAAAGATGCTGCTCAGGAAGGCGCGACCACGCGCGAAAGCAAAGTCCAAGAGATGCGCGCGCTCGTGCAGAAGCACAGCCAAAACCTCGCTCACCCCTCTGTTCCCGAATCTGCAGCGCAGCCTGGCGGGGAGACGGTACTGCTGACCGGATCCACCGGCCGTCTGGGCTGCCACTTGTTGGCGGTGCTTCTGCGTAGGCCCGATGTCCACAGAGTGTTCGCTTTGAACAGGGGCCTGTCGCACGCGGAACGGCAGCGCGAGGCGTTCGTGATGTGGGGCTTGGATGTGGGGCTGTTGTCGTCGCAGAAACTGACGCTGCTGGCATCTGACCTAGCGCAGGAGAAGTTGGGCTTGGGACAAGAAGTATACGAGCGGATTCGGCGTTCTATTACGATTGTCGTCCACAATGGTGCGAGGTCTTGTGTTATCTTGTTCGTTGCGAGTTTTAATTGACTTCGTTTTCAGCTTGGAGGGTCGACTTCAATCTTTCGCTCGCTTCATTCGAGCCCATTATAGCCGGCGTCAGGTACCTCATCGATCTTGCTCTGAGCTCTGCGTGTCCCGGTGGAGCGCGCTTCGTCTTCACGAGCTCAGTCGCTGTGCTTCGGAGTAAGTCGATCAACCGCATTTTCCTTCTAAAAGTATCTGAATTATTGGGTGATAAGACCACAGCACAGCGCATCCAGCACCGGAAGAGCTTATCCCGAACCCTGAGATCTCTATCGGACTTGGATATAGCGAGAGCAAATGGGTCGCGGAGCAGCTCCTTTCGGTGGCCGCGAAGGAAACGGGTCTTCGCAGCACCATCGTCCGCGTCGGGCAGCTCAGCGGCGATACACAAATCGGGGGATGGAATTTGAAAGAGTGGTTCCCTGCGCTGATGGCGACTAGCCAGATATTGAACTCCATCCCTGATAGAGATGAGGTGTGTATCCCCAAACTACCGACACATGAATTCGGAACCTGACCTTACTGTTCAAGCTGGTTACGTGGGTCCCTGTGGACATCGCAGCGTCCGTTCTGGTCGAGATGGCGATGGGGCCGTACGAACCCGTCTTACATCTCCTCTGCCCGCGCTCAATCCCCTGGAACACACTGCTCAGGCCCGTCGCTGAGAAGCTCGACGTATCTCTTTTGCCGTATCCCGAATGGCTGTCGCAGCTACAGACATTCAGCGACACCGATCATATCGACGCATCTCAATCGCCTCAGCACAGCGCGATGCTAAGTCTTCGGGAGTTCTTCCGCAGCGGGTATTTTGGGGACAGTGTGCCGCTTGATATGACGCGGGCTGTGGGGATCTCAGGCACGCTGGCGGGGTTGCAGGCGCCGGATGAGGAGAGCATCTGGAGGTCGATACGGTTTTGGCGGAAAGCCGGCTTGTTTGGCCCCAGTGATCAGTAGCTTTGTTCGCGGTGGTGAGGCGCAGAATCCTGAATACGCGTTCGCGCCTTTAAAACATCTGTGCACATGGATGTCCTCACGCAAATGCGAGAGTGTACCAAAGGGTATTCATACAGTGGCGTGAGTCTGAGGAGCATGGAGCCGACTTGTGACATGATCGAACAAGGATAATTAGAGTATATTGTCTATGCAAATCAATTCTATTTCAATCGAGAACAAGATCAATCGACTAGTAATATGTCCACGAGATCGGTTGAAAAGAAATTTAATGTCCTTGATATTTGGATCGAACAGACGGCAGAACGTCTACGCAGGCCTGTACTCGACAAGTGACCTCTCCACACAGTCCCAGAACTTGACGAACTTCAAGCCGGCGTGTTCACTGTATAGACATCAGTTATTTAAGCCTCGACCGTACCAACAGCACGGGGATACACGCACCCGAGGTTGATAAAGTCCTGCAACGTGCGCTCCTTCGAGTTGAACAGCGACAGCATGTGGATGTCCATCATGAACGGGCGCTGTCCGCCAGCACCATAGTAGTTGGGGTGCAATGGCTTCGGGATGTCCTGTGTCTGCGCCTTGGAGTCCAGGCTCGGCAGGACGTAGTCATCTGAAAACGGCCGCGATAATGATAATGCCCATTGGGGATCAAGAACGAGACTCACGAACGAGCACGCGGCTCTGCGGGCCCATGGCCTTGCGGACGTTCGTGAGTATCTGGATGCACTCGGCGTCGGGCCAGTCGTGCATGATCATGCGCATCTAGATCGCAGGACTATCGGTACGCTCACTCATGACAATGTCCGGGCCACTCACGTAGTACACGTCCTGGTTCGGCACCGGCGGCTCCTTAAGGAAGTCCATGGGGACGAACGAGATGCGTTTCTCGTTCAAGACGCTGGGACATTCCTGCGCAAAGTGCTGGACGGACGTCAGCTCGAGCCGCAGAGCAGTGACGGATGAAACATACCTGTTTCGCCTCTTCGATGACGTGAGGCTGGTCTTGTAGGGTCAGGCGGAGCGTGTGGTGTGTGTTTGCGACAGGGATAAGGACGCCTCCGACGCCGCCGCCGATGTCGCACCAAGTTGCTTCTGCAGGCAGAGAGCCGATTGGATAGACTGCGTAGGTGAGTATAAGCATGGGTCTGAAAGGAATTACCAGGCGGCATGCTTACATTCCTGAACACCGCCAGTTTCGAGGGCGGTCATTGCTCTGCCGAACATCTGGTGGATAGCCTAAGTTAGAGGCCCCGAGTTCTAAGCAAAGTAGAACTAACTTCGCTCTTATCGGGCTGCGTGGATGTGTAGAGTAATTAGATATCGCTACCACTTTAAATAAAAAATGTCAACGCACCCGTTCTGCAAGGTAACTGAAGAAGGTCTCGTCCGGCTTCTCCTTGCGCATCGACCAGCTGAATGGCGCTTTGGTCAGGGCGTTTGAAGGGCCGTATTCTGGGTCAGCCAATGTAGAGTACAGGAAGGGCCAGGCATTCTCGTGACAGGTGTCAGAAAATGTCGTAACAAGGGCTGCCAACGGAGTGGTAGAACGAATGGAGTGGGATAGGCGGTTGTTCGCAAACACGTCCTTCGACACTGTACACAGATCGCAGGTGAGACAATGGCTGAAGAATGAATAAGTAGACACACCTTCTTTGAAGCAGTGCTTCACGGAGAGCAGGCGAAGAATGCGCGAGAGCTTGTCTGCTGGCAGCTGAGTCTTCTCCGCGATAACGTCGATGTGCAATCCCTCCGGATGCCCATCAAGAACATCTGCGATCTTGCCCTGCGATGCGACGCCGAGGCACGCAGAGTCAATCGGGGCGTACGACCGCTGCAGTAAAAGATATTGATAAACACTCTCGAAAAATTGCATAGACCTACAGCGATCATCGACAAGGCCGTCGGCATCAAGGTCGAGCAGAGCTGGAAGCAAGCTGACTCCAGAAGGCGCATAGAGCGCAGCAGCTCCGGAGCGACCGCGCGGTTGTCATCGACGGGCTTGTCGAGTGATGGAATGCGACCGGATTCTTGCTCCCAAGTGTTCATGGCATTTTCTGCGGCGGTGGAGATGATCCCAATCAGGGCGCGAACGTTCTGCCGTTCGACAGACTCGGGGATGGCGGCAGGCATCGTTTTAGAAAGTGCCAAGCTAAATGTAAATGGAGGAGCGTATCTCGGAAAGTAGAGATGTCAGATACGTAGGAAGGCCCGACATCTTTATAAGTGCGCCCTCCGAAGAATCATGCCGTCTGGGCAAGATGGTCAGCAATTTGTCGGGTCCGGGGCATCAAGCTAGGCCGAGTTGATCTACACCATCCAGACGGGCTGCAGTTGGAGAACGATCAGTGATCTTCAGTGATCTTCTCGGGCCTACGAACGTGCAGACATCATTCCGCAGTGGTCACCGCGGGCGCTGCGTCGCTGCGCGGCACTATCGGTGCATTGTCTGTTGTGTTCTTGTCATCAATATTATCCTCCCGATCTCATTTCCGCAACCGCAACGGACACTAAACACGGTGAATAAGAGCGTGGAAGACACCCAATTGATTGCCTTGTCGTTCAATTGCAACATCCGGATCGGACGCATGACATAGCGCGTTACGTCACGCGAAATTTACACGACGCATCCGTCGTGGTCATTCTCGATTATTGGGAGACGACGCATTCGGGATTGCTTCCCTACCGCCAGTCAGTGAGCAAACTTTCGACATACTGGACGGAGAGACTGGGGAAAACATGGGCCAAGATGACGCATAGTATGCGACTCGGCAGTAAATCAGAATTAATAGGGTATGTATGGCGTGACGGTGGAAGGCCCTCAGAAAGACAAGTCAGGGGGTTGACTGCCGCTCGGGCGATATTTTTTTAAAAGGTAATCCTAGAGCTTGTAACAGGTTGAGGCAACTCATCAGCGAAAGTGATTGTGACTTGGATTGCGGGCGCGTACCATCTAAGCATGCCAATCGTCACGAGCGTCAGCCTGATGCAGGATGCGTGTCATCTTCTTCGGATGGTGAATACGCCTGTACCTCGTCCCCGGTCAAAGAGTTCTGAGCTGCCTGCACTGCTGCCCAATCCTCATATCCACATAGCGACGGCAAGGCATCCCAGATCTCGCGTTGTATGCCAGCCCAGTACTCATCTATACGTTTCTTGATAACTTCGCAGCCTGTATTGGACGCGGTCAATCGGCCGAATGATGGCGAAAAAAAGTCCTTCTCGACAAGTCGCCGAATCCGGAGCTCGTTAGCCTCAACCCATGTCGCTGTCACAGAACAGCAATTGTCTTCTGAACATTTCCAGTTGCCCTTCGAGTCGCGCTGATCAGCGGTAAATAATAACTTGTCCGCTTTATGACCATTGATCAGTGCTGCGTCCACAGTGTTCATCAGCTCGTCGCGGAAAATGGCACAGGTACATCGCGTGGCAGTTGACGCTGAGCTGGTCGATGGATCCATGATGTCTTTGACAGGGAACAGGCTCGACATGTAGCAGGCTGTTGGGAGGATGATTGGAACGTCATACTGTTTGGCAAGTTCGACAGCATACAGAGTATCCAGGTCGTCGGGGATATAGCGATCATCTTGATCCGCCATTGAGGACATCGTAGATGGAAATATCTCCAAAAGCATTTCAATAAACTCTTCGCGCAGATCTTCAATGACGTACTTCGTTGACAATTTCAGGACCGCAGCCAAGATCTCAAACGTAGGCTCGGATTTCCTTCGAGCGTACCTACGGAACAATTGTATTATGAGTTATGGTGGAATGACGAACGCGATAGGATCGACACGTACTGTCTGAAATGTAACGCCTTTAACAAATGGTATATCTCCTCCGGATCATCGTGAAGCTCAACAATAGAAAGGCCTTCAAACGTTTCGCTCTGCGTTGGATCGACCATCCTGAACATCTCCCGGAAAACAGGCGAATTCAAAGAAAGTATGCATTGACCGACACAGAACCCAATGTCGTGGCACACAAGGACGATATCGCCGCGTTCAAGCCAGAGCTCCGGGTGGCGAGTCCAAGTAGTCGACGTCCGAGATGTAGCTGCTTCGTCAGCTTCAGATTCACCGCAGCCTTTGATGGGAGCGTCAGTGACTATGTCAGGAATCCGAGAAGGACTTGGTGGTTGATTCGAGTCTACATCCATGGGCGAATGAGGGTATAGGTGTACTTGGCTTGACGGGGTTGACTGCTTTATTCGAAGACTGGGTGGTCTGTTGAGTTCAGCATCAATTTTCAGAAAAAAGACGAAGAAGAACTACCAAAAGACGACGTGTGAACGATGTACTCGGTGCAGAACAGCAGCGTTTCGGAATGGCTCGGTGCTAAAGCTTGACGTGGTTTACCTGCACACATGCAATCGAGCTCGTTACCTCACGAATGAAGCGCACGTACACGGATGCGCCGAAGACGTGCAGTTCCGGTCCTAGTTAGACGGTTCGATAATCTGAACCGAAGTGAGTTGAGGAAGATGCAAGTCGAAGTGTACTGTATGTCCAGTCAAAGAAACTCCAGACTATAGTTCGCACAAAGACCCGGGCCGAGCCGGTCCGGCTAAAGGATACTCGAGTATGCATGCTTTCACAAATACATCGTTGCTTTGTCCCGCTGCGTTCTAAGGTCCGCTTATCGACATCTTTCAGCGTTTGACTACTACAGTACTATCATCGCTGACATTGCCCTTCGAAATCTAGCATGGCCTTACCTGCAAAGCGTCGTCGACAAGACGGACCAGATAGCCACGTGTGTCGGGTTCGACACCCCAAACTGTGGCTAGAAGACGGCGATATTATCCTCGTATGCAACTATACGGGATTCTGTGTTGCCCGCAGCATCCTGACTTTGAATTCGCCGAAATTCAGAAACATATTCGAGTTTCAACGTCGCAGTGAGAGGGAACCCCACGAAAGCATCCCCATCGTGCATCTACATGATAACGCAGACGACATGGAGAGTTTACTTATGGCGATTCATTTTAGGCAGTAAGTCTTCCGTTATTTTATCACTTTCTTCGTGAGAACTTGATCTAAGCATGTTACAGGTACGGCCAACTCAAATCCGAGCCTTGTTACGATATTCTCGCCAGGTTGCTGAAAATGTCCACGAGGTACATGGTTGATAGTTTGCGGGAAGAAGTCATCGACATCCTGGCTATCATTTTTCCTTCGCGTTTGGACAAGAACTACGGCAAGCGCTACGTTCCTGTGGACTTCGATAACTCAGAAAAGCTGCGGATGGTACAGCTGGCTAGGAGGACCAATGTTCCGTTAATCCTTCCACATGCATACTACCTTACCTGCTCCCTTCCGCTGGAGAAGGTCACCGAATTTTCACTAGACGACCTTGATTCGGAGGACTACGATGACAGCGTATCCGACCGAACCCGCTGGGACTGCATTTTATTCCGACACAAGTTCGCAAAGGCCGTCTCCGAAATTCTGGAAGAATGTAATTCTTCAGCTGATAGCCCATGGAAACTACGCACTACAGATGGCCGTTGGACGTGTGGTAGGGACGATTGTGCCGGGGTGCGAGACGCGGTAAAGGAGGAGACGGAGAATGCATTTCGATTTCCGGAACGTCATGGGGGCGACGTCTTCGATTCAATCCCATTTAGCGGCCATGATCTGTGCGCAGCGTGTAACAAGCGCATGGACAAACATTGGTGCAGTGTGAAAGACAAAATCTGGGCCACCCTGCCGTCTCTATGTGGGTTTAAAGATTGGGACGCTGTGTCGGATGCACAAAAAGCCACGTCTCGCAGGGAATAGGCTAGTTTTTTCCCTTTCATTTGATGTCGTGATGTCGTGGATATGTAAGTGCAACTGTTTGGCTGGAATTCCTGTCACTGACACTTATCCACTGCAGGTCATTCAATATGACGGGCTATTCTATGTTTAGCGTGTACCATACGCTATTAGGCACTCAAATACCAGGTAGATTACCCCAGAGCATGCCGCCACCAATCCATATGTCGCACTTGTGCTGGGCGATCTGCGTGCAAGCTACCCCTGGCGATACATAGTACGTTACGAGTCGACGTCAGCGCTAGCCCCAAACCGAACATCAAGAACAATGTGTCTTATTCGACGAGAGATGGTGGACAGAGTTCACCCGCAGAATGCGACTTGGTCAGTACCTGGCGCTCGACCTTGCCTTGATCATCTGCAGGGAACAACATTGCCGATGGGTGTCATTCGGAATAAACTGCGGCCGTTTGACCAATATCGGACGGCCGTATTACCGCGGAGACGATAGATGTACCAATAATCCCGCAATAATTCGAGCAGAACTGCACACAGCCAGGTATGTTTTCATGTCCGGGAGAGCATGTCATGATGCATGATGCATGATGCATGATGGCCCAGTGTTCCGATGTCAGTGTTAGACGCAGGCGCCAGCAAAGATGAAACGGCGCATACCATTCGACGGATCTAGATCATCGAGCAAGGCCATCACACTGACCCGTATGTCTATGCCCCTACGCAGATCCAAGGTCTGCACACCCTCTCGACACGTTCGCAGCCCGCCTGCAAGCGCCAAGCAGAGAACACCCTATCTGGCGCTGGCCCAGTCCGGAGTCGCAGCGGCCGCTTCCCATGTCATCGTCAAACACAGAACCACGCAGGGTTCTCCGGCCCGTTTTGGGCTCCACCATGCGTGTGCGAAGTCGAAGCCTGCGAATGTGCCCCCGCACCCGCGTCTCGTCGCGACCCGCCAAGCGGGCTGCTGCCGCACTCGCAGGGATACCCGAAGTGCCTCCGCGCTTGTAACACAACTTTACTTTGTAAGAGGCAGGCGCATACGCGTTGGCAGGGCAGGCTCGTTGACATTAACAGATGGCAGCCAGTCTCACACCGGCCGCTGCAAGATTCGGGCGCCGAAAGTGCCGGTCGACAAGCTTGCGGCCCGCTCGTGCAGATCATCTGTGGTATTGTATCATCATTATCAGCGCGTGGGCGGTAAGCAAGACAGAATGGAACTAGCGAACGAACAACAAGCAGCAAAAGCAAGAACCCAAAGAACTAGGAATAAGACTTATGGGGTGGGGTGGAGGAGGTAGCCAGTAGTAAGCGGAGGTATACAGTAGATCATACATACAACAGTCCATCTGTGTATACAGCGTGTAGGTGCCTGTCCAGCCTTATCTACAACCGCGCTGCCTAGGATCAAGTCCTACAATTAACAGGCATGGGGAGAGGATGGGGAGAGGTCTCCAAATGCAGGCCTCCGGGATGCAAGAATTCGAAGGCCGCAGATACCCAGCAAGAGCCAAACCGCAGGACGAGATAGGAAAAAGCATGGGAAGGATCACTCCTCAGGCCCGGCGAACCCGTACGGCGACCCGTTGTACGGGTTGTACCCCGCGCCGCGCACGGCGGCGGGGATGAGGTTCTGCGGATCGGACGGGCGGAACGTGCGCTGCGGCAGCGCGGTCGGCGGCGCGGGGAAGGCAGAGAGCGAGGGCAGCGTGCCGCCGCTGCTGCTGCTCGTGCTGCTCGGCGGCTGCGGCGTCGTTGCGCGCGGGGAGAGGAAGGGCGCGGGCGCGGGCGGCAGCGGCGCGAGTGCGAGCGTGGTGTGCGAGGACGTGCGGCTGTGTGTCTGCGAGGGCGGGAGGGGGACCGCGGCGGGCGGGAGGCCGAGCGGCTGCGGGAGCGGGCGGGGCGAGGCGACGGGCGAGGGGTACGCGGTGGAGAAGGACGCGGTGCTGTCGTAGCTGGAGGTGCGCGAGTGCGCGGGCGAGGCGTAGCGGGGTGGGCTGGAGACGATGGCTTCGGACGGGAGGAGGGGTGGGGACTGGACTGGTGGTGAGGTAGGAACGGAGGATGCGGCGGTCATGTACGTCGAGTGCAGATTTGAGTCGGAGGGGAGGGGAGGCAGAGGAGGGCGATATGGCTTGGCGTTGCGTTTCGTTGGCGAGTCTTTCGGTGTCGGCGGGGAATATGCAGTGAAGGGCTGCATTGGTGTCCCGGATCAACAAACAGCCAGATAAACGGAACGGTTCCACTCACATTCTCCCGCCGCGACATCGGGGTCGGGGGGACGACTTCCAGGCTGGCACGGCGATTATCCGTGCTACCCGTCTCCCGCCTGCTCTCCCATTTGCGTCCCTGCTCGTGCCCATTGTGACTCGCGCTTCCACTCGCGGTGCGCATGCTCGCGCTCGCCAAACTCCCTGGCTTCATGCCCGGGCCTGAGCGCCGCGAGCCCGAGCTGCCCGTCAAAGCGGACCCGTGCGTCGCACGCGTGCTCAACGGCGACGAGAGCATCGTTGACGGTGCGCGCGACAAGCGCGTTGGCGACACCATCGACGTCCCGCGTGACCCGCTGGTCGTCGGCGTCCACTGCGAGCTGAAGTCCTCATGCCCCTCGCGCGCGACGAGGATAACGCTCCGTTTGCTCGCGCTGATGTTCATCACGTCGTCGTCGCCGTCCTCCGCCACCGACGCATAGTCCGCGCCGCGCGAGCCCCCGAGCGCGCTCATGACATACGCAAGCAGCATCGCGGCCTTCGCACGCGTCCGCGCGGTGCCACTGCCCGTGCCCGTGCCCGTGCCCGTGCCGAAGCCGCCCAGGTCGGGCGTGCCGTCAGGGGCGGGCGACGGAGCGGCGGAGGGGCGCTTCGCCTCCTCCGACACGAGGTCGTCCAGTTCGTGGCTCGCGTCGCCCGCGCGCTCCCCGTCGATCGTGAACGCCATCGGCGCGGCCTGCGACTTCACCGACACGACGCCCGGGCGAAACATACGCCGCATGGCCCGCCGCGCGCGTGCGCTGATGCCCCGCGTGCTCTTTGCGCTCAGCCGGCTGCCGCCGCTCGCGAGGGAGACCTCGCTCCCGCGGCGCCCCTTCGTCTCCAGGAGCGAGTCGTGTGCGGCCTCGTCGCCTGTGGAGCCGGAGCGCTGGTGTACCGGTCGACGGCGACGCCGGCGGCGTCTGTGGTAGATCCATGCGGCGCCGAGGCTTGTGATGAAGACGAGCGCGACGATGACGGGCGTCAGGATCTGCATGGTGGTCCAGCGTCTCGACTCCGATGCTGTGGGAGCAAGGTATGAGTTTCGGTAAATCACTAGACATGTGGAAATATGTTATCTAGAACGAACGCTTATGGTTCTGTTCAGAAGCTCAAAAGCTTCCTTTATCCGGTTCCACGGACAAGAGCACGCGAGACAAGGATCCACCGTCGTTGAGCAAGTGCGAAAGAGTGGGACTCACATTTCACGGCCTGCGCCAAGTCGAACCTGCCACTCTTCGTGGGGGAATCGTACGCCCACCGGGGGACATGCGCGCTATCTGCGACCCCATGGTCTGGATAATCTTCCCAGACCGCACTCGGGCATTCCGCTGCCCAGGTCGGATAATCTGGGAGGATCTCGCTGGACGCAGAGGACGACGCGTTGCAGAGCGCACACGCGGAGAGAAGGTTGTACATGACCGTATTGCTGCAGATATCAAGTATGTCAGGTCATGTGACGCGTACGGATTGAGGGAAGCGAAAGGGAGCGACAAGAAAAGTCACGGCGGACGGTTGCAGGAAAGGAAATGGCAGGACAAGAAGCAGTGGGAATGGGAATGGACCGGACGCGGGGCCTGGATGGACATATCCGGACGTTGGAATTCGAGCGCGAGGAAGCGGCAGAAGCGTCGGAGTGAGCCCGGCAGCACTACCTCTCGCGCCTGTCAGTCCCATGCTCCCGTCCCCTGGTACAGATATAGCCCGATAGCGCGTTCCAGCCCGGATAAAATTCCCGGCGACGAGGATAGCAAAGGCTCCGGAGCGCGAGCGCGCACGTAGGGCGGAGGTGACCGACGATGACTGCGGAGGAAGAATAGACTCACCAGCTGCAGTTGTCTCCGGCTGGTGGTTGCATAGGAATATGCTCAAACAAAATTCGATATAACAGCAACGGGTGGGGCGCACCTTGGGTTGTATTCAGCGTGCCGCCGCACGGCGCGGCCAGGTTCTGTGCAACGGTGCATGGTGTGTCTCCGTCCTTGTTGTTCAACTGTTACGCAACCAAGGATCGTCCCATACAACCCAAACCATGTTAGTCCGCAGCAAGGGCTAGAAAGTGCCCACGTACGCTCGCGAATTCGTCGGTGGTGCATGTGTTGCTCTATGTGTCTATCAGTCTCGGCGCACTTCACCGGATGTTAGAGCGAGACCCACCGACTGTGCGCTTACTCCTCGGACCGATAGTAACAAGGCGAAAGATGTTGCATACAAGAGTCGCGAGGACGACGGCGTCGTCATCACATAGGGTGCTCGTAGACGCGAACGAGATGAAGAGGGAGAAACAAGGAGTGGAGGAGGGGCAGCCAGGGCGGGCGCTCGCGCTGACAGCGGTGGCGCTGTGCGGTGAGAGAGTAGGTCGCGAAGCAGAGGCGGTCAGAGGATGGAGGCGCGCATAGGGATAATTTGGGGATGATATGCCATGGACGTTGATTCCTGAAAACGGTGGTGGGAGGCGATGTCCTCGAATCTGATCGTCCTCTCCTTCGGCGCTTGTCAGTAAATAATGTGCCTTCACCTCAGCTTGCCGTAAGCGATATGGTCATATGGATCAGCCATCGTCTCGACATCTTCTGACCGCCCGCGGTCGAGGCTTCTACGGTTCAGATTCGTCACGATCACATACTTTCCTTTTGTTTTCTGAAAACAAGGCTCCTTGTATCGTCACAATCATACGCCTCCAGGAAACGGAGATTGTCTAGGACTTACAGTAGTGTGCGGTGGTGGCTCAGGACCATGTCGGACGCCGTGGGGACGGACGAGCGCCACGACGCCGGATATGCCTCCGCATCTTGGAGATCTGCTCGACAATCTGACTAAGCGCCCTGAAGTTCAACATTCGACGATGACAACGTCGCAAAGAAACCGACATCTTCTGTTCTGCCACTGCACTTTGCCAACCCACCGGGATTAAAACGTGAGGTGCGCTGGGTCATGTGCCTATGCCGTTCGAAGCGATTATATGGACAATCTTCACTGCACATGTACCCTCACCACGAGTGTAAAGCTCCCAATCCGTGCCCATGAACCCAGGACAACTCGGATGGGAACAAGTGGAGCCTACAGATAAACTCGTCATACAGCTTCCCCGCCTTTTCTCAAGAAAGTTTATATGACATCTTCCAATCAGCGCCCACAAGGACCGCAGTATTCAGCGGCCCTGCATGGGACCTGCCAGTGCATCCGCTTGCGGCCACGTTCCGTCGAGATGTTCGTTCATTCTACACGTCGTTCTTGCATCCGCAGCTCGGTATCGCAGTAGCCGTAATACTCGCGACCCCGCCCATTTCTCGCAGCTCCATCCGATGCAACGCTGTGAGCACGGCATCCTCTAGCGTGCTGGTAAAAGTACGTCATATGTACTAGCATGGCATCCGTCCCGTGCCACACAGCACTGAGCAGACCCTTTTCAAGGCTGTAAACCTATGATCCATTCGCGACAATGTTTCCGTTGGCCCCGTAACATTCCCGACGGAGGCATTGCCCGGTGATTATGGAGTCGACGATCCTCTAACACGTTTTGTTTTCCGCGACATCATGCACGGAGCAAACGATCTCAGCGCTCGCATCTCTCGGCGCGAGGTCTGTAAGGCATCGGAGGTCTCTATGCTGATGGTGCTCCACCGGCTCCGATAGCCTACAAAGAGTTCTTTTCAGAATGCTCGGAACGTGCGGATCACCGAATACGACCTGGTATCGCGCCGCGGGCTTGTTAGCTGACTGATTTCTTGCCCGCATCGACCCACTCTGCCCGTCTAGATCTCATCGGCATGCTAGCCAACCGCTCATCCTGCCACTCGAACTGTGGCACGAAGTTTTTCAGCCCCGTTCGATTGCAGCACTCCGGCACGATCTCACGTTATCCTGTCTCGGTACGTCACCCTCCAGCTTCACAAATCCAATGCAAGATCGCACACCCCGGTGCTATCGCGGCTCCGACCCGAAGGCCAAGTCCGTATGTTTTCCTCCACGTACGGCAAGGTCGTCTCTCCATCTTAGTATTATTATTTACTTTAGCGACTCCGTGTCGGCGAACAGGTCCAGGCCCGAAGCTGCTAAGGTTAACTTCCCCGCCGCCTCGTGTATAAGCATCCATCGACCCATGGTCGTCCGGGCCGCCGTCCGATCTAGACCCCGCTTCTAACTATAATATGGTGCGGGACACCTAGTCCCCGCTACTTTTGGACAGTGGCCAAATCGGCCGCGCCGGAAAATTTTTTCAGATATGGTCTCGGATAAGGTTGATTTCGACCCACAACGCTGCCAGGATGCAGGCTGGCACTGACTCCAGCCGATTCCGGTGCAATTCTGCACTCCAGATGTTTTTCTTGGGTGGGTGAGTGCGTTAGGCCCCATCCCAATTGGGAAGGTGACACGTGCATGTATACCATATATGGTATATGCTTACGTGGAGTGGCCAAATCCGGCCCCCCGGAAATATTATCTCCGTCAGTTTTGAGCGCACGGACAAATGCTCTTGTAGGATTGTTCCTTCCCTCAAACGGAGCGTTTCTGCAAGAGGGATAAGAAATCGGGCGAAAAGTCGCCTTCCTAATCGGGCTGTACAAAAGTAGCGGTGACTAGGTGTCCCGCACCATAGCGCCACAGCAAAACAGCACTTGAGGAGCTACTCGGGGACGTCTCTTCTGCGCTCCGCATCGTCCCCTGCTCACCTACAAACACAAACGAGCATCGCGCTCGGCCCGTAGCTCCAAGTCGTTCACAGCGCCCTTCTATTTTCATCGAGCGCGCCACGCTACCGCCATGGCACCTTGGGTGCTTCCATGCGCCCCAATTGCAGTAAGCCAGTTCGCCCTGCGGCGTCTGCGGACACAGGGCGGGCCCTTCCCCAGGACAGTTCATTTCGCGCAGCGCCCGGCGTACTAGATGATATCCGCAGCTGTATGGTACTCGGTGAGTGGGCCAGATACATGCGGTCCCTCGCCTTGGCTTGCTGATAACAAGGATGGCTGAGCGCAGACTCCGGTTTGCGTATGTGGTATAACGCCACAGTAGTATATGGCCATCCGGCGCGCCGGCCAGGGCGCTTCCGGGCTGGTGCGCACTCCATCTGTCTACACACGAGTATTATGATATCGCCCCCGTCCCACGCCCGGCGCCATGACACGAGGCCCACGTCGCAACACGAGGCACGCGACGTTGGGCGGTATACATCACCAGGACGATAAGGCTTGCAGCCGCGAAGAACGTGATCGACAGATGGGTGATGCTGCCTTGGTGGGTGCCGCTGTATGTATAGGCGTGGGCGCGGCAGTACGTCCGTGGCGAGCCGTCTATCATCTTCCAGGAACTTTGCTTGATTCTTTCACTCACTCATTACAATTTAAACTGAAGGCGGGGATATCTGATCGGACGCGTCTTGTTATCCCCGCGCGGCGTGATACGGGTGGTATGCTGGGTCCCTGGAAACAGTTTGCCTAGGGATCGATATCAAGGCCTGTGGTCGGATGGAGATACCCTTATAACCCCACAGCATTCGTGCGAAGACACTCGCCCTCCATACCTCGGTATCCCCGTGGACTGTATGTGCATCTGCCATCGTATGCCTGATGCGCCTTTATGTCTGATGCGAGGATGCGGTATATCACCTCTTTGTTATTCGGCTATCTGACACCATACCATAAGCTTCTTTTTTGTAGGATTGTTTGCAGACAGATGCACACGAGTTGAAAAAGCCAGAACAAGACTTTCGAGTACGACGCTGGCGTGCATGGGAGACACTAGTCTCCTTAAGCAGACTGAAGAAGATGATAGTCGATCTAGACATTGCCGTCATCCAGCCAAAGCTCCGGATGTCGATTCCATGCTGTTTCTTCTAGTCTGTCCGGTCTACGATGCTTCGACGAGCGGGTAGGCATACTTCATGCGGCTCCCGCTGATATTGACCTAAATCTCCGAAAGTGAGCACGGTGCGGATGACATGTAACTTACAAGAAAGGCTGCTATGAAGCATAATCATTTGCATCCTTTCGAACAATCATTAGAGTGGAAATTAACCTACTTCCGAAAATGAAGCAGACCGAATTGTGCGACCTGACAAACAGGTAAGTTAGTTGTTAGCGACGTTGATGTTCAAGCGACAAGTCGAAATTCTACTTCAGGCACTTGGAGGCATCGTTGACCGGTCCGCCCCCGGCCCGTATGCCAGATGCTTATCAGAGTTGTATCAGAGTGCAGGGCAATATATCACCTCTTTCTTGAGTCTCAACGTTCAACGTCTGTAGACCAGCGCAGGCAGACTGGTTTTCTTGACTTTTCCATCCATCGACGCAGATTAATTGAAGTGGACTGGAGCAGACTAGGCGGCGGACATCGCGTCAGGGTAAGTCATCCTCCATACAACTTCGTCTTGGTATCCTGTCTCTGCACAGAACTTACATAGCTTTCAGCACACAGCCGGTATGCCCCCATAGCCCACCGCTCGACATGCTCACACAACCTCCCGCTAAACGCTCTCGTGAGGACGATTCTGAGGTACTGGCTTGGACGCGTCACCCTGACCTCTGGCTTGCGCGAGGCGATATCGTCCTCGTATGTGACGCGACTGGATTTTGTGCGAGCCAGTGCATCCTGGCATTAAACTCGACCGTCTTCCAAGACATGTTTGCGACTGCCAATCCGGCTCAAAACGAGGTGTTCGAGGGTCTGTCCGTCGTGCGACTTCACGATTCTGCTGAGGAGATGTACCATCTTCTCAAAGCCATGCATTTCAGACAGTGCGTTTCATATCATCGGCCGGTTGATACATGTCTGAACCGTTCCGAGTCATTTAGGTACATACAGAAGAAGTCAAAGCCCTCCTTCACGGTGCTCGCAGCGGTCCTGAAGTTATCAACCAAATACATGATCGACGACCTGCGCGAAGAAATCGTCGATACGCTTTCCTCTATCTTTCCGTCATCACTCGCTGCGTGGCGCGTTAACGAACGTGATTACTTTCCCATGGATATCGATAATATGTATGCCGTTGAGCTCGCCAAGACGTACAACATTCCCATCATGCTTCCTATGGCATTCTACCTGTCCTGTCTCTTGAATTTAGAGGAGCTCGCAGACCCAGCAATCAGTCTTGCCTCAAACGAGATACGATGGGCCTGCGCGATTTTTCGCGACAATCTCATGGGCACCATCCAAACAGCCATGAATAGTAGCCTTGTCGCCGAGACATGGCTATTTCGGAAGGGCTTTCGGTCAAACGGCGATTGGCCATGCGCTGAGGATTCATGTGTCTCTATATCCGGCAATGCTTGGCGACAGGTTGCGGGCAAGTTCCAGCGGCTGGGTATGGGTGATGTCCTCTCTTCATCAATCCTCCGAGACTGCAGCAGTTTGCAGGGACACTGCGACGTCATCAAAAACCACATGCGACAGTATTGGGATGGTGTGCAGAAGAGAATCTGGGACGATCTTCCATCACTCTGTGGATTTGCAGATTGGGCAGCGGTCGAAGCGGCCCAGGCAGCTTCAATGGCGACGAAAACTCAGGAGAACTCATCGACATCGGATGCATGACCTACGCGACTTTGTTTGGTCTTTGCAGCTTTGTTATTGCCTATTTGACTGACTTGCGCATTCTCAGACACGCTACACGGCGGCAAGGATTCCATCGTACCACATCCACGCTCGCGTCCCACGCCGGAGCACCCAGATTGCATTTCGAGCGATTTGTATATTAATCGCTCGGAGTTTTTTGTATCCTATGATGGTTTGTACAATGCTGAGCATATAGACTGTGATGCTTTGATACTAATATGTGCCCCGTTGCGCCGCATTAGTAGCAAGTGGGCCCCAGAGATTCTGTCTTGATCTAAAAAACTTCGAGTGGTTGCGTCACAAAGGTTGACCGTGTTATATATCCTAGACAGTACTTGTATCACTATATTTTCTTTTCTATCTATGCTGTCATTTCTAGACGCCTGCATCACAAATGGGAGGCGTTGGAAATGCCTCTCCCGCCGGGCCGGCTCCGGGCCGTTCGTAAGTTCAATTCATCTCAAGTTCGACGCCGCCACGAGCTGTTCAAGTTCTGTCGTCGACGTTGCTATTCTTCTACAGTGCCACTTTGATCTGACTTTTGGCGAACCCGCTGCACTTCCGTTACACTTGGAAAGCTCTTCGCTCGTTCTCGTACAGTCTTGTAAACCTCTACCGCTTTTGCCTCCGAGTCACTAGTCGCTGGCAACTATGGCACCGAAGCGCTCTAACAAGAGACGCCGGGAACTTGAAGACGAGCCTGGACAGGCTGAGAGCGGAGCTCCTACGATGCCGACTGCAACGCAAACGTGGGTCCCCTATCCTGAGCTCTGGCTGGAACACGGCGACATCGTACTCGTATGCGACAAGATTGGTTTTCGCGTCAGCAAGTGCGTCTTGGCGGCCAACTCGCCGATGTTTGCAGAGAAGGTCAAGGCCGCTGCCGCTCATGGCGAGATATCCGAAGGGCTTCCGGTTGTATACCTTGAAGACTCTGCAGAAGACATGTATCATGTGCTGAAAGTGTTGCATTTGCGACTGTAAGTTCTCCTTCCTAACAGCTGGTTGATAACCGATAGCCTCATCCTTATGATAAAGAGACGTCCATCGGGCAGAGTTTGGGGCACTCCCAGCGTTTCTCAAGCTATCCAGCAAGTACGGGTTTGCCCATCTGCGAGCGGACACCGTCAATGCTCTGACCACGCTCTTTCCCTCTACTCCCATGTCGTTTCGCTCCGACTTGAAGCACCTTCCAAAGGATATTGATCCCACCCTTGCGGTCGAACTCGCCAAAGAATACGATATCCCTGCTATTCTTCCCGCTGCATGCTACTTGTCTGCTCTACTGCCTGCCAAGAACATCATGAACCCTACTTTCAGCTCGGCTGGTCATCCTGCGCGATTTTCGTGCATCATGTTCCGCGACGAGCTTATGAACGTTGTGGACAAGATGTTGAGGGACAGCGACATCGCGTACATATGGGAAGATTACTCGCATGAGGACTATTGCTCGGAAGACGAGTGCCGCGAGTCGCGGCTTGCCCACGCCCTGCGCTTCGAGACAGAGGTCCGACGACTTGAAGGCAACATTTTTGATGAATCTTTGTTTCTGCCGACGGATGCAGCCCTCACAAGCGAGAGCATACAGAGAAAGCTTACTCGCCACTGGTGCAATGTACAGCAGAAAATCTGGGATCATCTGCCGTCACTTTGCGGATTTAATGATTGGGCTGCGGTCAAAGCTGCTCAAGAGGCTTCGTTGAAGACGACAAATTAGAAGCGTCGAAGCGCATGACCCTATGCTAGGTGAGGCTCATCGTTCATAACACCATGTGCTTGACTAATCAGATATTTCTGTGATCTACAGCTCCCCGCGCAATTCCCGCGAAACACGCTAGCGTTCAAGTTGACAAGCTATATGGCGAACCCGCCAGTCCCGACCCGAGTCAGTCTTTACGCAAAGGTTCTATGTAGTGCGCCACCTTGTTCTGTCGGTCCGGTATCTTGTTCCAGCTCTGTGTTTCGTTGATCTGGAAGGTTTGTTCCCCACCCCACATGAAGAAGCTCTGAATCGCACAACATGTTATGCTAGGTGAGGCTCATCGCTTCTAACACGCATCCACATGGCTTATCAGATGTATTACGACCATCTGCGGTTTGTCCAGAACCGCGCTACTAAGTATCCAAGATAGCAAGCTACATAACAAAGCCCGCTATCTCCAAACACCTGTCTATACGCAAGGATTTTTTGTACACCTCGTTGTCCTGTTGGTATTTGTTTCGACTCTGATGTAGGATTCGTTGTATTCGTCTTCGTGTTAGTGTTATACCATCCACGGTTTTCAAAGTCATCGGGCAGTGTCCTTACTGTCGCGCTATTTCCCGACATACACTGCACATTGTTCTGTGATCGGTCATCTCGGCGGAAGACAGACATGGCACATATGATGATGTTTCGCGGGGCGTCGAAGTATTGTCAACTGGAAAGTGATGCACATAGTACATACCGGTCAACGCAGAGCTCCATTTACACTAGGCAAAGTATCGTCAATTACTGTCCTTTATCTCGGTCTCGAGCCAATGCGGCCTTCTGCGCATCATTGACAGCCTCCCAGTCCGCAAATCCACATACTTTAGGAAGTTGCTTCCATATTGCGCTCTGAATTGAGTATAGATAATTACGTGAATCGTGGTTGCAGCAATCGTGATCGGAGTCTGTCCAAGTGCGAAGCAGCAAGAAAACATCGCACTCCAGACGTCGGATTGTCTTTTCGTGGTGGGCTTTGAGATCTTCCGAGCGCCCGCTACATGAGCATCCATGCCACTGTCTGTTATCCATATGCGACCATGGGCTTCGAGGTTCCGATGAGTATGGCATGGAATGGGGACCCGAATCTGCAATAGCGCGGATGTATATGTCCTCAATGGCACCCATGAGATCGTCCCGAAAGGCCATGCAGAGCTGCCGCGTGGAATAATCGACGAAGCTGTCCGTGGGGTCAAGGATCCTTCGCACACCAAGCAACGCAGATTCGTAACATGCAGCGGGAAGGATGCATGGGATTTCGCACGTGCGGCTCAACTGGACGGCCTGGAGGGGGTCTATGTCATCGGGACAGACGTATCGAAAAGGACTGAACATGGACGGTGTACGTGAATGTTCGTAGGTATCACTGCGCGACGGGAAAATCATGGCAAGGATGTCGATCATGTCCGCACGGAGGTCGTCGATCATGTACTTTGTTGACATGCGAGTGATACTCATGAGCAGATTCCAGCTTGGCTTGGATTTCTTCCTACCGAATCTGAAAAAAATCTGTCGAAAAGCTTCTCGAGATGAGATGAGAGAATACTGACTGTCTGAAATATATGGCCTTCAGCATGTTCAACACATCATATTTGCTGTCCGGAAGGTGCACGACAGCGCAACCTTTGAAGACTTCTTCGTGAGACTTATCTCCTAATGCGAACATGCCTTCGAACACCTTGGAGTGCAGAGATAGGACTCCGCGGCTAACACGGTACCCTACCGCATCTGCAACGAGTATAACGTTTCCGTCCTCCAGCCATATCTCAGGTGCGCGTTCCCAGTGTCCGAACGCTGGCTTCAGCTGGGCTTCATCTGCTTGGGGGCACCTTGGTGTATTAGAAGGGTCTTCATTGTCGGAGAGCGAGACTGTTTGCGTGTTCACAGATTTCCTCTGTGGTACTTGCCTGCGCACAGGAGATGGCCATTCTGCTTCCCTAAGTTTCAACGTCGATGGGGAGCTGAAGAAGATCATGATTCCCGAATCCCCAATTAGGAGTTGTCTTGACCTCGCAATGTTCTGCACGATGCAGGTCCTGTATTTAAAGAATTTCGGTATGTATCATAACCATGATTAGACGAAATGAGAGATCATTGCTTACCTGTGAGACTGAACTGACTATAAGATGGTAAGGAGCTGATAAGAAGAGCGCGGTCACGGTCGCGTTTCTGCCTGCCCTAAACACGACGCGCTTACCATGTGACAATGGCGGCAAATGCCGGTTGGTTTGGCCATTGTCTCCGCGTCCTCCTCGACGTTGTACTGGAACGTTTGTTCTTCATCCCACATTTCTAACGCGTTTTGTGTTGGCTCGTAGGCTTCGTTACGGGCAGTGCTCTCTGACTGTCACGAAGCGTGGACCCCCTAAGACGCCTTCCTGGCGGTTCCGAGCATGTTCAACGCAGAACAATAGGCTATCACGCCTTTGACGTATGCTGCAAAACGCCCGTTGTTGTACGTGTCCAAACGTTTTCCATTGTCTCACAGCCTATATCAGCCCGCCATAATCACTTCTATGCCCCACCATCGCAAGACGATACCCTAATTTCTCGGACTTCTGCTCCACGTCTCTCATGACCCCATTCCTCTCCTTGGGTTTCCTGCTGGCAGGTGCCTCGCTCGCCGGCGCGCTGCACATTCCTATGCCACGTCATTCACGAATCGCAGCACGACAGAATGCAGTTGCAGCTGATAATTTAGTGGCGGCCAGCTGGTACGCTGGTTGGCACGCCGAAGACTTGCCCATCGCAAACGTCAGTTGGAGCAAGTACACGCACATGACATATTCTTTTGCGTGAGTTTCGGCTGTCGGACCATAATAGTCAGGCATTCTGACAGGCTTTTTTGCATACAGAGAGACTTCCAGTGATGGATCAATGATCACCGTCGCAGACTCGGATGCCGAGCTGCTGCCCCAGTTCGTGCAGGCCGCCCATGCGAATGTATGTTTCAGACTTTCAAGCAGCAATTGACCACCCAACTGACTGGTAATGTCCTCCAGAACGTCAAAGCCCTCGTCTCGCTGGGCGGGTGGACAGGTGCTCGCTTCTTCTCCTCGAATGTCGCCGATGCCACAAACCGCACGGCATTCGTCAATGCCATTACCAGTCTTGCAACCAAGTACAGCCTTGATGGCATCGACTTTGAGTGAGCGCTCTGATCTTTCTCCTGATTTCGTTTCTAACATTTTCGTCGCAGCTGGGAATACCCCAACAGCGAGGGCATTGGCTGCAATGTCCAGTCTCCCGCCGACGTCGACAACTTCCTCTCCCTCCTCCGAGCCCTCCGCGCGGACCCAACCGGCTCAAAGCTCATACTCACCGCCGCAGTCGCCGGCTTCCCATGGCCCGACGCCAATAACAACCCCTCAACAAACCTCACTGGCTTCGCCACCGCACTCGACTACGTCGCCATCATGAACTACGACGTCTTCGGCCCCGGCTCCGCGACCGCAGGCCCCAACGCGCCGCTTGCCGACGCGTGCGCGTACATGCCGAACCGGCGGGGCTCCGCGGCCGCGGCCGTCGCTGCGTGGTCCGCCGCGGGCATCCCGGCGCGCCAGCTCGTGCTCGGCGTCCCCGCGTACGGACACTCGTTCCAGGTCGCGAAGGGCGACGCGTTCCCCGCTGCGTTTGAGGGTGCGCTCGCGCTGTTCCCGAGTGTTGGAAAGCAGACGCCACTGGGGGACAGCTGGGACGAGGCGAACCCGGGTCCAGACGTGTGCGGGAATCCGCAGGGCCCGTCGGGGGAGTGGAGCTTTTGGGGCTTGGTGGAGGGCGGGTGGTTGGCGGAGAATGGGACGTTTGCGGGTGCGCCGGGCGTCACGTTTGCTTATGATGCGTGCAGTCAGACGGTGAGTTCCTCAAGCTTCTTTCGAGACGTTGGATCTCACGCGCCGGTTCCTGCAGCCTTTCTTGTACAACACAACGTCCGGCGTATACGTGTCGTATGACGATGCAATGTCCTTCAACGCGAAGGGCGAGTTCATCAAGTCGCAGGGGCTGCGCGGTTTCGCGATGTGGGAGACTGCAGGGGACTACGAGGATATCCTCGTGAACTCTATCCGCTCCGCGGTAGGGTTTTCATCATGACGAGGTAGTGAGTGGGGATAGGGATTTGGAGCTGGGTTTCTCGTCTCGTTTCTCTCGGGTTATCTCACACGACTTGTCACGTCTCGAATACCTTACTGGGTTGGTAGTATAGTGGTATATAGTACACAATTATTGGTCGGAGGTCAAAAATCGCGTCAACGCACTGAGTACGAATATGTAGGCTGGCCAACCGCTAGCTCAATCGTACACATGGTATGCTTTGTATAGGGCGAGCGACAACAACTGACAAAACATGTAAGTAACGAGCAATCTGGTTAATCATGGCGCCTGATTGACTCAGACTTTGAAGAGCAGGTAAGCGAGTAAGCGACTTGCGATTGTTGCCCGTTTCTTGTAAGCGCTATCATTCGGAAAGCGACAATCTCGAGGGATTGAATGGACCTGTGAATAGTCTAACTTAGTCAAGAAATGGCCTAGAAGAAAGCAGCCAGTACTTACACAAGGACAGACGCCTCACGCTAAGCATCTACTGCATCCTGCTCAAAGCGAAGTGCATCCCAGCTGGTATACCCACATACCACCGGCAGAATTTCCCATATCTTCCTTCGTAGCTGGCGCTGGCACGTTTGTATGCCTTTTGTGCAGGATTTACAGGCCGCGCATCCTTCCAATATCTCTGGCGATAGTATGACCAGCGGCTCCAGCACGTCGACCTCCAGCCTTCGGCATCGTGTCTCCATCCCCCGTTTGATCTTGTGAGGGAAACCATCACATGCTTTGCTACCCTGCGTAGCGAGGCATTTCCAGTTCTCGCCTTCTAGCCTTTTCCACATCGCCTCGTCCTCCATATCGGAAAAAACGCAGTCCATGAGGTCGGCCCAGTTGTTCATGAAGCGAAGGCAACGTATTTTTGCTGGCTGGGACGGCAGAGTGGCGTCGTCAGTAGGTGATAGCATGCTACTTTTATTGGCCATGAACATTTGCAAGGCGCACATGTACAGTGCAGTCGGGATTATGATTGGCGCGTTGCATGTAATGCCGAGTTCGACGCTGATTTCTGGATCCAATGTTTCGCTCCGTATACGATCGGAACGCTCGGCTGAGGAATAGGCGTCGACTGTGTCTGGGAACACGATCTTGAGCAGTGAAAGGACCTCTTTTCTGAGGCTGCCGATCATGTACTTCGTTGCCATCCGCAGCAGAGACGCGAGCACCGGAAGATCTAGTGCGTCCTCGTCTGGGAAACTCACAGCATTCGAGTCAGGGAAGAGGGATAGGGATATCCAGCTTGACCTACTCTCTAAAATACAGTGCTTTAAGCATATGTAGGATGTCCTGCGCCGTATCAGGCAACGTCACTGCTGCACAGTCATCGAATTCGTCGTCGCCCGGGCTTCCCACAGTGAGCATGTCTTTGAAGATCGGCGAATGCATCGCGAGGACACTCTGGTGGACGCGAAATGCCATGGACTCGCATGTCAAGACAATGTTGCCATCGGGTAGCCAGAAGTCCCCGCTCTTATTGGTGACGAGCTCAGAATTCCTGAAACTTTGGGCGTCGTCCACTCTTTGTCGCTTTACAGGACGCTTCTCGGACATAGCAGCAACTGAGGATTGGACAAGTTAAGCAATGCCGCACGTTTTCACACACAACGATGGAATAAAAATGGACGAAGACCAATGACTCAAGATGATGATCGTATACGGGACCAAAATTCCGATGAAGAACTTAAGTTAATGATGACGAACCTGAAAACGCGGTGCGATCGGACAGAAAAGAGCTGTTTGAGAAAAGTTCAAGTGTTTGAGCCTTAGTAAAGTGGTGACCAGTCTCTGAGACACGACGTTAACGAGGGCGGAGGATGCGTACACCACAATAGTACTTACAGAGCTCGACCGCGGTCACCATCGGGCGCCTACATTCACCTACCCTAAAGAACGCGTCAGTCCCGTGACACGCGCGCCTTGCATGCCTCGTTGCTAGTTTCTGCAGCGCCCTGCTCCTCCCCCCCTCCCCCGACGATGGAAAACCCGCACGCCGAACGCCAGGCGGTCCTGCTCGACCGCATCGTCAAGAATGCCGTGAGTCCTCCCTTCCGCCGCGGCGCCGCCGTCTGACACGCCCAGGACAAATGCACGGAGCTCATCCTCGAGCTGAACCACTGCGTCGAGGTGCGTGTTCGAAAAGGTGGATGGATGGTGCTGATGGTGGCGCATGCGCAGGAGGTCATCCGCGCGAATGCGTACGTGAAGACGGCGTCCGATCTCGTGACGAAGTACCGCAAGAACGTGCAGTATAATCTCGAGGCGACGCGCGAGCTCCAGAAGGACGAGGAGCCGGGCGCGTGAGGTGGAGGAAATTAGATCGGCGGTCGATGTTGCTGTAGGTAAGTAGTGTGCATCCGCTCATGGCCCACTGTGCAGAGACACTCACGATCACGACCAGAAATTTGCAGCGCTCGTTGTCTCTGTAGCATTCCTCACTCAGTCACTATTCTGTATCATTTTCGCTGTACAGCGTCGCACGTCGCGCCATCCCGAGATCTCTTCTCGTCGCATTTGCGACCAATCTTGCCGTTTGAAACAGAGTTGGCGCGACGTGCGCCGCGTTAAAAGTGTCATAACCGGAAGCAGAAGTTGTAGACGGACAGGCCGTCGGTGGACCCAGTTCAGGTGGTGAGCGATGTCGAGTTGCAGCAAGCAGCAGCAGGTCGTTCTTCTCCGTCAGACAGATGATCCTGAGGCACGAAGGTTGAATTCTGTCTACTTTGCCTCTGGGAGACTATCTTCTCCCCTAATGCACGCTCCTTCTTACCGCTTTCAGGCTCGACAGAGATGTTCGATAATCGAGGAAGGCTGTCAGACAGTTGTCAGACCGTCCGGACCATAACGTTCGATCGTCCATCCCTGCGAGAATTGACCGTGAACATCTCAGTCATGATCAGAGATATCCACCAGGGATTTGGGAGACAATGTCGGGCGGGTCAACGTAACAAAATTTTTTCACAACGAGGTTCGGCCGGGCTGACTGAAGGGAGAAACTTTCCTGTTCTGTCTGCTCGGTACGCAATGTAAATGAAAGTACTGCTGTGCGGCCTGTATACTGTATTTGACGAAACATCATGGCGTTACATTCACGCATCATCTGTTATTATACGACATGTCGCTAAACCCTCCAACTCGGCAAGCGAAGCCTCGAAGTCTGCACCAGGTAGCATCCCGTCTGAAAACACGAACTCGATATCTAGCACATTGCCCAACCCTTGGTCCCTCCGAGCCTCTAAGCAACTGCGCAGGTCATGAATATTCAACACAGATGGTTTGACACACCATATGCGCAGCACTCTCAGATCAGGAAAGGGAAAGGGTGGAAAGCATGGTCCTTTACGAACCCTCCTCCAAACATGATTCCTCCAAACATGATCAGAGATAGATGGGTGCAATGCAGACACAAGGCCTTGCATAGCTGCTGCACTTTCTACGGTTGCGCATCGTAACACCAACACCTTTATTCCTTGAAAAAGCGCCATCCATTTTTCCTTGCAATTGGATACCCATCTGTATACACAGAAATCAGCGAGGCTCTCAAACGACAAGTCATGCAATTACCTTATCGTACCCGAATTCGGATCCTGCGCTCGGTCCTGGCTGAGGTCAAGAATGAGATGCAACCGTGGAGGACTGTCTGGCACCACGGCCTTCTTGTCCTTGCTGGACACCTGGATCGATAAGATAGGCGATTCGAAGGAGACATCGAGTCGTAAAAATGATTCCGCCCATTGTTGAAGTAGAGGACCAACTTTCAGGAATGCCGACGTCCCGAACACCGGCCGCACTATACGTGCGTCGATGGTGATGGCGCAAGTCCTGGAGAAGTTCAAGTATTCTCCCAATGCGCAACATTCGTCAATACGGAATGCTTTCAGATGTAACTCCCTCAAATACACAAGATCTACGCCCATTGCACCCACATCTTCCTCGTTTAGATCTCCACGTCTTGGGATCGAGCCAATGAGACGCAGGACCTGTAAATGAGGGGATCCTCGCAGAAATTTGACTAAGGAGTTGAAAGATTCCGATGTACCCCCGTAGAAAGGCTCGATGGTGATATCGAGATGGGTCAATTGTGGAAACACCGGTGCGTCCCGGCTCAACCAGAATTCCGCGTTTTTGAGCGTTAAGCAATGGAGATTGTGAAGAAATCCTAGGTGCGGGAGTGTGAACGGACGATAAGTGCCATCTTCATCATCATCATATAAAACGGCAACTGAGAGTGATTCCAGACTGGCAGCAGCGTCGGTCAAACAAGTAAGGTTATCAGTCGCGTGAGC
Source organism: Hericium coralloides (assembly GCA_003675405.1). Lineage (NCBI taxonomy): Eukaryota > Fungi > Basidiomycota > Agaricomycetes > Russulales > Hericiaceae > Hericium > Hericium coralloides. The sequence continues at coordinate 191,812 of QUOP01000085.1, forward strand.
CAGCATGTCTTGCCCTCCATTAAGATGCTTGGAAATAGTACGTTCATCGGCCACCATTTGCAACGACTTGAGGCGAGATATATACGTTGGCTCGAACATGACATCGGACATATCAATCTCGTCGGGATGAGACAAAGTGACGGTGACGGTGATGGGATGGGGGTGTGAACGCTCCAATAGCTCGCACATGCCCTCCGCAGAAAGGCGCCCTGTATCCATCGTTGACCAGAGCCATCTGTTACCATTGGCCAGCGCGATGGCACGCCATAGTCGGCAGACGTGCGTGACTTTGACCCATCCGAGGATCTCGTATATCCTGGACTCCACACCACGAACGTCGAGAGAACCCAGGGGCTTCAAAGCCTCCTTCCTGCCCTGTCCTGGCACCTCGTTCAATGCAGCATAAGCAAATATGTGCTCGAGCACCTCCTGTGGGAACTTCAGCTTGAGGGTGGGGTGGGATTGATTGCGCCGTTCCTTCAAGCCCGAAAGAAGGACTGACACCGCGGCAATCTCGTCATCGAGAGCCTGGCGACGGACATCCTCACTGCGTATATCGGATGATTGAGACAACAGGCCTAGATCAGACAATCGCGAGGTTAAGATGGAGCTCCAAAAATCCCTTGAGATGGATGAGAACAAAATTAAAAACGTGAGTTTGGTCGCGGTAACATACATAGGATCCTTTGGTCTTCCGGACATGGTACGAGCCTAGATGAGAAGCTGCTTGCAGACGGGGCTGGGAAAGAGATTCAGAGCGGAGCCCAGGTTTGACTGCTGCAAACTTGCCTTGTCGACGCTGCGGAGAAAGACGACTTGGGCACCCGTGAGAGCAGTACCGCACACAGCAAGCTAAAAGAAGATCGACTATCATCTTCTTCAGTCTGCTTAAGGAGACTAACAGCAAGCCACCTTGGCCCCATGCGCCACTTGAATACTTCTGAGAAATGAACACCACGCGCGGGCAGGCATGAGGTCGGGAAAGACGAAGGCTGAAGCACCGCAGATAATCATATTGACTCAATGTTATTGTAGTTGGGTGCTGTGCGTCCGCTTATGTCCCCCTGGTACAAGCCGTGCTCACTGTCCTTGTAGCACCTCACATTGCACCATCGAGCAGAGATCTTCTCATCTAGCACTCGCGAAATCAATCTTACAAATTATGTTTTAAGCACAGCTCTATCTGTCTACTACTATGCACCGGTATGTGCTGCTTCATTTTCGCTCAGACCTGTCCCGCAGGCCCCGGGTTCGCGATGTTGACATTCGCGGCGGTCTCGATGGGCTTCATCGCGGGGAACAGGAGGACCTCCTTGATGTCTATCGCAGGGGATCAGGCGAGTCAGACATGAAACGAAAAGAGAAACACACTCGTGGAGTTTGTGAGGAACATGACGAGGCGGTCGATACCGATGCCCCAGCCGCCGGTGGGCGGCAGCCCGTGCTCGAGTCTAAACGGGCGGTCAGCACCAGCGAAGCACAGACAGCCAAAGCAAGCGGCACGCACGCGTCGACGAACGTCTCGTCGATGTCCTGCGCCTCCTCGTCGCCCTGCGCCTTCTGGCGCACCTGCTCCTCGAAGCGCGCGCGCTGCTCGAACGGGTCGTTCAGCTCCGTGTACGCGTTGCAGAACTCCTTCCCGCACATGAAGCCCTCGAAGCGCTCGCACAGGCCCGCGCGCGAGCGGTGCCACTTGGCGAGCGGCGACATCATCTGCGGGTGCCCGACGATGAACGCGGGCGAGATGCACAGCGGCTCGATGAATTCGCCGACGAGCTGCACTACGCGTCAGAGTGCTGTTGGAAGACGGCGGGGAAGGCGTACCTTGTCGAGCAGCCGCGCGTTCGTCCGCGGCTCGCTGCAGTCGACGTTGTGCTTCTTGGCGAGGTCCCGGAGGAACACGTTCGTCTCGTCGGTGTGCAGCGTGTCGCCCGGCGGGAACTTCACGCCGAGCTTCTCCTCGAGCGTCTCGATCATGTCGTAGCGCTTCCACGGCCGCTGGAAGTTGAGCTCGTACTCCTTGCCGTCCTTGCCGTCGGGGTGGAACTTGAGCGTCGTCGCGCCGCCGGTGAGGTACTTGACCATGCCCTCGACGAGCGCCTCCGTGAGGTCCATGATATCGTACATGTCCGCGTACGCCATGTAAAACTCGCAGATCGTGAACTCGGGGTTGTGCGTGAGGTCGATGCCCTCGTTGCGGAAGACGCGGCCGATCTCGTACACACGGTCAAGCCCGCCGACGACGAGCTGCTTGAGGTACAGCTCCGGCGCGATGCGCAGGTAGAGGTCGAGGTCGAGGTCGTTGTGGTGCGTCACGAACGGCTTGGCGGTCGCGCCGCCCGCGATCATGCTCGTCATGGGCGTCTCGACTTCGAGGAAGCCGAGCGTGTCGAAAAAGCGGCGGATGTAGTTGATGATGCGGCTGCGCGTGAGGAAGATGCGGCGGGTGTCGTCGGAGAGCATGAGGTCGAGATAGCGCTTGCGGTAGCGGGTCTCCTGGTCCTTGAGACCGAAATGGCCGGAGGGGAGCTGGTGCAAGTTCGGCGCGAGCAGGACCATCTCCGACGGCAGGATGGAGAGCTCGCCCTTCTGCGTGCGCGAGGGCGTACCGATGACGCCGACGACGTCGCCGCGGCGAAACAAGTCGTGCGTTGTAGTGAAGGTATCGGGGTTCTTGGCATCCTGGACGGTCGCCATGATCTGGAGCTTCTTGCCCTCGCCGTGCAGGTCGTAAAAGCGAAGCTTGCCGTATTGGCGCATGTTATGGATGCGCCCTGCCAAGCTCACGGTGGTGCCGTCTAGTCGTTGACCGTCAGTGAGGACGCCCTCCTTCCCGTACTTCTCGATGAACTCGGTGATCGAAATGGAGACGTCGAACTTGTGGGGGTATGGATTTGGATCTTGGGTCTCGCGGAGCTTTTGGATTTGTCGTGACCGCAGCTCGAAATATTGCTGGAAGCACGGTCAGTAAAACTTGTGGTAGATCGAAGCTGTCTCAATGCCGATAGACCATCAACGCCAACAGTGACGGGCCCCGGATGCGCGAGCATCGCGTCACTCGCGAATGCGTACACATAGTTGGAATTTGCGAGACATCTACTCGCAGGTAGCCCCGTAGATTCTGGAGCAGAGTTACGCGTGCGTCAAGTCTATCCATTCATGCCTACTGTTTCATCGAAATTCGGATGAAACAGAAGCTCCCAAACCAACGTCAGCGTTAGATACTTTTTGCAGCCGCTGGAATAAAAACTTGCACAGGATGGTGGAATAGTCAAGACCTAGGATGCCCCGTGTGGAAGTGTCCGGTGGAGGGTAGACTTTGAAGCAAATTCTATTCCAGCGGTTGCGAAAAGTCTCTATTGCTGATTGGCAGGTCATCTGCGATGCGGGGGAATCGCGACAAGGTGCAGAGTGGCGCGATGCATGTGTCTGTAGACCACAAACGACAATAGGAACTCACATTCGGGTTCAGGTCATTTTCGTTTGACGCAGCAGCCTTGGGTGCGGCTGCTGGCTTCTCAGGCGCAGCCGCCGCCGCCTTTGCCTTTCGGGCCTCCTTGTCACGCTGCTTTTCGCGGCGCTTGAGCTCCCTAAAGATAGTCAAGACAAGGATGGTACATCGATGGGTCAATGAACACAATTGTGCAGAGAAAAGAACGCGACAGACTGCTTGGAGATCATCTCGCCGGTGACGGGGTCCTTGTGTGTCCCGGCGGTTGCGGGCTGCTCTGAAGCCATTTTAGAGAAGCGCAGGGGGGTGGTGGTATGTACAAAGCGTGGTATGGGGCGAAGGCGAAGGGGATGAGCGGGACGAGTCAATCTGAGCATCCCAACCAATCGCGGAAGTCAATCGATTCTTTTGCTCTGCTCCTCCGTCGCCGAGCCGTCCGCCGGCCGGCGCCTCCCGCCGCCTCGCCGGGGCCGTCTGGTTGCCCGCTTGTGGCTTATAGAGCGTCTCGTCCACACCCTCTCTTTCTTACCACCACCACCACCCAACATCACACCTATCGTACCCACTGATGTCTTCGGATTATGAGTACTCCGACAATGAGGACTACTACGACGAGGATGCCGAGATGATGAGCGTAGGCGATGGTCAGTCTTCCATCTCCCCCACCCACCCTCCTATATATGTCATGTCGTTGTTGACATGGTTCGCCTGAAAGCGTCCGCGTCCTCAGAAGACGACATGGACATGGACACCTTCAACGATAACATCCAGTTTGCGAGCAAGGGCAAGGCCAAGTCGTATGAGGTCGACTACGAGCCGCTCACCCAGCGTGCCGTCGAGGACCTCATGAAGTCTGATGTGGACCACATCAGTGCCATATTTGGCGTAGACGTGCGTGGCCCAGCCTTCCTGCATCATTGGATCGCTTTTCGCAGCCTTATTTTTATTCTATGATATGTTTCGGAGTTCGTTTACATTCAGTCCGCTGACTTACGCGACTCGACTGGTTAAGAAGGTCATTGTGGACGTTAGCGAAGCTTCAGAAAAGCTTCGGGATGTCATACCGTACATTTAAGGCTGCGGAAAGTCGTCCATCCTTCTATCGCATTGCTCACGCGTGACCATCAGACCGACACTGCCGCGCTGCTTCTGCGCTACATGGACTGGAACAAGGACCGCCTTATCGACAAGTACATGGACAATGCCTCCGCCATCACCGCCGCCGCAGGCATCTCCCCGCCGACGCCCAAGTCCTCCCCCGGCCCCGAGCGCTCGACAAAGCGCAGCACCAGCGCCCGCACCACCCGCGCGAAGAAGCCGACGCCACCCCCAGAACCCACGCCCGAACCGTTCGTCTGCCCGATCTGCTACGACGACACGCAGACCGAGACGCGCGCGCTCGCGTGCGGCCACACGTTTTGCACCGGCTGCTGGGCCGCATACGCCGCGGGCAAGATCCGCGAGGAGGGCGAGCACCGCATCACGTGCATGGCCGAGGACTGTGCGCTCGTCGCGCCCGACGCCTTTGTGCGCGACGTGCTGGGCGGCGACACGGCGACGGCGGAGCGCTACCAGGAGCTGCTCGTGCGCCACTTCGTCGCGTGCAGCCGCAACCTCAAGTTCTGCCCGTACCCGTCGTGCACGCACACCGTCGCGTGCTCGAGCGCCGCGAGCCGCGCGGCGCTCACGACCGTCGTGCCGACCGTGTCGTGCGGCGCGGACCCGCGGCACAAGTTCTGCTTCGGCTGCGCGGTCGAGGGCGACCACCGCCCGGTGCTGTGCGCCGTCGCGAAGATGTGGCTGCAGAAGTGCCACGACGACAGCGAGACGGCGAACTGGATCAAAAGCAACACGAAGGAGTGCAGCAAGTGCCAGAGCACGATCGAGAAGAACGGCGGGTGCAAGTAAGCGGTGGTCTGTTCGCTGCGTGGGTGTCGCGTGCTGATCCGGCGCTTAGCCATATGACCTGCAAGAAGTGCAAGTACGAGTTCTGCTGGGTGTGCATGGGGCCGTGGGCGGAGCACGGCACGGCGTGGTATTCCTGCAACCGCTACGACGAGAAGGCTGGCGTCGATGCGCGCGATGCCCAGTCTCGCAGCCGCGCATCGCTCGAGCGGTACCTGCACGTGAGCCGCCTCTCCTCATTCTCGATTCCTTTTCTGACCGCCTGGCATACAGTACTACAACCGCTGGGCGAACCACGAGCAGTCCGCGAAGCTGTCTGTCGAGCTGTACGCCAAGACGGAGAAGAAGATGGAAGAGATGCAGGTCACGACGGATCTGACGTGGATCGAGGTGCAGTTCATGAAGAAGGCGGTCGACGAGGTCGAGAAGTGCCGCACGACGCTCAAGTGGACGTATGCGATGGCGTATTATCTCGACAGGGGCAACGAGAAGGAGCTGTTCGAGGACAACCAGCGGTGCGTCTCCCCTCTCCTTTCTCGTAGTGTCACCGGAACTGACGCGGTGCATGTAGTGACCTGGAGAAGGCGGTCGAAGACCTGTCTGAGCTCCTGGAGTCGCCTATCGAGTCAGAGACGATCCCGACGCTGCGCCAGAAGGTGACGGACAAGACTGTATACGTGCAGAAGCGGAACGAGATCATGCTCGAGGACACGGCCGCGGGCTACCTCGAAGGGCGCTGGAAGTGGAACGCGCCGGTCGAAGGCTTCGACTAGACGCTCCTGCTCACGGACTCCCAGTCTCCCACCATCCATCATCCACCCTGCAACTCTCTGCTCTCATCTCTCCACTGTGTCCGAACGGCTTGTTTCTTCCTCGCGCTCAGGTACCTCACTAGATCTTACGGATTCCGGTTGTACCGCCCTCGATTGCTGCTCTCGCTCTGTACATGTCTTGTCGCTACGTTACACGTTCCACCCCACGCTCCCACTCCACTCATGTATGTTCTTAGTTCCCACTTTTGTGTATACTGGATACACACACCATATCACTACATCGTACAGTAGGCTCCGAAATAAAGTATTGCGACGTCGATGTCGATGGTCGTGGTTAATAGAACCGGGAGTGTACAGTAAGTGCGCCGTGAGACGTGGTAAACGCCGTAAACGTTCGATTTGCGCTTTCTCGAGCTCCGTCGCCGTGTATGGCACTGGAGACCAGGAAGGCGTGGCCGGTTTCTCGAAGTTCATGATTGCTGTCCCTTTACAACTGCACACTTCTCTCGGCGTGCATCTATACATCGTTGACGTCGGTGGATGCACTTAGACACAGCCTAGGCGCGGTCTGTGAATGCGCTAACGCCGGTTACTGTAGATATGAAGACAAACGCCTGTCCGTTCTGTCCTTTCCCAGAATTCGTTCAGCTTTCGAGAGCGCGGAATGGGTCCCGACGACTTGCTATGAAGCTGGGTGCTTCAGGCTTGATGAGCCATCAAAAGGATCCACGAGATCGTCACGTCGCCTCTTTCGTACTGGCAGATACCTACTATGGAGGCTTCTGTTCATTTAGACTATCTGTCAGACAGGCTAGTGCTCTGTGTATAGTTACCTCCAGCTTGTTGCAGACCAGAAGTGTACGAAAGCAACGAGGTCGTTCATCTCGTTTGCCTTGGCTCTTGGCGGCTGAGGTGGGGCCGGGGCGGCGACATGGAGGCCACGTTGGCTGCAGTCGGACGTCCCGGGATGCATGTGATGGATGGCTACAAGGCACGCAATACACTGTACGTTGCTGAGAAAAATGAGCTGGCAGCTGTGGACTGCACGGGCAGAGATGGGCGGTGAGAAAAGAGGAGAAAGATAAGAAAGAAAAGGATTGAAACTCCGGCTTGCGAGTGAAGACGAGAGGACGGGCGCCAAAGCGGACAGGAACGGGCGGCGAGAGCGCTGTCGACGCCATCTTTCTTTCTTCCGCACGACACCGTCGCTTTCCGTCGCCGTCTGCGACGTTCTCCGGCCTCTTTCCTCGCCGTACGGCGTCGCACCCACCGCTCGTTTAGCTTTGCCCACCCGCTCTTCTTCACGCTGTCGTCGTAACACCGTTTTCATCACGTCGTTGCCTGTCCGATGTTGTATCTGACAGTCGACGCATTTCCCGTCTGTGAGTCCCGCCCACCGTGCATACATGGACTGCGCTGACATTTCCAATGCAATCCGCTCGGTGCTGCCCCGCTCTCGCCCGCAGTCGTCCCATTTGGTGTCATTGGGTGCGTCCGTTGTCAAGGTCCGACTCGAACCGCACATACTCACCGCAGGCCCCCACTCGCAGATTCTACCGCTACCTGTGGTACATCATCCGTCTGACCGCATCGTTTATCTACCGCCCCGTCCCCCTCCCCGAAAACCCAACGTACATCGCCTCGGAAGATGTCACCATCATCGTCCCCACCATCGACGCCGGCGAGGAGTTCAAGGAGGCCGCGCACTCCTGGCTTGTAGGCAAGCCCAAGGAGATCCTCATCATCACCGAGGAGAAAATGCTCGGCCCGCTGCAGGACCTCGCGAACGCCGTCGACCCGCAGCGCATCAAGGTGCTCACCGTCCCGTTCGCGAACAAGCGCCTGCAGATGTCGCACGGCATCAAGAACTGCACGACCGACATCATCGTCTTCGCGGACGACGACGCCATCTGGCCGCCCACGCTCCTGCCGTACACGCTCGCCTGCTTCGAGGACCAGAAGGTCGGCGGCGTCGGCACGTCGCAGCGCGTGCAGCCCGTCGGCGAGAGCATGACCGTCTGGGAGGTGCTCGCCGCGTTCCGCCTCACGATCCGCAACATCGAGATCTCATCCTCGACGCACATCGACGGCGGCCTGCCGTGCCTCTCCGGCCGCACCGCCGCGTACCGCACCGTCATCCTCAAGGACCCCGAGTTCCTCCACGGCTTCACGCACGACTACTGGCTCGGGAAGTACCACCTCAACTCGGGCGACGACAAGTTCCTCACGCGCTGGATGGTCAGCCACGGCTGGAACACGTACGTCCAGGTCTGCAAGGAGGCCGAGCTGCTCTCGACCATGAAGCCGAACTGGCGCTTCCTCAAGCAGGTCCTGCGCTGGACGCGCAATACCTGGCGCTCCGACTTGCGTTCGCTTTTTATGGAGCGCCATATCTGGACGTCGCATCCGTATGTCGCGTATACCATGGTCTGTGTTTACCACCTCCGAAGCGTGGGAGCATGGCACTGATCCCGCTCTAGGTGGACAAGCTGTTCAACCCCTTCACGCTCCTCGCCGGCCCTGTGCTAGTCGCATATATCCTATACAAGAGCACGATACCCGTCGAGCAGGGAGGCTTCCATCTGCCGTGGTGGTACGTCCGGCGGATCCGTCGGAGACACTGGCTGATTTGTGTACCTAGGAACGTCATCCTCTCCTACATCGTCTGGCTCACCGCCACGCGTACCGCCAAGCTCCTCCCGCATCTCTGGACCCGCCCGCAAGACATCATCCACGTCCCCGCGTTCATCCTCTTCGGCTACTACTTCGCAGTCATGAAAATCTACGCCCTGCTCACGCTTCACGAGGTGCGCCTTCCGCTCTTTCCCTGCGCCTCTGCTAACCCGCGCGCATACAGACCGGCTGGGGCACGCGCGCCGGCATCGGCGATCCCTCCGCCGCCACCGCCGCCGCAGACAAGGGCCCCTCGCCGAGCCCCATGCCCGAGCCCAAGACCGGCTACGGCCACGCGCCGCCGCAGGGCCGCTACCAGGACCTGAGCATGCCCGCGCCGTCGCCGCAGTACGCGGCGCAGCCGATGGAGATGCAGGTCGGGTTCGCGCACTAGAGCGCGGGGCTACGATATCCGCCGGACGCTGCCATGCCACGCCGGCTGCTTGCTTATCTACTACGCTGATCTTATATCCCGAGGAGAACGAATGGATGCGCTGTTGTATATCTTACGGGCGCGGTGCGCCCGCGCGGACTCGGACTCTGTGGGGCACATGCCTACCTACCGCTACAGCCTTTTACCTACTTCGCCCTGTCGACGCGCGCATGTGCGTGTTTATGCTGGTGTCCCCTGCTTCCTCGCCTTTTTTGTTTTAATTGGGAACTTTTGATTGTGTGTGTAGTGTCACGGGACCGCCGCGTTTTGGGGGCAGGCTGCGAGTCGCGAACGCGCATACAGTGCCTCTTTCACTTTCGTCGATCTTGTCGCTTGTGAGTCCCTCGGGCTGTCGAGGACTGGGAACGTCGGTCGTGGACAGATTGCAGAGACGGTTTCTGCCTGATTTCTATCTGCTAGCCTTCAGGTTCGTCCTTGCTTCCTCGAAGCACCAAATCAAGCCGCGTTCAAGATCGCGCCCACTTATAGTCGCGTTTGCATCGTTCATGCGCCCCAACTTCTTATGATTCTTGAGCAGTCCCTCGTTCTCAATATCAATTATGACCGACCAGCCACCCGCGAAACGACCGCGCAAGGATCCAGACGACCTTGGACAAAGCGCCGGGGGAAGCAGCGGTGCGCAGCCCGCCATCAACAAGAGCGGCGACTTCTGGCTGGACGACGGCAACATCCTCCTCGCATGCGGGTCCACGGGGTTCCGCGTCCACCGGGGCGTCCTAGCGATGCATTCGCAGGTGTTCAAGGATATGTTTGCTGTGGGCTGCCCGGACTCGGCGCAGGGGTTTGAGGGCTGCCCGGTCGTGGTGCTGCCCGATGCCGCGGAAGATGTGCTGCACATGCTGAAGGCGCTGTATTATCGGGAGTACGTCGACGTATTTCCTGTGTGGCCCGCTGCTGATGTGATTTTCGGCAGCTACCCGCCCACGGAGAAGATAGACATAGAGTTCCTCGCGCCGTTGTTGCGGATGTCGACTAAGTACATGCTCAGCAGCCTCAGAAAGGAGTTCATCTCCCGGCTGCAGATCCTGTTCCCAGACACATTGGATGTATACACCTCGGTCGACCGTGCCAATCGCCTTCCCGAGGGACCCTTCGATGTAGACCTCGTCATCGAGCTTGGCACGACTTGCAGCCTGCCGATCATCCTCCCCGTCGCATTGTACCTGTCTGCCGTGCACCTGCAAGCAGAAATGCGCAGCGCGAAGGGGCTGTTGTTACCGACCGACGACACGAGCATACATCCCCAAGCAGCTCGCTTTTTGAATAACTGGGGCAACCTCCTGGACGACGTGTTCACCAGTCTGGAGGACCAACCGTACCTGGAAGACATTGCAGAAGGGGCGATGGGTGTGCCAAAGCCGTGGTTTCGACGTGTGTGATGGGCTCCCGTTCGAGATCAAGCGACAGATGGAGACGAGGTGCAGAAGGCTGGCGGTCAATGTCATGGAGCAGCCTATCATCAAGATACCACAGCCATCGGCGGTCTGTTCCGCTTGCAGGAAATACGCGGGGGCATACGAACGCCAGTTACGAGGGAAGCTGTGGGACATCCTGCCGGCAGCGTGCGGATATACGAGCTGGGAGGCACTTCGTGTCGAGCAGGGCGAGGACGATGTCCGAAGCGAGTCATCATAGGAGAGGTGCGCCTGGGTCGACAGTCGTGTCTCTCTGGGCTTTCCTTATCCAAATACAGTCTCAATAGCCCATGCATGCAATCCGCTGTCGGAACACCATAAATACCAGACAGAATTTGTAGCGAATGTACTTTTTTCAACCCATTCAGCTAGAAATAATCTTTTACAGATACCAAAATTCACAGATATGTCTACATAGTAGAAAAATACATGATCTTCCGTTGATGGCCGACAAGAATGAGACTGATGCCATGCGGCCTGTGCCTCCTAGCCTACTCTTCTCCGAAAGCAGCCGAAGCTAGGCATTTGTAGACAGGCTGTGATCGCGAATGCATGAAAGGATACTCGAGGCAACAACAACCAACCCGGCGCACCTGTATCAGGACGTCTCGCGCCGGGCATCTTTCCTGCGTTGCTCAGTACGAAGTGCATCCCAGTCAGAATAGCCAGCTGCTTCAGGCAGAACGTCCCAGATCTTCCTTCGCACCTCGCCTTGGTAGGCCAGCACGCCGGCCCTGCAGGATGCACAGACCCCGTATTCCTCTAGCATGTCCATCGGCACAATGTCCCGCTTCAGGATGTTGGTCGTCAGCCGCCTGCATCGTGTCTCCATTTCTCGCTTGGCCTCAAGCGGGAGTCCGATACACGTGCTGCGGTGTTCCGGATCGAGACACTTCCAATACCCGAGCTCCAGTGTCTCCCACGGCGCCTCGCCCTCCAGGTCGGAGAACACGTCGTCCATGAGGTCGCTCCAGTTGTTCATGAAGCGGAGGCAGCGGATCTGCGCGGCTTGGGACGAAGAGGCGGTGTCGCCAAGAGGCGACATCAGCCTGCTCTTGCCGCCGATGAACATCCGCAACACGCACATGTATAGCGCAGCTGGGATGATAATTGGCACGCCGCAGGTGAGCCCCAGCTCGATGCCGACTTCTGGATCCAGTTTTGCGATTGGCGTGCGGTTGAACCGCTCGAGTGAGACGTACGTCTCGTATGTGTCTGGAAACAAGATCTGCAGGCGCGGAATGATCTCCTTTCTGATGCTGCTGAACATGTACTTTGTCGCCATCCGCAATAAGGACGCAAGCACCTGGAGATCCAATCTCTCCTCGGTTGCGTAGCTGCTGCCGAGCACATTAGTCGTGGCGCGTCTGGGGGTTCGATTGGACTTACTCTCGGAAATAGAGAGCCTTCAGTACGTGGAGGATGTCGTCCGCCGCGTCAGGAAGAGTCACCACTGTGCAGTCCTCGAATTTGTCGTCATCTGGGCTTCCAACGGCGAGCATGTCCTTGAACACCTGCGAATGCAGCTCGAGGACACTTTGGTGGACACGGAAGCCCGTGGATTCGCAAACTAGGATAATGTTGCCGTCGTGCAGCCAGAGGTCGCGGCTCTTCTTGATGGCAAGCTGGGTATGGTGGCTGCAGCCAGCCGCGTCCTGCTCGAGATCATCCCTTGGTCGCTTTGTGGGACGCTGGTCGGACATGGCTTAGGATGTGCAGGGTAGAGGCTGAAGGATAGATGGCGCTTTCTTCGTGGACGACCAAATATTGAAGTCTTTATAGTACTTACACAGATGATGGGAGACGCTTTGACGAGACGCGTCGCGTGCGTTCCTCCCAATTTGGGCTCCGATATCATGATCGGCTGATCCAGCCTTCCAGGAAACAAAAGACTCGAGCAGTCACAAGCAATTGCCATGTTCCTCTTTCAGAATACAATAGATTCGAAGCAGACCCTCTTCATAATTAGCCTCTTACTTTTCATGTCGCTTGCACAATGCAGGTGCCAGGGAATAAGAGCATGGCAACTTCACTCGAGCTTCGGATATTATGCCAGGATCAATTCGTATTGATTAGCCTGGATGTCGAAGGCGACCAAAGGGCGACGATACAATCTTCATGCCCATCTTTCGAAGAAACAAGGCGAGTTCTGAATGCCGCCGTCTGAATCGTTAGGGACGAGTTCCTCGTGAGTGTCTGCAGTTAACCCACGGAGTTCGGCCGAGGACCATATGGCCTCCGGAATCCCCTATTGGCGCAGTGCCAAACGGTCTTTTCAGGAGAAATAAGGAGTGATTGAGGAAGAGGATTTGTTGAGCATGAAGAGATCAAATACGTAAATAATCATGTCTATGGACGAGTCGATTAGCAATGCGGTTAGAACATTGGAATGGAAGGAATAGCGAGATGGCCTCTTCGTGCCTGATGCAACCCCGGTGTGCACATAGGCATTTGAGCATCCGGTGCTCTTTGAGCAGCGGAGAGACTTGTCCAACAAGCTAGTTGCAAGTCTTCCCGCAAGGGGAAGCTGAAGAATGAGAATTAGATGGCCAGAGGCACAGCACGCACCGAAGTGCAGAATAATATTAGCATCCTGCTCTAGGAACATGGTGGCGAGCAAATACATACGCGGGATAGTCCCTGATAATCCGGATAGTCCAGAAAGAAAAGGTTGTTGGGACCACGTTTCTGCTCCGACGTGGGCATCCTCGGAACTAAAAGGACTTTCAGATACGTCACGCCGTGATCTCAGCTGGAAATGAGTCTCACGACATGGCCATCCGCAATTTTAGGATCGGTCCTGGAGATCTTCCAAGATGTCATGCAAAGTTTGTTACCGGCGGTCGACAGCTCGTGAATAATACCGATCAATTGGGGTTCGAGATATGAGCTGGCATTGCGGAACGTCTGGTAAGCCGGAAGGGGCGTGAGTATGGCGAAATATCCTACATTTGTTTAACCTTCAGCTTAATGCCTTTGGATCTTTGACGAGCCGTTACGAAGGAAGTCTCAGGACGTAGACCACGATGCGGGTTTGAGACAGCGAGAATACAGCAGATTATTAGTACAGCACGTGGATCGGGGGAGGATATGGGCACGAACAAGGCAGATCAGGATAAGATATACGTGCGTAAAGTGGGTCAGGCATGGGGACGAAGAGATCGCGGGGCCAGCGTTGGCAAAGAGAGACAGGTAATTGGTCCGATCGTATGAAGAAGAGAGGCACTTGTGTAGATTGCTCATAGCCCACCGACCGCGCCTATTCAACAATAGAGATGAAAACGTCGACATCACTGCCCGACCGGTGCGTAACGTTCACATCGACCACCTTCCCTCCGCTCGTGTTCTTTCTGACATGATTAGACGGGCCGACAGCGCTGTATGGCCCGCCAGCATACCACTTCGGGAGCATCTGCTCGAGCACGTCCCCAGGCCCTACATCGGCGGCAATGTCGATCCACACTTGGTCGTTGTGGATGCCGAGAACGACGACGACGTACTCTCCCTTGTCGTCCGCAAAGCGGAGGGCGCCGCACGTGCCGCTGCCGTTGAGCGCCAGCGTCTTCTTGGTGACGCTAAGCTCTACGCTGTTGGCGGGGCGTTTCCAGAGACCGCCGCCGGCGTAGTGCCAGACACTCTTTTCAGCGACAAAGAAGGTGTCGGCGGTGTGCTCGGCGATGTCGACGTTGAATATGTACGCCATTGGAGTTGATCAGCTGCAAACAGGTTGTTCGGCGGGGTGGGTGAGATATAGTCTAGAATGGAACATTAGTGAGGTGGAAGACAAACGCGTAGGAGATGCTCACTGTGCAATTGCACGATCGATCGGATGGAGAAGGTCAAGCTAGACAGTGCTTTAAGAGTAGAAAAGGATGGCCCCTAAATTCAACCGGAGGCCCTCAAGATGCCGAATATAGAGCGGACGGCACCAGGACTCGCGAAACAAACATCAAGCATTGAAGCAAGGCACTGTCATTCACGAGGGGGACGACAGCACTGTGATGGACGTAAGAGACCACCCGATGCATTTGAATTGAGGAGAGTTTGGTTTCATGGAAGCCGGAGAAGGACGTAAGTGTAGGTGAACCTGAACCAAGACGCCGGAATGCAAAGTAGCAAAATAGCGTCTCCGGCGATTGGCGGAAAAGGTTGGAAGAGAACGCACAAGCAAAGATTATATCTCCGGTTGAGAGCAAGGTGTGGCGTAGCTGAGAGCCCGTTCCTATTCCGAGGATGCTTGTGCGGTCCGGAATAACTCCCAGCCTCATGGCACGACTGTCGCAGTTAACCACGTAATCGTCTTCGAGGATTCAGGACAAGGGGCGTCTTCGTCTTTGATGTCGCGAATGATACAATGTGTATCTGTCAATGAGAACAAGCGAAGGATGAATCCAGAGATTCAAGGGTTTCAAGCAAATCTTGTTCTGCACTGAAATGGCACGAATCAGATATGACAAATTTTGTACCGATGATGTTCTTGAAATTTGTAGGTTGCGAGCACAGCAAACGAGAAACCTGCAATGCAAGTTGTTGGACTCGTTTTGGTCTTCGAGCTGAGATGGCCGCGACGATGACCGTCTGGCAGCCTACGACAAGATCCTGTTAGCTCATGACACGGAAACTAGAGGACTGCAACTTACCGTGCATACAGATGGCAGGGGAGTTGATGAGATCGAATTGTAGAGGTGTCACCGCGCGGTACTCTGATTTCACCATTCTGGACATCTTTCACCAAAGCCAAGCCACAGTACTCGCGACCTGCATGTTCTAGCTCTACAGTACGACTGGATATTGATATGGTCCCGTCGTCGAAACGATCGGATTGCAGGCGCCATGAGCGTCGGCACCACTCACCAGCGCACGATGGTAGGTATCAAAGTTCCGAAGTTCGCGTCAATAATGCAGGACACCATCATATGGTCGCTCAAGCAGGATCTTTCCCAATATACAATGAGGTTTGGGCGGCGGTGAATGCCACAGCTTTCCGGCAGGTACATACCTGCGATAGCATAGCGTGCGTCAGAATATGTTGTAAGATCCGAAGACTTTGACCGAGTCATTTGGTTGCTGCAGAAGAGCATGGTTGAGGCAGGACGTCCAGCCACTTTGAAGGCACTGAAATCTGAACGGGATGAATCTGTGTCAGTACTAGTCAGCTTGCAACCGATGCGCGGCCCAGCTATACACTGCGAACACGAGTCACGCAGAAAGAAACCTCTTCAGCAAGCTCTAGCCGGAGCTTTATTCCCGTCTTGGTTTGCCATGATTTCGCAGAGGATAGCACAGGTCGTTGCTACCTCGGTCGACTCGATCTGAGAAATGAGTTGGCAGGACGAGCTCTCGCTCCGGGGAGTTCACATGAAGGTCAAACAGGCACTCACCCAATGTCACTCAGATCCCAGAATCGCGGTACGAATGTTGTGCACTGCTGACCCCCCCTCGGAGAAGACTTTCGAAAAGCAAGCCTCGGGACAGAGAGTGAAACGCGGGCCACAGCCACTTGTGACTCGGTCACGTCACAGGGGAGCTACAGCCGCCACAGATGGAGAGTGACCCAGTACAGCTTCCTTCTCTTACAACCTCTACCGTTCGTATTCTTCTTCTTTTATACGCCGTTTCGTCTCATCCTTTCGTCTCCCAGGTTCCTTCTAAACTACTCAGCTTTCATGCGAGTGTCGACTCTGACCATCCCTATACTCGTCGCCGGCGCGGGTCTCGGTAAGTAACCCTATCCCTATCTATCGAGCGCTGACCACCGACACTCGAAATCCAGTCGGCGCAAGTCCTCTCAATGTCGTGATAGCGTCGACTGATATGTCGGCGCTGCGCCTTGGACACCCCGCCGCCGCCGGCATTTCCGATGCCAATGCCGTGAACGGCGCCGCCGCAGCCGGCGAGAGCACTTCGAGGCGCATGCGCCATATGTGCAAGGGCATGCAGAAGACCGTCTCCGACGGCGTCACCCGCATCTTCAGCGTGTTCGGCCTCAGACGCATCACGCACCCGCCCGTCACGATGCCTGTCGTTCAGCCCCACTCTGATGAAGCCGACGGGGCCCGCCCCAAGGGTGTCATCATCAAGTTCAGCGGCTTCGCCACGCCCAGCCACGCCATCGCGGACGCACCTGCGGACGAGGATACGGCCGTGCGCCGCCCGATGGTGATCCACCACCACAACATGGGCTTCAACCCCCATGCGCCCTTCTGGGCCCGGGTCCACCGCTCCCTGATGTTGCTGGGACCCTGGGAGGGCCGCGCCGTTGCATTCGTCCTCGGTGAGTTCTATTTTTAGTCCTCCATCACAGACTGCTCAACTGTCCATCTCATATCACAGGCTGTGGCATCGGCGTCCTGCTGCGCATGGTCTGGGTCCTCGCCGTCCTGACGTACCGCACGATCCGCGGCACGTCGCGCGAGGCGCCCGAGGTCATCTACCACGAGGTCGTCTTCGAGGACGCCGAGGACATCCTCGTTGCCCCGCCGCAGTACACCGACGAGAAGGTCGCCCTGGCTGCCGCTGAGGACAACAACAAAGCCACCGAGAGCGAGCACGCACGCGTCTAGCGCAGCGGGCAATTCTCCGGAAACGGCGTATCTGATGCAACGAGCTGAGTTACGATCGTAGTTTCTCAATCCACACATATTTCTGTTTCTTGCGTGTGTCCGTCTCCTCTGCGATCTGCTTTTGGTCCAAATGAACGAAAATCTAGAGATAATCCCAATACTTACCATCGATATGCTAGGCCTCTGGGGTCGGACTGTCGCTCATCGCTCTTCCGGTAGTGTTTCGCAGCCTGTAGGTCCCGAATTCGGGCAGTGATTACCGTACGTGAACGAATTGTATACTATTGTGTTGCCTACCTCGGACAGCTGCAAAAGCTAAGTCGAGCCTGCGAGACGGGAGCTTTTGCGAGGGCCAAGTCAGAGAAAGAGAAGCAATTGAGCGGTCCAGATTTGCCGCCGCCTTGCAGGCAGAGGAAAAGACACAGGGAGGGAGTTACCACGCTCCTTAAGTTCCTTTCTCCGTCTTTCCGCACATTCGATCTTCTGATTAGTTCCACGACACGACCAACATACAGTAAGTACCTTTCGGCAGCACTACAACCGCTCTCCCACCCCGCCTCTCTCCAAACTCTGGCTATCAGCTATAAAGGGTGAGTGATTTATATTCGTCGAAGTATGGAAGTCGATGAAAGGTGGGATGGAACTACGTTATGGAATTTATTAGAGAATTGCTCAGCCCATTCTGAGCTGCTGGCACTTGAAGCTCGAGTCCGACTAGCAGAACTCCGTTGCAGAGCTCCGAGACGCGACAAAGTTATGAGGGTCAAACGACAACGAAGCTTGTATCATAGGGTTTTTACACTCGCCGGAATTCAATGTTAAATAAGTTTGAGTCAACGCAGACGGTGCGGAAAGTGAGATTTGAAATGAACGACAGCTCGATTGAGTGCGCTATGAGATTATGGAAGGTTTGTGTAGACGGGGAAGCTTGTAGACTGCATTAATATCGGCAGACAGAACTGATGCCTGACGCATTCTCACCGGCCGAGTATACACAACAATATAATACTATAGGGACACAACAAAGAATACAGGATATGACACATGATACAGGACACGGCACAATACAGGATACGATACATAGAACTGAAGTTATGAAGTGGGACAATTATTATAGAGAAATACACAAGTCATTAAAGGGGTATTGCAGCCACGAAGAGTTGCAGTCGTTGACACATAACACCTACACCATCTCAGATTCTAGTCGTCCAATCGCTTGAAGAATCATCTTCCTGCGTTGAACAACAGGTGGTAGTTGGGGGATGTCTGGAAAATAACCTTTAAAGTAACCATAGCTTTGTGGCATATCCAGGTCGACAACTGCTTGAACAGAGGACAGTGCTGGCAATACAACCTCCTAGGATACGAGTGAATAAAGATATGAAGGTGTTTCAGCGATAGAAAAGGAACTTACAATGTTTTGAGGCCCCTTGACCGTTTGACCCCACGGCATTGTGCCATCGGGGAATGGGACTTCGTCAAGATGACTGGGATCACTAAACAGTCCATTGTTACGCTGAAACATGGATAAAATAGCAATTCACATCAATCTTATTACTCAGGATAGATTATATTGACCAGAAATACCTTGATAGACGCGGTAGCGAACTTCACCATCTGTTCGTGGGATTTGCGTACAATTGTTTGCAGACTCTCGATTTTCTGGTCAAGCCTCGTCAGATCATCGAAGAAACCTTGCATCCACGGTGCTAAATGAAGTCAATATATAAACACAAACAAGTAAAGAAAAAATGTACAAAGTCCACCCGCCGCCACCGCCGCCGTGAGCACTTGGTGCTGCCACTTAGCAGCTGTTGCAACAGCTTCGATCGACGTGGGATTTTCGGGATGGCCTGAACAAGAGAAGCAAACTATTGTGAGATATAACACCGCCAAGGTCTGAATGGATGCTTACACCTCGCGGCGGAGACAAGAGTCTTGAACTCCACAGCTCTAACGATGTCTTCGTCGGAAGGAACTGCTGTAGTTATTGGGGGAGGGGCTGGAATACCTGGGAAAATTGTGTTGGCGTTAGCAGGAAGTTGGAGTAGTGGGAGCGGGTCAGCGTCGGCCATGGCAATGGCAGAGCAAAGATTGAACGCGGCGTTGACGAGAACGGTTGACAGGAACGCGACCCGCCAGTCTCGAGCCGCCATATAGTCGGAGCTTGAATAACTGTCTGGTCATAATAGTTGAAGTCCGTATATGCACGCGCCGCTCTCGGTTCGAGTCCTGCTCGTGGCTTGTATTTTGGCATCTGTGCGACATTCTTTGCGCAAGTAGCCATGTCTATCTGACGCATGAGCTATATAGTCAACAAAAATTTTATACCGGGAGCCAGAGCCGGCAATTTGGTCTGCGCACTGATGATAACCTCCACACCTCGGACCACTGCAGAGGACAATTCTGTAAAGGGTGAGTGATTCATATCGAGGGTATGAAAGGTTCGTTCGGACTGTAGAGGTCCGTGAAATGTGCAAGAGGTGCAATGTGACTGCGGTATAGAGTAGAAGATTCAGAGTTTTCTGTCCGTTAAAAGCGGCCGGCCGCTTGAAGCTTGGATGACCGAACCATAGCACCTGCAGAGCTTCGAAAGTTGAGACAGTGTTGAACCATACTTCGCAGACAATTGCAATTATGAAGATATTGACAAGATTCCACCGCCTGAATCCGGGGGTAAGCTCGGCTTGTTATCGAGCTTTTCGTAGGCCCAAGAGCAGCACTGTAAATATAAATTCTTCCAAGCATAAGCTAAATAGTAAAGATACAAAAGTATTCAATTGGAGAGCGATAACGCACGGCGAATTAGTAGGAATTGTAGAGCGACCCCTATGTTCAGTCTGCGTTTTATACTGATACAATAACGTGAATACCGAGATAGACGATGTCAGTGGATGCGGATGTGGTGGGTATGATATGCTAGAGAGTATGAAGCAAGTCCGGAAACGACGAGCAAGAAATCACTCAGCACCCAGCCTGCGCCTGCGCGACCCGCACGGCCTCCCAATCGCGGAACCCGCACGCGCCCGGCAGCGCCTCCCAGATCCGGTCCTTCATCTCCTCGTCGAACGCCCGCAACACAGTCTCGCACGCGACGCACAGGCGCGTCCCGTCGGCGTCGACCGCGCCCGCCGCGACGCGCGCGCAGCCAAAGACGTTGCACTCGAGCGCGCGATAGCGCCGCTCGATCGCCTGGCGCTCCGCGTCCGTCCACCCGCCGCACGCCACGCAGCCGTGCGGGAACATGCGTGTCCAGGGGTTGTGCGCAAGCGTGCGCGTGTCGAGCGCGGCCTCGGCCGCGGCGCGCAGTGCGTCGCGCGCGAGGAGGCATGCGCGCAGCGCGGCGCGGCTCAGCGGCGCGTCGAGCAACTTCGGGAGCGGCCAGAGCGCGACTTCGAAGCTGGCGGTGGGCGTGATGGCGGGGATGTGGTAGGAGAGGCCGAAGTCGACGGCGATGGCAGGGTCGTAGTCTGGCGGGAGGATCGTGCGGGCTTTGTCCTGCGCGTAGTCGGCGCGCGAGGAGGGGAACATGAGGATGAGGTGCTCGACGAGCTCGGAGCGGAGCTCGTCGAATGCGTATTTCGTGGAGAGCTTGAGGAGGGAGTTAAGGAGCTCGAATGTGATCACGGTCTTTCCTCTGGCGAATCTGTGGACCGTCTTCAAGATACCCGGCGGAAAGAGAGGTAACACTAGCACCCACTTTCGAGAATAGAGCGCTCGAAGCAGCTTCAGCATGTCATCGGAATCATCGTCTAACCGAACTACGACACAACCATCCAGCATCTCATTGCAGCCCGGATCAGCGTCCCCGAGCGCAAACATGTCTTTAAACACTGTCGAGTTGAACGCAAGGACGCCTTTATGAACGCGATACCCCGTGGCACCACATACAATGATAATGCTGCCGTCGTCAAACCAGAACTCGGACGGTGTGCGCGAGAAGGGGGGATACGGCTGGCCCAGCATGCGTGGCTCGCATTCGGGATCGTGCTCGCTGCGTGAGCGCTTGGCGGGTGGGTGCATGTCCATGTGGTCGTCGATGGATTGGGAGAGGCGCTGCGAGGTGTATATCAACGCGTCAAACGCGTCGTTCATTGACAAATGGATGGATGAGGTGGGTGCTTCTGTCCGTACCTTTGTGGATGAAAGGCCGATAAACGCGAGCTGCACTTCAAGTCAACGCAGATGGTGTATAAATTGAAAATTGAAACGAACGGTAACCTCGGTTGAGGGTGCTATGAGATTATGAAAGAATTATGTAGACGGGTGAGCTTGAAGACGTTGACAGACGGGACTGATCCATTATCGCCGGCCCGGGATACACATCAACAAATCTGGACCTACTGCCAGCTCACGCATCGCTCACAATGAGTCACATCGTCGGCACTACAATGTCCATAGTCAACGAATACAACGTATCAAGGTGGACTACTGTACATACGCAAATACTTAACCGCTGTGTTCTAATTATCCACATTTTCAAATAATAATGTCCAGGAGGCTTACGGATCGCTAGATCTCACTTGAAGATTTCACCTGAGCCTCGTATACTGCGTGCCAGTGGTCGTAGTCGCAAGCTTCTGGCAGCCTATCCCAAATCTTCTGACCGACCTCCTGATCGAAGCTCCGCAGCCGCGCACTGCAAATGGAGCATGTCGTTGGGCTGCCTCTGAGCTCCTTGAAAGTCTCCATCGACCTGGACTCGACCTCCGGCGACCAGAGATCGCGGAATATGTCGACTTCGAGTGTACGATATGGCAGCTCGATCGCCTGTCTCTCCACATCCGTTATACCTCCGCATATGGGGCAATCTGCCCCCGTGACGGGGTCTTCCGTCCAGGGATTGGAGTCCAGGTCAACTACCTCCAGGGCCTGCGCGACAATGTCCCGCAGCCTCTCCCTGAACAGAAGACATACACGCTCCGTCGCGCGCTCGAGGACCATGCGCGCGCCGTTGTAGAACGTAAGGCGAGGAGCGTCCAGGAGATACTCGACCGGGCTCCGTGCAGTTTCGTAGCATGCCAGCGGCATGATCGACGGGATGTTGTATTTGATCCCTAGTTCGACGGCGATGGTCACGTCGTAATCGTCGGGGATGACAGCATCGGATTCCTCGGAATGGTACCAGCCCAAGTCCGTAGGAAACATGATCTTCATGTGCTCGATGAGTTCTTTGTGGAGCTCGTCGAATGCGTACTTCTTGGTGAGCTTGAAGAGGGACACGAGGGTCTCGAAGGTGATGATCTCTCCTTTCCTGGCGTACCTGCGAAGCTTATAGTTTCAGTGTCTTCGTCGGTAGATGCGCGAGTGCATCCTGGGTCTTACTTTCGCGGATAGTACAGCGCCTGGAGCAGCCTCTGCATGTCCCGGGGATCGTCCTGTAGCCGCACGATCGCGCAGTCTTCAAAGGTCTCATCGCAGTCCGAGGGCTCGTCCGCGAGTTCAAGCATGTCCTTGAAGACTAGGGAGTTGAGCGCGAGGATGCTCTTGTGGATACGGAACCCCATTGGGTCACAGACTATGATGATGCTGCCATCCTCGAACCAGAGCTCTGGTGTAAAGGGGTGGAAAGGGGTATCCGATGTTTGCTCTGTGCCCTGCCGGGGGTGCTCCTCGGTGCGGGGACGTTTGGCAGGCGGTTGGAGGTCTGTAACGGCGACGGCAGCAGGCATTGAAGTGTACAGTGTCTGTGACCTGTTAGGTTGTCTGTTCACCGGCCGCTAGGGGTAGAAGTGACTGTCATACCGAATTCTTCTTGTTGGATTGTTTAGGAGCTGTCGATCGTGGACAATGCTACCAAGTTACAGGTCACCAACTAGGATCTCGGAAAGCAAGAGATCTCGGAAAGCAAGAGATCCCGAGTGCGTTCAAAGTCAAACGAAGGCTGGAGAGAAATGTAGGTGCTCTAAGTCTTACCGCAGGCGACTTCCCTGGTCGTTACGGGCCCGCCAATGCGCATCCGCCGGGGGCTACATATCTGACCCATTTTAGTCGACAGGAATATTTCGGAGACCGAGCAGTTTTAGTCCGCGTCGCAATTTCGAAACCATTGAATTGCCGTTACAAAGTCGGCTCATAGATTATCCCTTTCTAGGTGCCTAAAAAATCAAGATGGGACCTGCACTACTGTGTCGCTGCTGGGTCGGTCTGTAATACGTGGAAGCAGCCCGGTGACTTCGAGTTCAAGCCGCATGGGACCTGGAACGGTCAAAAACATGTTTGACCTACCTCATCTGTATACGATACCGGTGGCGTCGTGTCGATATCTGAACTAGCACGCCGTAATAGAAGAGAATCAGATTTCGAGAAGAAAAAAAGGCTGGCGACACAGCGATACACAACGAATCTGCAGCCAAAATTGAGAGCACGAGTGGGATATGAGATGTCGTGGAGGAGGGGAAAGCTGTGCTGTGGAAAGTGCTCGAAGCATCTTGATTCTTGGCCAAAAGTAGAGATGATCGATTTAAGTAGCCACCGCTGTGGCACTGACTTCAAAAAAGATATCAGCGCGTGCAGAGGCGGGCCTCCTCACCTCCTCACCTCGGACTCGTGTTTTCCTCCTTGTTCTGTCCCCTCTACCTCCTACTATCTCCAGCTCGTTCTAATCTCTAGCAAACGCAGTCATGGCCGTTGTCGGCATTGATTTCGGTACGCTTCACAGCAAGGTACGCTCCTCCGTTCCATGCCCTTGGACCTCCGACTCAAGATGAGTCTCGATTGCTATTGTAGATTGGAGTTGCCAGGTATCGAGGAGTCGATATCATCACCAACGAAGTGTCGAACCGCGCGACACCGTGAGTCGTCCGGGAATTTCTGTTGTGTTGTGCAATTCTGATCCCGCATCCCAGATCGCTCGTCGCTTTTGGCCCAAAACAACGTGCTCTCGGTGAGGCAGCAAAGACCGGAGAGATCTCAAATTTCAAGAACACCGTCGGCTCTCTGATACGTCTTATTGGCCGGACATTGCAGGATGTCGAGGTTCAGCAGGTAGAAAAGAAATTCACCCAAGCAACCCTGGTAGATGTCAACGGCACCGTCGGCGCGGAGGTAAGAGACAGAGCCCTATAATTTCTATCATCGCTTGCTGATCGCATCTGTTAGGTCAACTATGTCGGCGAGAGGCAGAAGTTTTCGGCCACACAACTCGTGGGCATGTACTTGGGCAAGTTGCGCGACATTACAGCCAATGAACTCAAGAGCGGCGTATCCGATGTCGTCATCGCCGTCCCCGGATGGTTCACTGACATCCAGCGGCGCGCGATGATCGCCGCCGCTCAAATCGCCGGTCTCAACACCCTCCGCCTCATCAATGACACCACCGCAGTCGCCCTCGGATACGGTATCACCAAGTCTGATCTCCCAGAAGCCGAAAATCCCCGGCATGTCATCTTTGTCGATGTCGGTCACTCATCCCTGTCCGCTAGCGTGGTCGCATTCTCCAAGGGTCAGCTTATCGTAAAGGCCACGGCGTACGACACCCATCTTGGTGGCCGCGACATTGACTACGCGCTGGTCGAGCATTTCGCGGAGGAGTTTAAGAGCAAGTACAAGATCGATGTGCTCTCGAACCCCAAGGCGTCATTCCGTCTCTTCGCCTCCGCAGAGAAACTCAAAAAGATCCTCTCCGCCAACGCTGAGGCGCCCCTTTCCGTCGAGTCCATCATGAACGACATCGATGCTTCCTCCAAGCTGACCCGTGACCTCTACGAGCAACTCATCGCCCACGTCCTGGAGCGCATCCCCGCCCCTCTCGAGCAGGTCCTCAAGGAGTCCGGCCTGACGCTCGAGCAAATCGACGCGATCGAGCTCGTCGGCGGCTCGACGCGCATCCCCGCCGTGCGCGCGAAGATCCAATCCGCGTTCCCCGGCAAGACGCTCTCGACGACGCTCAACCAGGACGAGGCCTGCGCGCGCGGCGCGACGTTCTCCTGCGCGATGCTCTCGCCCGTCTTCCGCGTGCGCGACTTCAGCATGCACGACATCACGCCGTACCCGATCAAGGTGCAGTGGGAGAAGACGCCCGGTGACGCCGAGGAGGACACGGAGCTCGTCGTGTTCCCGCACGGGAACGGCATCCCCTCGACGAAGGTGCTCACGTTCTACCGCAAGTCGCCGTTCGACCTCGAGGCGTACTACGCCGAGCCCGAGAGCCTCCCCGGCTCGTTCAACCCCTGGCTCGCGCGCTTCACCGCGAAGAACGTCGGTCCCGACCCGTCGGGCGACTTCTCCACCGTCAAGGTGAAGACCCGCCTGAACCTGCACGGCATTTTGTCCTTCGAGTCGGCTTACATCGAGAAGACCGTGGAGAAGGAGGAGGCGATGCAGGTCGATGGCGATCAGCCTGCAGCGGAGGCGCCCAAGAAGAAGAAGGTGGTCAAGGAGGAGGTGCAGTTCGTCACCGGGTACAGTGGCTTGGACTCCACGCTCGTCGAGCAGTACAAGGAGCTGGAGGCCAAGATGCACGAAGACGACAAGCTTGTACAGGACACCGAGGTACGTACACCTGAGCTTGAAATAGCTTCGCATTATGCTGACGGCACCTTGCAGGACCGCAAAAACGCACTGGAAGAGTACGTCTACGACATGCGTGGCAAGCTCGAGGACCGGTTCGCACCCTTCGTTCAGTCGCAGGAGAAGGAGAAGCTCCTTGTTGATCTCCAGGGTGCCGAAGACTGGCTGTACAGCGAGGAGGGCGAGGACGCGACCAAGTCCGCGTACGTCGCGCGCCTCGACCAGCTGAAGGCGCTGGGCGACCCGATCACGTTCCGCTGGCGCGAGCACGAGGAGCGCCCCAAGGCGATGGCGACGCTGCGCGAGACGATCAACCAGTACATGTCGCAGGCGACGTCGGGCGACGAGAAGCTCGCGCACATCGACGAGAAGGACAAGCAGGCGATCGTCGAGAGGGGCGCGACCGTGCAGAAGTGGCTCGACGACCAGGCCGCGCGCCAGGCCGAGCGCGCGAAGAACGCGGATCCCGTCCTCACCACCGCGGAGATCGCGAAGAAGCGCGACGAGCTCATCTTCTTCGCCACGCCCATCCTCTCGCGCCCGAAGCCCCGGCCGCCGAAGGTCGACGGCGCGGAGACGCCCAAGAGCGGCACGGAGACGCCTAAGGATGCGCCCAAGCCAGAGGCGAAGCAGGAAGAGCCGGCGGGTCCTTCTGAGATGGATGTAGACTAGATCTTGGGTTCGGATAGTTTGTAGCGATAATTGCTAGCAGTAGTAGTCAGTTAAAATGCTTGTTCAGTATAGATCAATAGATCACAGTCCTTTGGGGAGCGAGGGTCTTTGTAACAATATTTGCTAGCTCGTTCATATATCAGGCTTGTCGACGATGAAGGTGATGTAGCGTGCAGGGTGGAATACCGTTGCGCTGCAGTGGCAGAAACCGGTTTTTCCAAGATTTATCCGCGACCTTATTGCCTCGTCGCTTGCGGAGGTCTCCTATCCATACTACCTCTCAATTTCCGCCTAAGCATTGTCCTGGACTATTGCAGTTCCAAACTTACAACTGCTTTACAGTAATCGGACGGAGCAAACTACTATTAATTACAATCGCCGGGACTAGTACGCCGGCGACCAAGACCTCCCCTTGTCAGAGCGTCATATCGTGGCAACCACATCCGATCATCCACCTGTCCCTTAGTCTGTATGCACTTGCGTGATGCTGACCGTAGGTCAGGATTTCGGAGATAAGAACCGTCACGTGGTCACGGGCCGCGATCAACGAGACGCGTTTTGACGCGTCTTTGTCCGTCCTACATCCTGTATCGCATGAATGCTCCTCGTCTCTCCTCCTTCACCACTCCTGAGGGGTGAGGAATCATTCGGACTATCATTCGGCAGAAAATCGACCTTGATCCCCATGATTTCCAGCTGGAATGCGTGTGCCAGGCCCTCGACGGCGTCAATGTCTTCGCAATAAACGCCACTGGCGACGGCAAGAGCGGAATTTTCAGCATGTACATGGCGTGCATGCAGGCACTTTCCGATGATCCGGCAGTACCACATTTGGATGGTTTCAAGGCGGTCAAAAACCCGGCCATGGTAGCTATTTGTCCGACCAAAAGTCTGGAGGAGGAAATGGTGCGTCGTGGATGCCGTGCGAGTTTGCGACTATATTGATGTGTACTGCCAGTCTGAGGCAATGCAGAAACTCGGATTCGAAAGTGCTGCCATCAACACAGACACTCTTGAAGCTGCTCGGCGGAAAAAGCAAGACCTTTGGGCCCGCGCACGCAACGAGGCGACATTCATTTTTCTCGCTCCCGAACAGCTCAATACAGTCGGATTTTGGAACGCACTCGAGGATCCGTACTTCTGGAAGAGAACGGTCGCGGCGCTTTGTGACAAAGTCCATCTCATTTGGATATGGGGCAAGAAATTTTGCAAGGCCTTTGGCCAGATCGGGCTTGTGCGTGCACGCCTACGGTCGTCTATTGTCATCTTCGCGCTGACAGCGACAATGGAATGCGGAGCGCCATTTCGCTCTGTTTGGCAGTCTCTGGGCCTCCGCGAAGGAGAGTTCTTCTTGCTACGACGATCGAACATTCGGCATGACATCAAGCTGTCCATGCACAACCTCAAGAGCGGGCTAAATGGAGGTGTATTTCCCGAGCTCCTGTGGATCATGCAACAGCGCCGAAAAACGATCATCTACTGCTCTACTATCACATTGAGCATGCGGGTGATCATCTACCTATGGCATCGTCTGTCTGGGGCCTCTGTAGACAGAGCGAGGCGCGTACGGACGTACAACTCACCGAACTGGCCAGCATACAATGCCGAGATGCGGGATCTCATGCGAAACGACCCCGCAATGCAGATTGCGATAGCGACGGGATTCGGGTGGAGCGCAAGAACATGTGTGCCCTGTCGCAGGACAAGCGGCGGCGGGAGGAGTAGCAGCAGGGGAAGCTGCGCCGGATCGCGAACGTGATGCAGAGCGCGATATTGAGGGAATCGGGACTGGGGCCGACGCCCGCACAGTAGGATTCGAGGAGACATGGCGCAATCTCGAGCCTCGAAATTGTGGTGTTGGACTGTCAGGTGCAGCGGCAGCTGGTGCAGTTGCCGGAGAGTAAAGATGATGGATTGGGTTTTGCTGTGGTGTAGAGATATTATATGGATAGCTAGGTAAATCGGAAGCTCTTTCTGGGTTACTCACGACGAAGAATGCGCGAAAACGGCAGGGACAAAAGCATGACTGCAAGACGCCGCGTTCAATGGACGCGACTCGCGACGCGACTGTGGGCGTACAGGCCGTGGGAATCGGCGTTAAGCATGGGAACATTTGCGAAATCCTGACCTACGACCAAGGGGGTGCGACAGAATGCAGACTGTAAAAGAAGATCGACTATCATCTTCTTCAGTCTGCTTAAGGAGACTACTGTACCATTTCGATCGTAGGCTCATGGGGGTTGAGCTGTGACCGAAATATGAGCAGGCTCATTTGGCCTGGTAAGCTCATGCATGGATGTGACCTGTGACCAAGAAAAATTAGGCTCGTTTTGCGCTAGGCTCATGAGTTTCAGCTGCGAGACGGTACCTCTCAGAGTCGTCGTTCAAGGTGATTTAGACTTGTTACGATGGACTTTGCCATGCACGAAGACCCGGTGCGAAAAAATGTAGGCCTTTGGGTCTTTTGTACCCTTAATACTTGAAGCAATCGTATGGCACTCGGCAATGTACACAAATGGAGTTACGGACGCGAAAAAAAAATTGATTTTAAGTATGACCCCTTAGGCTCATGAGCCTATATGAGCCGTGACCAAAGTGCAATTAGGCGTAGCTCAGAGGTCGCTGTGACCTGTGACCTGAGCCTACGATCGAAATGGTACAGTACCTGTCCCTCTACAGGACCTTATCTAACTAGACCATGCCATAGGGTCGCATGGCATGGTCTAACTGGGTATTGCCTCCGCTTAGAAACCCGCCCGCAGGGGCTGGCCCTTGGGGCGAGCCCAAATCCGGAAGTCCCTCCCGCCTACAGCCTCAAGACTGTATACAGCCCTGAGGGCTGGTGGCGCGTGACCCGCCCTCAGGGCTGGTGTCTGCGCCTCCCGCCCATGCCTGCCCCCGCCGCGCCCGGTCCGGCATCTCCGCCGCCCCCAGGGCGAGCGCCTGTGCGCCTCCGCCACGCCCGCCCCCGCAGTGCCCGATCCGGCGTGTCCGCCGCCCCCAGGGCGAGCACCTGCGCGCCTTCCGCTATGCCCGCCCCCGCAGCGCCCGGTCCGGCGTCTCCGCCGCCCCCAGGGCGAGCGCCTGCACGCCTCCCGCCACGTCTGCCTCACCAGCGCCTGTTCCCGCCCTCAGGGCGACTCCGGGACGTACTGAGGCAGCCTCAGAGGGCTGAGTAATTTTCATATTAGGCAATATTGACGGGTGTCTGCCTATCAGCACCCGGCACATCCGGTTCGGCTTGTCCCGAGTTGTCCTTGTAATCACAGCACAAATATTCAAAGTCTGCCGCAAGGTGCCTCATAGATTGTCGAACATAAGTCAAAAAAATGCATTGTTTTATTATGGGGAACATACGAGATTAGTGACAAGAACATAGCAAGAAATTACAGCAGGTAGCAACACATAACGAGTTCATGACAAGAAGGCAAGGCAAATAACATATTTATGCTCCAAAGCCCGAGAATGTGAAGCGGTCGTTGGACTCATTAGTCGAGTTCATGAACTCGAAGAGTGAATCCGAACCCGCACCAAAGAGAGGCTGCGCAGGAGCAAACACACCGTCGAAGTCGAACATCGAGAAATTGAAGTCGTCAGAGAACTGACCACTGCCAGCTGACGACGTTCCGGCTGTCATGCTCGCGCCCAGCGGCTGTATACTGAAAGCCATTCTGGAAGGCATCGAGGAAGCAAATTTGGGCGACGGTGTGCTGATAGGCGCAAGGAACGGCGGCACCTGAGTTGCCGTGGTGGGGGTAGACGTGACGGTCGACGTCATGGCTTGAGCAGAAGGCTGAGTGGAAGGCGATGCGGCGGCAGCGGCGGCAGGAGCGTCGCCACCGGTAGAAGGCGATGCGGTGGTGGCGGCGGCGGCGGGAGCGTCACCACCTGTAGTAGACGATGCGGCGGCAGCAGTGGGAGTGTCGCCACCGGTGGGAGGTGATGCGGCAGCAGTGGGAGTGTCGCTAGCGGCGGAGACAGCACCGGTGGCCGCAGTAGCCTGAGACGTCGTTGCAGTGGGCATCGTGGCATCCGCGGTTGCATTGAGGGTGGAAGAGGGTGTAGGGGAGAGGGCAAGATTGGGGCGCTTGGCCTGAGGCGGCTCGTTCTCGTCTCAAGTCTTGTGCGCCCGTTTCTTGCCAGCCTTGGCTGGCGCTGCAGCATGTAGGTCCACAAGCATTCCGCCCTTCTTGAATGGAATACCCTGAGACTTCTTGGCTCTGAGTGCTGTCGCCGAGGTGGGTGCCGGTTGTTTCTCGGCACTAGGGTTAGCCTCGGCATCAGATTCTGAATCAGCCTCGGCATCGTCCTCCATGCCCAAGATTGTGGAGATGTCGATGGTGGCAGTATTGCCCTCTGCCTTCTCCCGTTCGATGTACCACGTCGCTAACTGCCGCTCTGTCAATTTGACAAGCTTGCATGACCCGCCTGAGACAGCCTGGAGAAGGATCTCCAGTTCGGCAACAGTCTTGATGTTCGAAGGTGATGTGAATTCCTCCAGAGGCCATCCCTTCACAATGAGCCTGTGCACCTGCATCATCTTTTCGTCCCATCGACTATACTCCATGCGAAGGGTACGCAGCCCAGTGAGCTGAACTGGGGAACAGTAAGCTCCCGCACGACACGTATCAGCATGTATCTAATTTTGACTCACATAGTTGGTCGGCTAGAAGCTGCACTACCAGCCCCTTCATCGCGTTCTTTTTGTCGACGCCTTGGCTCCTCATATTGTACTTGATCACGCCTGGTATCCATGTGTCAGCTGCCGCAGTGCTTCCATCAGAAGCTGATACACGCACCCTGGATACCGGCTGAGCCCACGCAGAATGCTTCAAAACGGCCCGCTAGTTCGGCCGGCTGGACGCGGATGATCTGGGAGATGAAGTCGGAACTGCCGGCACTAAAGAAGGCCGCCAGCATGCTCATCTGATTTGTCTCACTGCGGCAAGCATACAGGAAATACTGGACACCACTGCGAAGATGCAGGGCAGCTAGCTATGAACATGTACAAGATGAGGCTATGAAAATAGAAAATGATGATGAAATGGACAGACCTCAGCATTGACTTTCGCAAGCATTGTGCGAGAGTCATGCAGCTGCACGAGAGGCCGGCGAACGATACCTGTGTACTTCGCGTCGCGATACTCTTGCAGACAGTCCACCAGTACCTCCTTGTCGTCGTCAGAAAGCGTGACATAGCCATTGGCTTGTGCTTCTTTGACGATGGCGCCGACTTGCTGCTCTTTTGTGGGGTTGTCCTTCCCTGTGAGACACATCAGTGAAATGAAGGATCTCAGATCGAAGAAGGCGTACATGTACCCCGCTCAATTTGTGCGATGCAGTGAGCAAGCGTGTTATGAATTGCCGGTGCACGGTGGTCCTTGATGACGTTGCCGGTAATGAGAAGCTTCTGCTGGACCTCGGTATAGCCTTTGCCGAAATCCTCCGCGATCGAGTCGCAGATGTCGGCCATACTGTTCCAAGCGGCGTCGAGCCTTTCCTGGTACCTCTGGTTGAAGTCGAACTTTGCAGAAGACTCCGCCTTATGCTGCTCGGAGGTTTTAGTAGCAGGCTTCTGGCGGTTGTGCTCAAGAGGGTCTTCAGTAGTATTAACTACACCCATGTCGAAGGTAGAGAACTATAGATAAAAAAAAGTACGGGATAGCAACGAGCGGGGCAGCGGGCAGCGAGAACAGCAAGATGGGGGGACAGGGGAGCAGACATGTCAACATGCAAGAAAAATCTACATATACAGAGCGACAGCAGCGAGGATCATTCAACAAAAAAAACGTGACATTGTCCGTGCGCAGGCAGACGACAGCAACGCACGTGAAGGGAGATGCTGCAAAGGAAATACTGCATTAGTGAGGAGGACAGAGTGGGAGGGAGGACTACCTGAACAGGCGGCGCACGATCGTCGGTGACGCCATGGACTCAGCCCCGCATTAGCGCAGCGAGCGCAACAGCCGTTCCCCGACTGTAACCCATCTCCATGAGTGCTGTGACCCAGTGCGCACGCGCAACATTCTCGTATATCTCCTCAACACTCGTGACAGCAAGCGGCTCTGCGTGAAGCTCCTCCAGAAGATCAATTACAACATTGGGGAGAACGTCGCTCACGACAGGCATGTGCACTGTCGTGAATGACGCATCGTCATGCTGCGCGGAAAAGGACGGCCCAGCATCTGCAGAAGTGGCCAAGTTTGTTGACAAGCCTGACATCTGGGACAGGAGAGATGGCATTGGTGCTTTGCCGCTGGATGTGGCGGACTTGGTAGGAGATGGCTTGGGCGAGGCGGCATGAGACGTGCAAGCTGCAGTGTGCACAGGGAAGGAGTGAGCTGGGGGCATGAAAGGCATGGAAGTATGGGCAGGTGGTGACGGCGGGGCAGGCGATGCGGACATAGTTGGGGTGGCAGAAGGGGAAGTGAAGGCCATGCCGGGGGGCGTCACGAAGTCCCAGGAGTCGCGGTTGAGCAGGTTCTCGACCTCCTCCAGGAGGACCCGGTTCTCGGTTATATACTGGAAATTGACAGTGCGCTCGTGCCAGTCACGGACAAACAAGATACCAATAAAGAGACTAATAAACCGGCTCAGCTCGGCCAAGGCAGGAGTGAAGGCCGAGTTCTGAGAGAGCGTGTCGCTGGCGTGCACGATGAGGTTGTTGGCGATGAGTTCGGGAGTGACACAATTGAGCCCAGCGTCGGGGCGAGTCTCGCCATGCATATGCACGACAATGCTGCCTACGCCGCATGTGCGGTCGAGGGCAGTTACCTGAATGTCTGTCAGTACAACTATAGCAGTACATGATGGCACTTACTGCGTCACTAATAATCAGCTCGAGACGGCGCCTGGTAGCGCGGCGTTCGTTAGCGGGCCGTATGAAGCCAGGGTGAAACCCATGAGACGTCTGGGGGGTCCTGTGTTGATTGTAGCTCCAGCGATGGGTAAGGCGAGCGGTCTCTGCAGCTAGAATGGGCGCAGTGGGCTCAGTGCGTGAACACTGCCGAAGCGCAGCGGTGATGATGGCTTCGCATATAGAGCCCCAAGGCTCAGGAGGAAGGGCGTCGTTGTTGTTCAGAGGTTGTGCCATGTGTAAAGCAGAGAATGGGAGGCAGGAGGAGGACTGTGGTGCTGCTGAGACGACTAGAGACATGAGGGTGTGGGTTAAGTACAGACGCAAGACGTGCCACAATAAGCAAGTACTATTCGAGGTGGCTTCGTCACTAAGTTCATTCGACAGATATGTCTTGCAGTGTGTCTGTACATGGGCTTCAAACATACTAATACTGATTCTTATCACTAAGGACACATATTCTATTAGAAGAGATGGACAATTCAAGAGCATGTAACGCTGTATTCTGATGTCTCATGAACACGAAAATAGGCGCGCGTACATACTACGCCACATGCCGCCAACACTATACCTCGCAAGGATTGAGGTGTACCCATAACGGCGGTCAGCAGACCGTCACATCTTGACATATAGCAGTGTTTCCCCGAGATAACGACACAAGCAAAGGATCACATGAAGTCAAATGAATTCTGATAAGCATACAAGGAAATCTGTCTACACTACATATCGGCACGGTCGTCGACAACATCTTCAACAAGCGCAAGGTCTTCCATGAATGCACTGAGTGCATTGAGCTGCTCTGCAAGTACGTCGTCCTCATCCGCATCGAGACCCTCATCCGCATCGAGACCCTCATCTTCCTCAAGCTCCTCTATGCCTCCCAGTCCGTTAGTTCCATCGATGGCGCTATCGCCTACTCACTCCAAAGCATGGCCCAATGACCGGTCGCCCATGAAGTACGGGAGTGTGTAAACCTTTTGAATACGTGCCCGATGGATGTTATTGACCCGCGTGCGACGTGTGCCATATGCACGAAGCTCAGCAGCAAGCAAGGTGTTGCCATCTTGCTCCGAGCGCTCGACGGCGGCCGTGATGTCTGCTTCCTCGTCGTGGATCCATGTCGCAAGGCGACGGACCTCGACATTCAGTCGCTGACGCTCCTCCTTGGCGCGCGCAATCCATAAGGTGTGATTGGCAGCCTGTCGGTTGCGCGCGTCGGCCCACGGCTGAGAACGGATGTCGAGGCGGCACTCCCGCAGGAGCTCGAACTCGGCGAGGCTGCCGTACGTCGAGACGTCCTTCCATTGGAGCGCCGGACGCCCAATCGCAAGCGCCGCCGTGTTGTAAGATCTCAAGGCGGATTGGATCGCCTTGCAGCGGGTCTTGAGGGACTTGTTAATATGGGTCCGCATCTTGTATCCTGGTCTGGTGGTCAGATCAGACTCCCTTCTATTCGAAGGAATATATACGCACCTGTACCAGATAAACCTAGTTTTGCCAGCTCGAATAACCGCTGCACAACCAAGCCCTCGAGTTTGCTCAGGGCTTTGCCATACTTGTGCACGGTAAGCGACTCTGACGCACGCTTCCACTCATCAGTGTTTGGCGTCCAGCGCACATTGACGTTATGCTTGCGTTCCATTTGCTGGACCATCAGTATGAGTTGGTGCCAGATCTCGAAGGCATCGTCCTTCAATTTCTGACCGCGGAGGCTAACTGACACAGCTCTGATGGGATTTGCTGCGATCTCTGTGAGTCGTTCACAGACCAGCCTGATGTGGAAGCATCAGTGCCTGAATCGATCGGGATCAAAAAGAAGCCTCACTCTGCCTCGTGGAGCTTCTTCAGCAGCTCGACGTATTCCTGGCGCCACACTTCCTCGGGAGCAGCGGATGCTCGCTCGGCCAAGTACTGTCGCTCTACATCCAAGTGCCTGTAGTAGTCAGTGTCTTCGGCGCTTTTACCGGCTTGTAGGAGGCGGATGGCCTCGGGCAGGTCTTGGAGGATCTGCCCGACTTGTTTGTAGTTATTGAGTATGAAAGCGGCTGAGTTTCCATAGTTTATGAGCTACAAACATAAGTACGGTAGATAGGGAGAACTTACAAAGCTCTTGGTACTTGTCCTCGTCCCAGGCACGAGCCCAGAGGTCAATTGCTTGATGGCGATGGAACTGGGATGCATAGCGAGTGATGGAAGCTAAAGCGTTTGATGAGGAGAACATGCATTCGCACTGCTCCATATCTTCTATGCCAAATCCAGTAATATACAGGGGGTGGTGATCTAGTTGACAGGCTCTGTTGTGCGCCCATCCATGGAAGGCAGGGACTGCCATACGAAGACGAGTGCTAGCCGCTTCGCGGGCTAGGGAGCTCTTCGCAATCATCTTCAAGAACTGACAGGCGATGTCGTAGCCAATGCCCACGGCCTCAGCGAACGTGCGGATTATCCTAGAAATCATAACGAGCGGATACTTTGCCCTGTGGCAACAGGTAAGTATGAACACAAGGCAAAAAATATAGATCCTTACAATTCCCCACTCTTGACCATATCGCAGAACCACCAAATGATCGCGTGCTGGCAATTACTTAAAAAGACGCCTGTCTCCCGGTAGACAGCCCACATGCGCTTATGGGAATCGCTCATCGCAGCCTTCCATCGGCTGGCACAGGCTGAGTTGTCTTCATCGCTGTCAGCAGCAGACCCTGGTTCTGGGTCCGCCCGCGCCCGACGTGCCTCGGCATCCTGACAAAGAGTACAACACGTTAGTTGTCGAGAAGCGTGATATATAATGACTTGCCTGCACCGAAGGTCTGGCCTTGACCTCGTCCTTGAACAAATCAACTTCTTCCTCGGGGATGTGGTAATCGCTATGGAACTTCCGCGGATCACCGTGTAGACCTTCCCTGAGCTTAATCCGCTTCAAGGACGAGTTCCCATCAAATGACCCGATTATCGAAACCTCCAGCGACGGGTCATCAACGAGCTAACAAATCATCAGTATTCAGGATCAGGAGGGCGTAAGACATATTCAGCGAATGCGTACCTTGTACTGGCATGGTGGACACGAGTGCATGACACGCCAATTTGGCGCTGTTCTGCCAAGGGCCTCATTGCGGCGGCGGCGCAGAGCACTGAGAATCTGGAGATAGACGTCGAAGGCATCCGAAAACTGTTGCCACAGTGACTTGCGATAAGGTCACTGTGGCAAAAAACTCCCGCGTTGATAGGAACGAGAAAATGAGAGAGATCAGACTCACATCGTCCATGTCGCATATCACACGAAGCCAAGCCTGGATACTGACACGAGGCTGACAAATGCGGAGGCAACGGTACACCTCGAGAGTGCGCAACGAGAAGGCGATGCGCACATCCCTGGGACTGGGCCCAATGTACCCTTGCATGACCAATGTCGTGTTAGTGTAGAGACTGCCGGGAATTTGATAGAATGTACGCTCTTCTGATGATTCTGCAAGAGAATGAGGTCACATTAGCAGGAAGGAATTGAAACATACCGAAGAGGTCGACGCTGGGGAGAGTGTAAGACCCTGCCTCCAGCATTTCGACGTCGATCAGCTGATACTTATACTTCAAGTACGTGTCGACGAGGGCTTCAAGCTGTTCTTTCCAGCGAAGGTTCGCAGTAGCGATGCGCGAGACCCAGGTCTGGGTTGCCTTGCGGGTGGGCCTGCACAAAGATACAGCGATAAGCAGTGAGTAGTCATTATGTGGATGACTTGTTGTTGTTTGCGACTTACCTGCCAATGTACTCCAATAGCTGCTCTGCCTCGCCTCCCTCAGCGGATATTTCTACGTTTTGATCCAGTGGTTCACTGTCGTCGTCCTCCCAATCACCATCCACGTTGCATCTGAGAAAAGTGAATTTTATATAGCTACAGGTTATGTTATGGGTGCTATCATTGAGCTATCAGAGCTATGAAGTTTGCTTATCCAGCTATGTAGAGCTATCAGAGCTTCCATAGCTCCCATAGCTAGTAGTGTCAGTCATATACTGCTACCATAGCTTCCATAGCCAGCAGTTTGAAATACATAGCATTATCATACACTATCATACTTAGTAAGGTGAGCTATGACTACTATCAGTACTACTAGTACTATGTCAAGTCAATCAAGTACTTAGGTACAAGATATTCAAAGTCAAAATTATATTTGATAGAGTCACTACTACAGACAAGTACACTACAAGCAGTGTTACCAGAGGCATGCACAGGTGTGGGCCCACACACAGGCACGCGCGCATTGGCGGGGTGCGACAAGGCGCGCACGCGCACGAGGCCCGGCGGCAGTCGCTCGTGCGACGCGGTATTCGTATGCGAGGCGCGCGGACAGAGAGGAG
Organism: Hericium coralloides; assembly: GCA_003675405.1. Classification (NCBI taxonomy): domain Eukaryota; kingdom Fungi; phylum Basidiomycota; class Agaricomycetes; order Russulales; family Hericiaceae; genus Hericium; species Hericium coralloides. The sequence continues at coordinate 229,439 of QUOP01000085.1, forward strand.
GCATCGGTGGGCGGCTACAGGCACCGCGCTCGGGGTAACGGGGCGCGCGTGAGGCACAAGCCAGGGCGAGACGTTGAAGGCGGCGCGAGGCGGGGCCGGCGGCGGGCCCGTGCGCGAGGCGCGGGAAGCGGGCGTGCCGGCGTGCGCGACGTGGCAGGCCCGCGCCGGATACGTGAGGCGCTGCGGACGTGCGAGGCGCGACGGGCGTGCGCGAGCCATCGGGGTACGACGGGCCCGTGCACGAGGCGTCGGCGGCCCGCGCGAGACTCGCAGGGCGGCGCAAGACCCGCGAGTGGGTGCGAGAGGCCCGCGGGGCGTGCGCGAAGCGTCGGGCTGCGGCGGGCTCCGTGCACGAGGCGCGGGGGCATGCGCGACGTATTCGCGCTGTCGCGGGCCCGTGCACGATGTGGAAGGCCGGCGCACGAGGCGCGATGGCTGCACAGGTGGGCGTGAGGCAGGGAGCCCGCGTGCGTGCGGAAGCGGGGCGTCGTGGCGCGGGCGGGGTGTGGTTGAGCCGGTCGCCGTGCTGGTGACACGGCAGAGATGTGGAGGGGGTCGGACCGGTGTGCTTGAGGGACTGGGCTGGGACGACGAAGGAACGACGTTCGAGTCCCGTTGCCACGGCAACGGGACTCGACGACGCGCGCACGCACAGACGTGGCCCGTGCGCACACGTCATTGACAACGCGCAGGTGGCGTGCAACACGGCGCGTGCGTGGCCCCGTGCACGTGTGCGCGAAAGGGGGAGCCGGGGGCGTGTGCGTCGTTGAGGTCGCGCGCAGGTGTCGTGGGTTGTTGGGAATCGCGTGTGGGACGGGGAAGCTGCGCGCGGGCGGATATGGTGGGGAGGGAGCACGAAAGGGCCGATGAGAGTGAGGAGGGGGCCGGGGTCGAAAGAAAAAGAAAAAGAAAAGATCGAGAGTATCGCTCAACAAACGAGCGATACTCTCTGTGTTAGTGCAAAACAACAAAGTAAGACGTTTTTTACTTACCTGGTGGCCCTCTGCTTACTACAAAGCCTTCCAGACCTTCGAATGTGGCGACCTCGGAGGGACAAACGAAGGGAGTGGCGAGGGAACGGAGAGGACAGCGAGAGAGAGATGAGGGAAGATGTTAAGAGAAATACGAATACGCTCGACGCGGGTTCGGTGTTCAGCCACCGAACGAGCGAAACTTTAGTTTTCGAGCCCTCACAAATGGAATAAATTTGTATAAATTGTATAAAAAAGGAAGCAACTATATACTGTACATACAACGAAAACTAATGAGACCTCTAGCTATTAAGTATATGTCGCATCCCTGCGTAGCAAAATCGAGTTAGTGGAGTCTGGCGCCCAGTCCTCTGACGCGGCACTCGGCAAGCGCCCGGCAGCCACAAATCCCGGCTCCGCCCGGGATTCGTATATAAGGCGCGCTCAACGCGCGTTGCCTCTTGCTCTTTACTCCCACATTCCCTTGCCACGTCGATGCCTTCGTCGCCGTTGCTTGCTTGCTCATCGTTGTTGCTCGCTCGCTCGTCGTCATCGCTCGCTCGTTGTTGTTGTTGTTCTTCTCTTTGCTGTTAACGGTAAGCCTTTATTCTTAGTTATATCTTATAAATTACTAATGTCTTCACACTACACTACTATTGCTACCTTATCAGGTAATCTCAGTTGTGTCATGTACTGATGTTTTCATATTGTCTTGTAAGTTTTCGCTTTTTTGGTGACATGTTAAGCTTTTGTGTGTTATCTTTGTTATCTTCTAATACTAATAACTTGTTTTTCATTTATATTTTTGCATCTCATAATCATTTTAAGTTTGTTATCTGATATGTGTAGTAGTCTTTGTAGTCTTAGAAGCAATGTCATGTAATGATATTATGTGAAAAATATAATGATTTCTATTTTCCATGTTTGTGATCCTAAGAAATAAGATTATTAGATATAATATATTGGAACAATATATTGAGTAGATGTGATCTAGGGTAGATAGGAATCTTAAGCTAGATATGATATAATGATGGACATATCACATATAATTGGCATAGCTTCCATAGCCATCTTATGCTATAGTAGCTATGGGAGCTATGGTATCTTATACCATATGCTATAGGAGCTATGTAGCTTATGCCTTATGCTATGGCAGCTATGGCAAGCTATGATAGCTTTGCATAGATTACTTGACAGCTATGGGACTGCTATGTATAAAAGAGGACAGCTATGGACCTAGGAAAGCTATGTAGCTGATATAGCCTGATATACCAGTAACAAATTTCTCAGATGTGGAGTCGAACGGATATTCATCTTGCGCGCCGCCTGCAATCGCTTTGATCCTGCGCTTGTTCCCGATGGACAGGTCTTGGGTAAATCAAGAGGTATCAATCATGTACAATATAAGTAGAATTCGTACACTTACTGGCCATAGCTGCCTTTGCACGCACCTCGCATTCGGCATCAAATTCAGCTTGCTTGGTGCAGCTCAAACCTTTGTGACTCTTGCGATCGAACTTGGGCTTGTCCCGCTCGCGAAATGATGACGGGGCGAGGGAGATTTGCAAGCGCTTTGAGAGGGCGCTGCGCTGTGCCCCACCGCCTGGTAAATTCATGACCGAGGAGGATACGAGATGGTTACGGTCGAGAGTACTATATGTTACCTAAGCACTATCACGGTTCTCAAAGTGTACAAATTAAGCGCCACTATTGGGCGCCTGGCCTGCGTCTAACTCTAAGCATAGACGCCCTCGAGTTATTAATAAATCCCTCGAAGACAGCTTATATAAGATATCACCCAGGGGGCGGGGACGAGTCAATAGTATTACTTGAATAAACTACACTCTATGGGAGTAGCCCTGAGGGCGGGAACAGGCGCTGGTGAGGCAGACGTGGCGGGAGTCGCCCTGGGGGCGGCGGAGACGCCGGACCGGGCACTGCGGGGGTGAGCGTGGCGGGAGGCGCGCAGGCGCCAGGTCGTACCACTTCCAGAAGCGTCCTGTCCGTCCGGTCCGTCCGGTCCGTCGTGTCCGTCCGTCCTGTCCACCCCGGACAGCTTGGACACCCTCTTCGGACAGTTTCTCTGGACACTCTGGACACTCTAGAACGCGCCCGCGTGTCGTTTCCTTCCCTAGCGTGACGCTCTGGACAGTATGTCACAGGTATCTTCTAGTTTTCTCGACATATTCTTTGTTTTCTAACCCTAACGTTTACGTACTCAGATCGTAGGCATACGACTCGTTCCCGTCCCGCTCACTCGTTCCCTCGTTCCCTCTACCACTCACGACCTGCGCCTACCCCGTCGCCCGCCCGCCCGCCCTCTACTTCTCCCGACTGGCTCAGGATAGTCGCCGTCGTTGGCGCGGGCAACGCAGCGAAGTCGGGCAGTGCGGCAACAGCGCGTGCAGCGTGTCAGCCGCCCGCCCGCGTACAGCCCTGTACGTTGTCAGACAAAAATCCTCTATGTGCGTATTGTTGCGTACTCACGTCCCGCCGACCGCCGCTGACGCATGGTGAATACGGGGCACACGCACCACGCGTCGGGGCAGCAGCGCGCGGGCTAACGTGCGTGCCGCGTCGGGCAACACACGCGCATCGACCGCTTCTGGATAACGCTCGCGCTGCGCCACACGGTGCTTGCGGGCGTCGAGCGCCACAGCGGCGCTCGAGTACAAGGTGCAGAGCCCAGGTGAGGTAGCAATCGTGCAGGCGGCGGCGGACGTCGACTGGGAGTTCCGCGGGCGCGACCGCGACGTGCTATTCCTGCGCGCGGGGTATGGCGGGCACGTGGCGCAGCACTGGCGCCTGCTGGCGGCGCTCAAGTTCACGAGCGCCCGCGTCGTCATGCGGCGGCTCGTGCCGCGCGTACCACGGAGGGCGAGGCAGTCGACGCGGAGGACGTGGAGTACGTCGAGAAGGGGCCGCTGCTACTGCAGGCCGTCAACGCATCCGACTACGCGATTGCGCAGTTCCGCTTCTTGAAGCGGCTGTTGCTCGTGCATGGGCACTGGTCGTACGCGCGCAACGGGAATATGTAAGTGTCTTATAGCTGCTCGCTAGAACAGGACGGGCCTAATTGGTTGGCGCGCCTCGTGCTGCCCAGGATCGTGAACTTCTGTTACAAGAACATCATATGTATCGGTGTCCTGTGGTGATTCCAGATCTACGCTGCGTGGTTTTCTAGCTAGTATGCCCTTCTGCTCCTGCCGCTTCGTCGCTGATCGCGGCGGCCCTGCCTCCATAGCATCTTCGAGTACATGTACCTGCTGTTCTGGAACTTGTGCTGGACGCTGTGTCCTGTCATTGCCATCGGTCTGTTCGACCGCATCGTTGGTATGTCCTCTCGCTGCGTTCCTGTGGCCGGCTAGTGCTAATCTGTAGTTGCAGACGACCATGTTCTGATGGCGCTTTCTGAGCTTAACCGCGACGGTTGCGAAGGGAAATGGTTCGGGTTCACCGAATTCACGATCGACATCGCGCGCGAGGCCTACATGCTCCCGAAGGACGACGTCAGCAGTGGCCCTCGACGCCTGGGCACCCGAGCCTCGCGAGCCTCGCGCGGGGGTGCCAGATTGACATGTCGACGGGCGTGCGCTCGCAGTCGCGCGGGTTCGACTCTGCGCAGGAGGAGGACGGCGTCGCGATGCGCTGCATGCAGAGCAATCTGAGCGGTACGGGCTCGCTCGCGCCCATCCCCGAGCGCAGGACACCTGCTCGCGACGATCCGCCGCCCGCTGCGCCGCAAGTGGCCGCCGATGGACGCGAAGGCGCCGCTGAAGGATTGAGGCGGGTTAGCCACAATTTCCATCCATGTTGTTCTAGTACAGTCACTACTTACACTAGCTAGAATTTACGAGTTCGTAACGATTGAAGACTACTGCTCATCCACCAGCCACTTGCGACCTCCCAGCAATCAGTATGGCTCAACAGCACCGTCATCGTCGACAAGGACGATTACGCAGTGAGTGGCCCCAATCATCCGCGAGCAACGGGTTCATAGCCGTTCCCAAGGTTTTCATGGCCATCCTTCGGTGGGGAAAGCAGGATAAGTTGAGCATTCAGTTCGAACGCTTCGAGAAGGTGCGCAAACACATGTCCCAGCAGTACCTAGCTCATTATAGCGGTCGCGCTAAGGCAATGGTCGCAGCGGGGTTTGCGGTGGTACCGCGAAAGGGCGCTGCGAAGGAGTTTATCCCGCCGTTCAAAGCAGCATCGTCGTGACTGTAAGTCGAGTAAGTCGTATTTGCGGCTAGTTCTCAGCGTACGGCATCTCATAATCGACATAGACCATGGCAAAAAATCGAGGGAGATGTCCAAAAAAAAGATTCTCAGGTGAGGGCCTGCACCTCACTCGTTGCGCCGTGCAACTGACGAGATATCATAGAGTCAAAACTAAGTTGGAAAAGACGTATGATTGGCACCCGGGACGTTCGCGACGGCATATAGCCGTCGTGGTATTCTGCTTGATATGTGATGTTCATCGAGCAGTCGCTCTGTCCGTTCTTGCTCATCTACGCTGTCATGTTCAGATCCATATCTTGGAGCACTCTCTTTGTACCTAGCTCAATTGCATGCGGCCCATGTTTGCTCGAGTGCGATTATTTCTCCGGGCAGCCACTCATACATGCACACTGATACAGATGGGGATGGCTGAATAAGAATTATGCGGCC